>OZ007570.1:58933859-58951359 GCA_963931925.1 Onchidella celtica | reverse complement strand
TGTGGGTTCTCTGCTTCCTTTTTAATTCCTTGTATTCAGCTCTCGTTTGCTTCGAAAGTCGTCAGCGAGGGTCTATTTCTGTGGTCGGTCTTTCTGGCTTAGACGTTGTGGCCTGAAATCAGTGGACTTTTTTTGTCTTGGGGGCCCCAGCTGTGCTCACGTTGACGTCCGTTGTTTTTTGGCTAAAACAGCCAACACCCCCGGGCATGTAACGAAATTGTCAGCGTTTCCACGGGTCTTGAGAACTCAGTCATCAGTCCAGTTTGAACTCGGGAACGCCGACAGTAAGTTTACCTTCCAGGCTTCAGATCGATTCCTGTTTAGGTATGTGATAATGTTTTCATTCCTCATTGGTTTTTCAGTGACCTCTCTCTGTTCGTGTGGAAATTCTGGGGACAGGCAAGACTGGCAGTGTTGTTTACAAGTCTGAATATTGTGTTTTTAATAGTTTAAATGTGAGCGTCGTTTCCTTTTAGTACCTATCTATCTATATATCTATCTATCTATCTATCTATCTATCTATCTATCTATCTATCTATCTATCTATCTATCTATCTATTATTATCATTATTATTATTATTATTTTATATAGCGTATATCCATTTTAAAAATGCTCTATGCGCTTTACAGAAGAAACCTATCAACCACAGAGCAGAATGGAGCGCCGGCGAAGCGCTCAACACACTACACTGCTTCTTTCTCTCTCCCTATCTGTCTGTCTATCTATCTATCTATCTATCTATCTATCTATCTATCTATCTATCTATCTATCTATCTATCTATCTATCTATCTATCTATCTATCTATCTATCTATCTGTCTGTCTGTCTGTCTGTCTGTCTGTCTGTCTGTCTGTCTGTCTATCTATCTATCCGTCTGTCTGTTTGTCTGTCTGTATGTCTGTCTGTCTGTCTATCTATCTATCTATCTATCTATCTATCTATCTATCTATCTATCTATCTATCTATCTATCTATCTGTCTGTCTGTCTGTCTGTCTGTCTGTCTGTCTGTCTGTCTATCTATCTATCTATCTATCTGTCTATCAATCTGTCTTTGTGTCTGTCAATCTGTGTGTCTGTCTGGCTTGGTCTACATATCTAACAGAGAAGGGCTGCCTTTGTCATTTATTTCTTGTTGTTGTTTTTGTTTTTCTTCTGTTTTCTTGTTCTTCTGACTTCCATCAGCGACTTAGCTACAGGTATGTGTACTATAAGCAACCAAAGTCCACGTCAGTCCAGTCATAACATGTCATAAATGATATGTAGTTATCTGATATAGGGAGTGGTTAGTTGTAGAGTCCAGTCAATAAATTATAATTACTATACTTATTTCATTATGTTTGTCCAAGGGATTATGTAACTTCTGATGGGAAAAAAGTATTCGATATAAATCACGGGCGCATCAGCAATTTTTATTTATTCTGTTACATGTAATGTTTTTGTATTTCGTAAACAAAATGTCAGATTTCCACTATAAAAGTTTAATTGACCGGCCAATCGATCTCCTAGCTTTTGTCGAACACCTGTACACCCCCCCCCTCTCCGCCCCACAGGCCCGAGGGTCCATATCGATCATTGTGGAAACTTCTGGTTGAAATCAATGATACTGATGATAATCAAACTAAAATAACAACAACAATTGAAAAATAACCAGCTTGTGGTGCCTGATTTTCAAGGGTTTGGCCTCATAAAGCAAGGAACGAGCAGCGGAATGTTCTGCACGTGGAAAGAGGAAAATTTGATAGCTTGAACAGTGTACAGAGAGTATGGTAGACAAGGATAATTGATTAGAGTGGACGTGTCGAAAGTGACCGAGCATTGATCTCAGCCGTCCTTTTAGATACTCGGGCACTCTCTTTCTCTATGTCTTTCTCTCTCTTTTTTTGCCTGTCTCTCTGTCTCTGTCTCTCTCCCTCTTTCTTTCTCTCTCTCTCTCCTTCTCTCTCTCACTCTCTCATTGTCTAAATTCATCCACTCGTTTATTCATCCGCTCGTTCACCCATTCACTTTATTTCACTCAATTACTCTTTCATTCACTCACTCACTCACTCACTCACTCACTCACTCACTCACTTACTCACTCACTCACTCACTCACTCACTGACTTACTCACCCACTCACTCACTCACTCACTCACTTACTCACCCACTCACTCACTCACACACACACACACACACTTACATACAGTCTCACTCACTTGTTAAATTTTATTCACATGTTCACCCACCCATCCACTCACTCACCTTCCCAACCCCTTGCACTACTTCACAATTGTCACATCCGACAATGTTGCCGTCATTTGCAATCTGTTCTACAACATTCATCCCAAATTCCTCGTCACCATGGTCACCGCATCATTAAACCCAGGCGTTGTTTGATTCAACGCTGCCGCCTACAGAACATCCGTCCTAAAAGAAAAAAAAATCCTTTGTTCTGCAATGACACCTTTTCTTTGCCTCTAACCAGTTTGCACTTTAACTTCACTGGCGCCTCGCGAAGGAATAAATTGCGCCAATTATTCTACGAGTAACAATGGCAGGATAAGATGAGGCTGAAATCTAATTGGCAAATTTATTTTATCTGAATCGATCAGAACTAGAAAGTTGTGGAGGAGAGCATTTCTCAATGTTTTACTGCCATATAATCAAAAGTAAACCAAGAGCATTTCACAAAAATTGTACTACCATAGGCGAAGAGCATTTCACAAACGTTTTACTACCGTACAGGCACTGATAAACCAAGAGCATTTCACAAAAATTTTACTACCGTACAGACAAAAGTAAACCAAGAGCATGTCACGAACGTTTTACTGCCAAACAAGCAGAAGAAAACCAAATGCATTTCACAGACGTTTCAATTAAGGAATGCTATCAAAAAAGTGAATGACTTTTGGGAAGAAGAATCACAGTGTTAAGCAGTGCAAATACCCAAACATTAAGAATAAAAATCAAATGGTTATTTTTTTCAATAAAAGTTGTTTGATCGTCAGAGAGTTAATTAGAATAGAAGCCTACCGGTCCAATTTGTACTAACAGCCATTCTATTTGTCGTCGACATCATCACTATCAGTATCAAAGACTTCATTACCATCATCACCGCTAGCACTGTTTTTGGTGGTGTTGTTTTTTGTACTGGAATAAGCGTGTTTATAATTCTTCCACTCTCAAAGATAAGCAATTCAATGCTGTTGACGTTGTTTGTACCACATCATCCACTTCGTCTGTTGATGATAAGGATGCCGGCGACATGAGTTAGAATAACTGTATATTTCCAGTATCGAACCGTTCTACGGTGAGTGCAGTGCAAATCGCCAGGCCAGACCCAGGGCAAATAGGCCAACTTCACTGTCGTTTTGCGTGCTTTTTAATCTTCGCAACGGGTGCAAGGTCAACCGGCCATTGGTCAAACGTTATTATAAATCCAGGTGGTCGCTGGACTCAGTGGACATAGTTACATGGTCATTATTTTTTTAATCAAGCCTCTGTCTGGAATACATGGCAAATGATCATTTGTCTTTCCAAAAAATCCTGGTGGTCACTGGACTCAGTGGACGTACAAGGTCATTTTCTGTTAAACCTCCGTCTGGCATACAATCATGACAAGTGATCATTCATTTCATCTTTCCATAAAATCCAGTGGTCTTTTTAAGTCCGCACACTTACCAATAATAGGATTTAGTAATTTGACCGTTAAACATACGTGCGTGCATGAAGGTCAAGGCATATAATGGGATTTGTAATATTAATGCATTGGGAACTTATTTTTTATCTGATAATAGGATCATCTCTTAAGAGTGATGCACAACTTATTCTTTTCATATGCAGTATTTGTCGCATACTGGGCTTTTCATTACTGTGGTGGAGTTGAGGGAGTGGCATTTTTTTTTCAGGTATCCACTGCAAATGTACAAAATTAATTGCAAGTTTCAGTTCCATAGGTTACAATGGTGGATGTGTGGGTGGGTAAATAGACAGACAGAAAGACTGGCAGGCAAGCAGGAAGATATATAGAAAGATCGATCGATCGATAGATAGATGGATGGATGGATGGACGGACCGACGGACAGACAGATAGATAGATAGATAGATAGACAGATAGATAGATAGATAGATAGATAGATAGATAGATAGATAGATAGATAGAGAGATAGATAGATAGATAGATAGATAGATAGATAGATAGATAGATAGATAGATAGATAGATAGATAGATAGATAGATAGATAGATAGATAGATAGATAGATAGATAGATAGGCGCGGACGAACAGACAGAGAGACAGAGAACAGCAATATCTCCCCCCCCCCCCCAAACACCTTATCCATGTTGGAAATTCCACGTACTGATTTCGTACAGAACTGACAGCCGGGACAGAACTTCATGATCTTTAAAATTTCGATTTGCCTCACAAGTTCGTGACGAGCAGGCAGAACACGAGCTTGACTTCATTCTTGTTAACGTGGTGAATCGGTGAGTGAGAATTTCGAGGTTAAGGACAGTGGGGGAAGTACTTTCATGATAAAAAAAAAAGGTCATAGTACTGTTCAGATCGAAGTGCCGATACTGCTTAAGAAAGGGTAATTCTTTTTTTCTACTTCGGTAGTGGGAAATTGCGCCTCAAAATGTAGCCAAAATACTCACAGTATGATTTTTATTACTAATTTGTGTCCAGTTTCCAAAAAAAAAAATTTTGTGACCATGTCACTACAGAAAAGTTTGGTGGGGCCAACCGGCAATCCTAACTTGAACTCTAAAACTTTCAAAAATTTAAACGTACAAATAAATCAAAAATGCATTTTGTAGCCTACCTGAATATATTTATCATATTTCCCTTCCCTATAGAAAACGGCTGCAGAGACTCTGTGTGCTAATTACTGCCAAAGCTCTTTTAATACTGTTTGACAGAACAAATTAGAAAATTATCTATTTGTCCCATTATCAGATGAAATGAAACCAATTTGAATGAGAAGTGAAAGCGCTAAAAGAACTGAGACGAAGTAAATAGTGTAATTGAGATTTGATTAAAATACCAAGCCTTGGTTTTGCAGGGTAATGGTGTATTGGTTATTTCTCTAGACATTATAATTACGAGAGGGATTAATTTCACGATTTTCATTTGTTTTGTCTGCGGATTTGTGATTACAGGTGCGGCCATATCCAGAAGAGGAAACAGTATCAAACTGCGGCCTTGATACTATAATACTGGTATTTCTGACACCATTTTAAATGTAAATCTAATGACATATCGTGAAAGAACATTTGTATCCACATAACACGGATTGTGGAGAAACAAATTTTAGCCTATAAATAGATAGTACATCGTCGCACCCATTCCATATTTAATACAATATTTGACACCTGAGGCGTGGCATTTGCAATCATTCAATCCATTTCCTGGAATTTAAACATCAGCAAGCCAACGTTTAAGTGGGTTTTGTGCTTTCTTTATGAATTTCGAAATTGGACTTAGGTGGCTTTTTAAATAGAAAACATAGAAACCGCAATCTAGATTGGCATACACATATTTCAAATGTCCATTCAAGAGCCAGCCAGAGAATGTACATTTTACGAAAATTAAGATCTTTTGATGTTGATAAAACACTGCTTTCCCTGTGCTACAAAACTGCCATCGAAAGCATAATAACTTATTGTATTGCAGCATGGGGAGGCAATGCGAGAGAAAGTGACAAGCATAAACTTAACAACACAATCATCAAGAAAATATGCAACATGACAGACACGGCATTTTTCAGTTTTAACCATCCATACTCGAATGCATGTGTGAAGAAATTCTTGTCCATCTTAAATGACAGCCACCATCCCCTGTTTCATCAATTTAATTTCTAGATCATCCAAGAGCAACAAAATAATACACATGAAAACAAATAGGGAAACATACAGAAGACCACAATTCGCCTCAGCCACGCCATTTTAACTTTATGTGTGCCGCATTTCATGAAGGTTCTTTACCATGTCACTGCATGTGTGTCTGTCATTGACTCATTGAGTTTGTATTTGTATTTGTATTTGTATTTGTATAACTCTTTAATCCCATTTGGGAAATTTTGCCTTTGTGCCATTGCAGCCCAGTTATAACTGGAGCAGGCACGTCGTCGCCACAGTGCAGCGCCGGTCGGCGTTTTTTTTTTTTTTTTTTATATAATGATACGTAAGCTACACTTGTACCACGTGTGTGTTGTTAGACGCTCTGTGAAAAAGAATTACCCTTATGGGATAATAAAGTGATTCTTATCTCTTATCCCATATAAGATGTAATATCTAAATTGTAAAAAGAGCAAACTTTGTGGGAGAAAAACGAAAAGAACTGTTGGCGCTCCTAGACACAGAAATGTGCAATTTCTAAGGATGGCAATAATTGCTACTAAGTTCTTTGACCTTTTACCAGTAATGTAAAGTTTATAGGGTTAAGATGACTGTTGCACCTTTTGTGTTTACCCTGCAAAAGGTTAATACGTGTACCTGCAGTACATTATGTGTTATTATAATTATGATGCTGGCAGCATTTTCAAGTCACACCGAAGGACAATCTTAGCTGTTGAATAGAGGCTTTCGCTTTGATGCACTTTATCACCAGGAAAAGAGTGTGCTTCCTAGTGATGCTTACGAGATTCTGAAGAAGACTGCTAAAAATCTGGCAAATAGGCTATGACTACCTTTCTTTTTGTTTGTTCCAACTCCCACTTTCGACATTTGACTTTAAACATTTCCGGCTTTAACATTATGATAAGAAGTTTGAATAATTCGGAACTGGGAAACGCATTTTATACAAGTGTCAAAGTGTGCATTTGTTATATATATAGCTCTTCTACACACTAAAAGATCTCCAGTTTTTCAGAAAATGGAGATTGAAAAAACAAGAACTAAGGTCGTGAATTGCCTTAGCAGTTAGGGGAGGGGGTGGAGTGTCTGTGAGTGGCCAGGTTTGATTTCCTCTGCACTGTGGACGTTTTTAGTATTATTATTATTATTATTATTACTAGCTGACCCGCGCAAGATAAATTTTGCAGATTCTTTGCAGAAGCCCAACCGTAGATCTAGATCTAGATTACATTAGAAGCAACATTTGAATTCGATGCAATGACTAATGGAACTTACGTAGGAATACACAGATGTGGTCACGTTGATTTTCGACCACCAATGCGTAAAGAGGTCAAGGACGAAGTTTCCGATCATAGTTTTTTTTAATTCTAGATCTGCTCGACGAAAATGCGTCTCTATTTTGCGGCTCAAAACATTTTAATATAGATAATAGTAAAGACTGATTTTTGTTCAAAATGAATGTGTCCACGTCACTGTTCGTGAAAAAGTGTTGCAGTACACCAAGTTTCATAATTTTTGATGGTGTAGTCGCGAAGTTTTAGCTGCTTACAGGTTCACCCTCTAGCTCAATTATAGTAAGATTATTTTAGAGGTTTAGGGTTAGGTTTAGGGTTAGGATAAAGTTTGGATGGATTGCTATAACAACTTCTTTACTGGCGCCATGGTCACATGAATTCTCTGGGAAATTGACCACAAGTTGGAAACAAAAATATCTGTTGTGAGTACTTTGGCTGCACGGCACAAACAGCCTCTCCAAAAATAACAACAACAAAACAAAAAAACCAACAACAGAAAACAACTTTACCATGGACAAGGCAGGAAACCCCTGCTAGTTCTTTACAGTTCTTCCCCCTGAGAGTTGTTCACATTGTTTGTTCAGGTTTTGGTTTCCCTGGGAGAGTTTCGGGTCAGCAAATGCCAGATGGAGAATGTAATTTCTCATTGTTCAACTAAACAGAGTGGCATTGTTTGCACACTGATCTAGACACGGCTCAGCGGTCGCTTTACCACAGCGATATCAGTCGTCTTTATTTGTGAGCCGTTCTGACTTCAAACTTACTCCTTAAACAACGTCTTTTCTTTGTCAATATAATATCTCATATGTTGTGTCTAGAGAGCCGGGCGATAAACTATCGTAACTAGGTTTTCGCAAATTTTTCAGAAGCCAAAAACCCAATAACTTTCTTTATCAGACTTAATACTGTAGTTACGATTTCAACCGTCTTTCAACCGTTAGTTTTCATAATTTAAGCTTCAGCTTATTACACAATCTTGCGGGCTGTCAAGGGATACACACATACCAAATATCACTTCTTTTTTTTTTTTTAAAGTCGAGACACGCTAGTTTACCATGCAGCCCTCAGTATATTAGTGAGTGATGTCATAAAGGCCTCGCGGGCAGTCAGAGGAATGTCCCAAGCTGCCGAATCAAAACGTATCAGATTTAATAATAGCAAATAACATTTATTCAGCGCTTCATCCCTTAACAGCCTATTGTTTTTCGCTGTTTTCGTTATCATTGTTGTTACCATTGCTGTTGTTTTAACCTCTAAAACGTTGATTGCTCGTGTGCAGCAAGTAATGAGTATTCTCCCCTTGTGTAGTTTAAAGTGCAGTTATCTGCCCTAAAAATGTTCTTGTCAATGATTGAGACAACCGGCCTCAGGCTGTTTTCACACGTTGATTCTTCCTGTAGAGACCGCAGGCTGTGTTGTTTAGGCTGAATTTCCACCCTCCCTGTTGCTTCTTCCTCCACCGGAAGCCGCGGGTTATTACCGCTGCTGTCATTTTCAGGAGAGGGAAAAAAATCTATGCCTGACCTTCAGGGGAAATTGATCGGCCTATTGGTGGCGTTGTTATTTGTATTTTCTTTCTCCTTCCTTTCTATGTTCGGTTTTGTTTACTTTTGCCTCATGATGGGAATAATCGATATAACTGATTCAGCAGAGGGCCCGATACCACCCACGTCAACAAGCACCAATTTGCAACGTTTGGGAAAAAAAAACTATACGTATCAAGCCCTCTAGTTTCGAATCATAATCTCCATTTATTTTAAATGATCTATTTGCATCATTCATTGTCATTGGCTTTATATCTGCAGAGAAATTTGGCAGGAAAACTATAAGTACCCTTAAAGAAACACCAACAACAGCGGAAAAATTCTTCCTGCTGGATTTGGTGTAAAAGAAACGAACACTAAATTCATACAGCCTAAAATTATACCGTATAGTAAGTCCCAGAATAGGCAGAATGGGTAAGACACTTGCACCAAAGACCAGAGGTACGGGTTCAAACCTTGATCCTGTCCTGGCGACAAAAAATAAAAATAAAAGGTGTGTGACGAACACTGAGAGTCATGACCTCGCTGTGGCTGGGATTCTAGAAGATATCAGGAAGCTAGAGACCGAAGCAGCTAATGAAGGAATCCACTCTTCCTCTGAAGATCGTCGATTGTGTCCTTTCACTACCGTTGACGCCCCTGAGCCCCTCATGGCTACGCCCTTGTTTGAAATCCTCTCCATTTCTTTTTCTCGGCCTGGCACTTTTTTGTTAATTGGACGTGGGTGGGGTTTATAAATAGGCATTATTTCTAAAGCTTCCTGAAGCTGCCGCAACACAGATCACTCAATCGAATATGCATAATGAAATATTGATTTGTCAACCCGATAATTTCCGTGAACATTTTGCATCATTGTCTAAAAATAAAAAATATTGAAATTTCAGATCGTTATCTTTAATCATTGTAAAATGTATTCAAGTTCCCCCCCCCCCACTCCCAATCCTCCCCTCACCTCCACCGCTGCTCCCCACCTATTCGTCCTTAACTCTTTTGTCAAGCGTTCCTCATCTGGCATGAGTTAGCCTCAAACAAGCCTTTGTGTGAGATGCAATGAGACAGAATTCTACATGCGTGTTTATTCAACAAAAAAAAACCCATTCCATTCAACCGCACGACACCCATTGAAAAAAACCCGAAGAAAATAATGCATACAGTAACTCCTTTGATCAGAAAGCGTGTTAGTTACCTGAAAAGGTAATGAAATGGAACGTTCATTGTAATGAGAAATGTGGAAATTGTAAGGAAATGTGAATCCTTGGGAGAAAACTATTTGCGGAAATCGTCGAGTAATAAACCTGCCGTTGGTAATTGTTATTATTGTCCTGTTATTTTTTTATTATTGTTATCGTTTATTTTCTTATTGGGGACAGTCTCACGAGAGATGACTTCAGCTGTCTTCCAGTGCAAAATGGATTGGTTAAGCAAGGTTTATTATGTACCTTTAATCGTAAAAACAACTTATTATTATTTCGATGTAACTCCGGTTCTGGAGTTCATTATCAAGATCTATAATGTCATTATCAGTTATATCATTATCTCTACTGCAGTAACAGCTGATTCTGTTGGTGATTAAGATTTTTTTAAATTTTAACTTACATCATAGAGGAACCCAAACCAGCCCTACCAGTAACTTTAAAAGTTGTAATATCTTTGGATAAGACTTGTTACAACATACAATTGTGCACTCTTCATTTGCGCGTGCTTACACACAATTACAAAGCATACATGTATGTATACAAAGAGCGCTGCAAACTTAAATACGACTTTGCATTCAGATAGTATCTAGCCCAAATGCAGACAAAAATGATAAAACGTTTAGACAGTAAACAATGCAGTGGACAAACTTCTTAGTTGACAATACCATCCCAGGATGGACGTTCCGTCTTGTAACCTTTTCAAGAATTTTTATAAATGGTATCTCTCTCAGAACTGATCTTTTCACAGTCCAGAGCTTGACATCTGCGCCAGAACCAACATTGATAATTTCAAGTGTATATTATTATATGTAAGGTCAGCTTGTCTCAAAAGCCAGTCTATCTTAACTGACATTAATAAACAGGAAAGGAAACAAAACTTCCAGTTCCCAAATTACAGGATATTTAAAAATCACATCTATACATTTTTCCTGGAAAAATAAACCCAGTTTATTCCGTTTATTTTAGCCTATGTGAAAAGTTAAACACGCACAGTCGCGGCTAAATTTGTAGCTGGCGTTAATGAACGTCATGTTGGAGTATCTGATATACAGAGGCTTCGATTCGTGATGAACACGAAGGGTTGGGCTAAATAGATTAGTACGGTGAGACGGCGGGGGGTCCGTGGATAATTCCTGTTGTTTGAATACAGTATTTTCAGAATACAATTCTCCTCAACCCCTTCTCCCCAAATGTTGTCTATGTCGCTGTCGTGCCAAAATTTTGAAAGTAGTATTGACTTCACCACCATCGATAGCGCTCGCTGGGAACCGTTTTTTTCAATCCTAAGTAATCGCGTAACCTTTAACCTGCAACACAGAAACAATCAGCCAAATACATACACACAGACACTATGGTCACACCGCCTACTGTATTTCGTGTATTGACAAACTATAGTAGAACGTCCGTGTGGGATAAACTGGGAAATGTACTTAGTTGTACAGGGAAACGTGCGTTCATCAACAATGTCCGCTCAACTTTGCCCCTTGCGGAAATTCATTGATTTTCTCTATCCGCCCAATTAACGGTCAGTAAACACAGTTGACCCTTTCTGCCCTTCACTGCGAATTAGTAACAACCCACTCTTCCCATCCTTCACTGCGAATTGGCAACAACTCACACTTTCCGCCCTTCACTGAGAATTAGTAACGTCGCAAGGACTTCATTGGACTTCATTGAGGAGCCATAAACTCCCAATATGAATTTGATGCAGCCTCACTGAGCTGTGCGTGCCTTGAAAGCTGTCTGGAATATTGGTGGTTTTCAAGTATTTACAAGTTCTGTGTGTCTATTTGCAGTAGAATGTGGACATAGCTGTTCACAGCCTGACTGTTACAGCATGATTAAATTTAATATTTTAATTGTGATTGCCGGGTCATACTGTTTAAAAACTTAATTAAACGTCCTCTACCCCCCACCCGCAACCCCGCCTAATAGTTTAGAATTTAGATCGAAATTGTAGAGCTGTGAACTTCCTGAATAAATATTAATGTCCTGCACATTAGAACTGCTTTCTTTGTTTGCCAGACATGCAAGTGGTGACATCGTGTAATAAATTTTATTGAAGTTTTTTTTATTGTTTTTGAAAAATGTCGACGAATAATTTCCAAATCCCGCACTGTACTATCAACAAAATCCATGTTTGTTTGTTTTGTTTTCTTCTTCTTTTTGGTTAAAAAAAAAATTCCTCAAAACATCGATATTATTCTTGTTGTTGTCATGTAAATCCAGCCAACTTGATACATGTGGAACATCCGGTTTTGCCATCAGCGGCGTTGCCGTCAACGAATATGCAATTCATAAAGTCTTATCTTTCATCTCTTGGGAACAATAGATACTCATTTAGGTTTCCATGATCGAGACTCTGACCCGGGAAAGCAGGAAGTTGTAACCTAAATATCCGACAGTTTTCGATTTTCCGTTAAATTCATCAACACGGATTCCACTACTGTGGTTCTAACTACTGCTGGAATTCATATCTCAGGGATGGGCAGATTAAGAGGGTTGAACAATAGCATGGATTAGTTGATTCTTGTGTCAGAGAAACTAGAGCTTTTTTTTTTTGTTTTGTTTTTAGGATTAATGTGCATTGATCTTCATGATCGTGGCAATAAATTTTAAAAAATGAAACTTGTGACTATTCATGCATGAGATTCTAGCACTAAATGTGCCTTATCGGTATTGATCATCGATATTTTAACGATACAGAAGAAAACAAAAAACCGACCTATGATAATGATCATTGCCTGGCCCTGTCAGACTGGGAAATGTGTTATAGGCTAAATGAGCTGCAAGTACGGCGTTGTCACAAAGCGGATAGGATTAATCATACACAAAGGAAGACTCTCATCAAGCAATCCCTCCTAGCACCCATTACGTCGGTCTGGCTACATATCATTGGCCTCAAGATTTCTCATAGGAATGACATTGTTCCGACTAGGTCTTCTGGTTACGAAATGACTGATTTCATGCATGATTGAGCGCGCAGATTGTGGCTTTAAAAATCTTGTTATTCGTTTATTCAATATAGAACATTCGCCCGCTCCTTTATAATAACTCTTCCAGTCCTACGGACAAATACATGTCGGATTGACGTAGAGATACTGGCTGGGATACTTTTTCTTGTAATAAAAATTAGGAATCACCTAAATTCCAAAAAACAAATTGGGTTGGGGTAATTTGGAAATTTCATATTAAGTTCTTGTACCCTGTAGTCAAAATGTGACAAAAAAGAAAAAGTTGTATGTATCAAGCCTGGATATTTCCCTACACACACTTTTTTCCCACTATTTTTGCCACGTTTTAACTTCGCTTCAAGCCTTTCTGCGAACCCACAGATTTTCTCTGTTTTGTTTTTTTAACATTTTTTTCTATTTAGAACTCTATTGTTCATGTTAAAAAGAAAGAAACAAAACAAAAAAACGTGTTTGTGTTCAGTTCCGAAAAGCTATGCGACAGTATAAATCTAGCTTTCACAGTGTCGGTGGACAAAAGCAATCGATCTGGACTACTGTGGTCTTCCGGTTCTGTGTAGGGATGATGTGTGAACCTACCCTGATGTCTTAAGTCTCGTGTCCGGCAATTCCCTGGCCAGAAAGAGCGCTAGACTAGAGCCATTCAGGTCATTGATTTGTCCAGCCTTATTTTCCAGGGGACAGTGATAGCTTCTGCGTCAACGGGAGCTGATGTCATTGGAGATGTCTACCGTACTGCTTGGTTGTGGTTGTTAATTTTCTACTGCTGCCGGCTATGTGATAACCATTTACCTACGGTAATAGAAGAGAAGCCTTACGACACTGCAGCACGCATTTCCTTCCCCAGCAGTTGAGCCTAACAGCAAAAATGTAATATCATCTTAATTTAGTAGTCATGAGAGAGAGAGAGAGACAGACAGAAAGGCAGACAGACAGACAGACAGAGCGACAGACAGACAGACAGAGAAAGACGAAGAGAGACAGAGACAGAGAAAGACGAAGAGAGACAGAGAGAGACAGGCAGGGCCGTAACTAGGGCCCCGCAGCCCCCGCAAAGCGGGGGGGCCCCCGAGGGTAGGGGGCCCCCGGACGGAAGAAAAAAGAGGGAGAAAAAAGGAAGAAGAAAAAAGAAAAAAAGAGGGAAAAAGAAGAAAAAGAAGAAAAAGAGGAGAGAGAGAGAGAGAGAGAGAGAGAGAGAGAGAGAGAGAGAGAGAGAGAGAGAGAGAGAGAGTCTGGAATTATCTGGGGGCCCCAGCAATTTCAGCAAAGCAGAAAAAGACAATTTAGAGACAAGAGTGTTAATAACTGTCGGGGCCCCCTCAACAAAATCGTAGCTGTTGGGGGCCCCTCAACAAAATCGTAGTTGTCAGAGGCCCCTTACTTAACTGACTCATGGTTGCCGGGGGCCCCTTAACCTGGTTTTCCGATCAAATTATAATTATGGTTAAGGCACTCGTAATAAATGGCTCTCGGCCTTTGAGTGCAAAAAAACTTGCTTTTTTTTGTTTTGGTCAAGACGATCAAGATGAACCGACGGGAATATCCCTCGGGTGCTCAAAAGCGAAAAATTAGCGAAACAAAATGAAGAGGGAATGAAAAAAATTCCGAAAATAGATGCCTTTTTTAAGCAACCCCCAAAAATGGATGAGCTTGGTAATGCCAGTGATTGTATCAACCCCAGGCCAGTGTCAGATCAAAGTCCAACTTTAGAACCTGGACCAAGCATGCAACAAGAGGAATCAAAATCCACTGGTAAGTAGCCAAGATCTCGATCTAGATCAAGATTAGATCTAGATTCTAGATATATCTAGACGTCTAGATCTAAATCTATACATGTATCTAGCTTTCTCTTGACTTAAATTCTAGTGCATGTAATTATTGAGTTGCCAGCAAAGAGACGGCAAAAATTTTGGTATAGATCTAGATCTATATTTAGAATTCTCTGAAAACACTGTGATCTTCCAGCCCAGCAAATTACGAGCACGAGATCTAGTAGTGCCGGTGTTGTTGCTATTGCTGCTGTTGTTGTTATTGTTGTTGTTTTGTTGTGTTTTCATTTTTTAAAGTTATTGTCTTTCCAATCGTAACGTAAATGTAACGTATATCACAACAAAGTATGAATTAGAAAACTAGATCTATCTATATCTATATCTAGTGATATAAGTCACTGTTTCTTTCTTTATCTCACCTTTTTTTCAGGTCACACGAAAGAAGGTAGTGTAGAACTACTTGTACCAGAAATAGATCTATTAACATTGGACTACCCAACTGACAAGGGTCATTTTGCCGATGATCTAACCGATGATATGAAACATTTCATCGTTCAACATGGACTTTGTCGCCCGAAAGGGCCATTTCCAAGGAATACACAAAATAGAAGCTTTTCTTCTTATTTCTATAGTGAAGATTCTACACAGTTCTCACATTCTTCTAATACATGGCTTTGCTATTCACAAATACAAGATGTAGCTTACTGCCATTTCTGTTGGCTTTTTTCCCCCGACCACCGAAAGTTCGACACTCGGGATTGGCAAGGTTTGTCTAAAAAGGTCAAAGAGCATGCACTATCAGGAGCCCACATTCAAGCCTGCATAGTTGGAAACCATTGGAAACAACACAAAACAGTCGATCACAAGATCGATGCAAGTTTATCTGATGTGACTAGATTCTGGAGAGAGATTTTGAGAAGACTTGTTGAAATTATTTTGACAATAGCTAGAAATAACATCGCCCTGAGAGGAACGACTGATCAACTTGGTGCTATTTCAAATGGGAACTTTCTTTCACAGGTGGAACTGTTGGCCAAGTTTGATGTTTCTATGAATACCCTAGATGGCAAAAAGAAAGGGTCTACTAACTATTTAAGTCCACTTATTCAGAATGAACTTATTGGTATTTTAGCATCAAGAGTGAGATTAGACATTTTAAATGAATTGAAAAGTGCCAGATTTTATTCCATCATCATGGACACCACCCAGGACAGTTCGAAAAAAGACCAATTGAGCTTAATTTTTCGATATGTATTAGTGGAGGACAGTGTTTAAGTTCATGAAGCTTTTATCAATTTCTACCATATCCACGACCAGACATCGGAGGGCCTACAAACAGCACTACTGTCGTTCCTAAAGGAGCATTCAATTAATTTAAAACACTGCAGAGGACAGGGCTATGACGGTGCTGCGAACATGTCCGGGTCATGCCAAGGTCTTCAAAAGAGGATTATTGACTCTCAAGCAAACGCATTTTACGTGCATTGTGCAGCGCATAACCTGAATTTAGTTGTCAACGACGCAGTGAAAGGAATTGTAGAAGTCAGGATTTTTTTCGATATCATTCAGCAGCTGTACGTATTCTTCGGCCACAGCATCAACAGGTGGGACATTCTCGCTGAAATCACGGAAAGTACACTGAAAACGTTAAACCCTACACGCTGGTCTGGAAGAGTCACCTCTTTAACTGCTGTGAGACTAAGATTTCCAGATGTTTTAAAAGCTCTCAGCAAGATTGCTCTCCAGAATACAAACAAGGACACGATTGATGAAGCTATATCACTGAGGAACAAGATGGAAAATTTTGACTTCATTGTGATTCTCACAGTGCTCAGTGACGTTTTGTCCGACATCAATGTAGCATCAAAGCTGCTTCAAGCCAAAGATCTTGTCTTATCAAAAGCTGTGTGTGAGCTGGATGCTGTGTTGTCCAAACTGAAGCAACATCGACAGGATTTGAGTCATTTCTGGCGAGGAGTGAAGACACTGCTCGACGATGGTCCATACCCACAACATTCAAACAGAAGAGAAAGGCAGCAGTAAAGTTTGATGATGATATCGACCCGGAGAGAATCTTCAAAGAAAAAGTGTTCTATGGCATTTTGGATACTATGATCCTGCAGTTGGAGTCTCGCTTCACAGGAACAAAGAAAATCACCTCGCTATTCAAAGTCGTGAACCCACCATCGCTTCTCACTTTACAAGAAGTTGATATCAATACTGAAGTTGACAGGCTTGTTGAAGCGTACCCTGAAGACCTGTCTAAGGCACTAGCTACAGAGCTGGTTATGATGAAGACCTCTATGGGTGATAAACTAACAGGATTGTCTTCTGTGCGACAGCTCGCAACCTGCCTGCTAGTAGATTATAAAGAGGTTGCTCCTAGCTTTCCCAACATCTGCGTTCTCCTGCGCATCTTCATGACAATCCCTGTGACTGTTGCATCCGCGGAGAGGTCATTCAGTAAGCTGAAGATTATAAAAAACTATATGAGAACATCCATGAGCCAGGAACGCTTGCAAGGTTTGGCACTGCTCAGCATTGAAGCAGAGAGGGTAAGAAAACTAGACTACGAGCAAGTAATCAACGATTTCGCGGCCATGAAAGCAAGGAAAGCACCGATGGTTTAAGGTAAGCATTATTTTATTTTTTATTTTGCTTCTGTTCATTTTACTGGTTTTTATTTTTAGTTTCAGTTGCTTGCATGGTTATTGATGCTTGGATTCTTTTGTTATGTAGTTGCAGTTGTGTTCATTTTAATTTACTTTTATTTTCTTGTTTTTTGTTTGAGGATAGTTGTTGTTGTTGTTGTTAGTGGCGGCGGTGGTGGTGGTGGTGGTAGTGGTAGTGGTGGTGGTGATGGTGTGGTGGTGGTAAATATTGTTT
>OZ007570.1:58573859-58928859 GCA_963931925.1 Onchidella celtica | reverse complement strand
TTTAATAACATCTGAATCATGACAGCCACAATACTTAGTTTCTTATTCCGTCGTGGTCCAGATGGGAGAAGGGAGAAAAGAACACAAGATAGAAGAAACAAAATGAATAAGGACTTTTGAATTAGAAGGGATCTAAGTGCTATTTGACTGCTTTTGAGAAGAAAACGAAATACATCATTTCAGTATAAACCAATGGAAATTTAATATTTTAATGATTAACTCGAAGAGTTGCAAACGGTTATTAGATGCGATTGGTTTACACTGAAATGATGTATTTTGCTTTTTTTTTATTTTTATCAAAAGCAGTCAAATGGCACTAAGATCCCTTGTCATTCTACCTCCCTAACCCCCCCCCTACCACCCCTCACCCCCACCCACCCCCCCTCCAACTCCCACCCCGCCCCCACTCCCCGGCACCTCAAAATGAGAATGAAAGTAAAGCAAAATAAAGAGAAAAATAATGTGTAATTTTACTTATCGACCAGCCAAGTGGGTGGACGTAAGATTTTTGCCTCCATCGTTGAAGAGACGTCAGATCTCATGACCAGCTAGCGCAGCCCGGGGCATCTCGGCTTTTCTCGCAAGGCGTGAATTTTGAAACTGTTGCAGGTTCATCGATTTTTGAAGAAAATCGTCACAGTTCTAACAAAACGGCGTATCTCATGAGAAAAAGCGAATAAAACTGTTACATCAGGGTGAATATATATTTGTTGGTCTAAGCAGTTTCATGCATGATTGAGCGCGCAGATTGTGGCTTTAAAAATCTTGTTATTCGTTTATATGGTAGTGTTGATCTTGATTTCAGAAACAACATGACAAGCACTGCAGTTTTTGGCTTAAGTCTGACTTTGGCCATTATGTTGACATAGTTGCGAGTATGAGTTTGCATTTGAATTAGGTCTACTCCATGCTAGCACTTAGCCTTGGTGCGCACCAGCCGTCTTTGATCTCCCGTCTACTTGGATGGTCATATCACGACGTTTAGGTTCAATGAGACATCGGGCACCAGCCATCTAATTGGATTTCATCAGAAAATATGTATATCTAGAGAGGTTTCACTATTGGTCGATCTGCACTGCGGGACACGGGAGGCTCCGAGAAACCATTGTTATCATGGAGCGGAAAGTAGGTCGCTGCGGTAAACAATACCCGTTTGTGCATTTCCACGGGACGTAAGAACTTACAAACGGCTCTAAATAGTTTCAATCGGCCCAAAAATATAAACAAACCACAGTAAACAGAAATGCACACTGTCTTTAATAAAGACGATCTCTTTTAATTCTTCAATTTCTTGTCTACCGCAGCGACCTAGTTTCGCGAGTTGGCGAAGGTGAGATCTCTCTATAAATACATTCTCTCTGATTTCATTGAAACCCGATGTCGTGACGTCACAATCCAAATAATCAGCGCATCAAAATCGGTTGGTGCGCTCATAGGCAAAGCGTTGTTTAATTCTCTTTTTTCTGCTGCGCTTTTCTGTGTGTCCTGGTGCTCACTTGGTCAAAATGGAAAGAGGAGAGATTGTCGGTGTTTATTTATTTATTTATTTATTTATTTATTTATTTATTTATTTATTTATGAAATTATTTGTTTATTTATTTATTTCTTTATGTATTCATTTCTTTTTTTCTTTCTTTCTACTTTCTTTATTTAATTTTTATATTCTTAGGTGACATTTTTTGCGTTCTAATGTAATGATATGATGAACCGCTTTCTTGAAGTTTTAAGTCAAAACAAAATTGCTCTGATTTACTTGGTTACATAAAATATTGAAACAAACTTTTATAACATTCTGTTTTATAATGCTTTACGATACTTCACTTAGAATCTGAAGGGAAAAAAGACACTGTCATGATATTGATAAATTTGCCTTTTAATTATACAGTGGGGCGCTCTGAAAGGGTAATCATCATCTAGGTCAGTTGGAAGAGCTCTTAGTAATGACCAGTCTGTGCCTTGATACTAATAAATCTGTCACGTTTTGATCTGAGTGCTCACGCGTGGAAAGCTGAGAATGTCTCAATCATTCCTCACTCTTTTCCCTCACTCTCACTCTCTCAATCTCCCATCATTCTTCTGTTCTCCTCGAGCCTTCCGGCTTTCTTTTTTCATTATTCTCTGTCTTCCTTCTCCCTCCCTCCCCCTCTGTCTTTCTCTCTCTCTGTGTCTCTGTCTCTCAGTGTCTTTGTCTGTTTGTGTGTTTCTCTGTTTCTGTCTATCTCTCGATCTTTGCCTTTTCTCTGTCTATCTTTCTGTCTGCCTGTCTCTCTGTCTCGGCCTGTCTCTCTGTCTACCTCTGCCTGTCTCTCTGTCTGCCTCTGCCTGTCTCTCTGTCTGCCTGTTTCTCTGTTTGTCTGTCTGCCTCTGTCTCTGTCTGTCTGTCTGTCTCTGCCTGTCTCTCTGTCTGCCTGTTTCTCTGTTTGTCTGTCTGTCTGTCTCTGCCTGTCTCTCTGTCTATCTGTTTCTCTGTTTGTCTGTCTGTCTCTGTCTGTCTGTCTGCCTCTGCCTGTCTCTCTGTCTGCCTGTTTCTCTGTTTGTCTGTCTGTCTGTCTCTGCCTGTCTCTCTGCCTATCTGTTTCTCTGTTTGTCTGTCTGTCTCTGTCTGTCTGTCTGCCTCTGCCTGTCTCTCTGTCTGCCTGTTTCTCTGTTTGTCTGTCTGTCTGTCTCTGCCTGTCTCTCTGTCTATCTGTTTCTCTGTTTGTCTGTCTGCCTCTGTCTCTGTCTGTCTGTCTGTCTGCCTCTGCCTGTCTCTCTGTCTGCCTGTTTCTCTGTTTGTCTGTCTCTGTCTATGTCTGTCTGTCTGTCTCTGTCTGTCTGTCTGTCTGTCTGTCTGTCTGTCTGTCTCTGTCTGTCTGTCTCTGTCTGTCTGTCTCTGTCTGTCTGTCTCTGTCTGTCTGTCTGCCTCTGCTTGTCTCTCTATCTGCCGGTTTCTCTGTTTGTTTGTCTGTCTCAGTCTATGTCTGTCTGTCTGTCTGTCTCTGTCTGTCTGTCTCTCTGTTTGTCTGTCTGTCTCTGTCTGTCTCTCTGTCTGTCTGTCTCTGTCTGTCTGTCTTCCTCTGCCTGTCTCTCTGTCTGCCTGTTTCTCTGTTAGTCTGTCTGTCTCTGTCTCTGTCTGTCTGCCTTTGCCTGTCTCTCTGTCTGCCTGTTTCTCTGTTTGTCTGTCTGTCTCTGCCTGCCTTTCTGTCTGTCTCTCTGTCACTCTGTCTCTGTCTCTCCCTTCCATTCGGTCTTCTATTTCTTTCTCTGCCACTCTCTCTCTCTCCCCCTCTCTCTTTCTCTTTGTTTTTTTTTTTGTCTGTCTGTCTGTCGGCCTGTCTGTCTGTCTCTCTCTCTCTCTCTCTCGCTGCCTTTCTCGCACCCTATTATTATGGTTTATCTTTTTTTTCCCATTTGGAATTTCATCATCATAGAAAGGAAGCTTTTCAGTCTTCAGAATATATCGATTTAAACTAAGTCACACAGATCTATGCCACACACACCCACACACAAACTTAATACATCCTTATAAGTAATTATTTTTAGAGAAATGTTCATTTCTCGGCATCACGCAGCGAGTCGTCTTTTTTGGGTCGAACGTCCCAGAAATATCGATTTGAGCTTTAAGACATTGATTTTGCCCTTTCCTGTGTCCCTTCCAGTTCATCAAAAAACCAAATGGAAATCATAACATTGTTCATACTAGCCCAGGAAAACAAAAGAATTTGTTACTATTTATAGACAGACGCAGAGAAACTGTCTAAACAAAAATAATCTCTCCTGGAAGAAATGGAAGTAAAAACCAACGAAGCAATTTGATTGATATTGATTTACTGCTTAAGTGGTGAGAGATTTTGTTCTTGTCACCAAAAAATGCTACGTTTTTATTTTTAGAATCATATCCCTGTTGTTGTTTTTTTTTCGTATTACTTTCAAAGTTTTAGGAATCGAACGGCAGAGAAATCTTAGAGAAATTATTTTAAAATGATGAAGAGGGATAAATTTACAATTTTACGGCATTTTTGTCTTTAAAATCATTTTTGCAGTTTGTCATTTTTTTAAAAACCAAAAGTGAGTGAGGTTTCACATTCCATAGCCCATGTTTTCCTCAAAGGTTGCTTTAACTAGGATAGTAGAAAGTCTGCACTGCTTTTATGATAAGATTGATCAGTTTCAACATTGACAAGGATTCACAAATGCATATTGTCTGAGTGTAATAAAATGTTCAGTGGCACTGTATGCTAAGGCATGTGTTCAAGTCGTTAAGTGTCTGCCGGTCTGCGTGGACTGTTTTAACATAAAAGTTGATTTCTACTTATCCATTCATCAATCAATCATCCACCCACCCACTCGCTGACCCGTCCATTATCTATCTATCTATCTATCTATATCTATCTATCTATCTATCTATCTATCTATCTATCTATCTATCTATCTATCTATCTATCTATCTATCTATCTATCTATCTATCTATCTATCTATCTATCTATCTATCTATCTATCTATCTATCTATCTATCTATCTATCTATCTATCTATCTATCTATCTATCTATCTATCTATCCCCGTCCATTATCTATCTATCTATCTATCTATCTATCTATCTATCTATCTATCTATCTATCTATCTATCTATCTATCTATCTATCTATCTATCTATCTATCTATCTATCTATCCCCGTCCATTATCTATCTATCTATCTATCTATCTATCTATCTATCTATCTATCTATCTATCTATCTATCTATCTATCTATCTATCTATCTATCTATCTATCTAATCAGTATCTTTGTCCACCATCCACCCCGCACGTCCACCATATCTATTTTAAAACAAAAGATAATCCCGAGTCCCTTGCACTCTGGCAGTGCCAGCAATGAGAGATTGTAGCGACCATCAATTTCCTTTGGCGATCTGAGACAACATGACAGAAAACAGATGGAATTTGGATAATGAGCTTTGTCTTCAGAGTTTTTTTTTTCCGTCCTAGTGAAGGAGTGGCCCTTCTCGCCTGCCATTTAGAACGCCAACTGAATTATACCTGACTTATTTTCCTGCTTTTTCCATCTGGCTCATAAACATCGTTTTCTCTGCTGAATTTGATCGCATTTGAATTTGAATGTTGGTTTCTACACGGAACATCCTCACCGTGAACACTGGGTTTTATGTTAAAAAAGATCAAAATTCCGAACTAGATTAACTCCGCGGAGCCCAAAGTACCAAATACGAAACAATTTTAATTTCACATAGTTTCTGACTTTTAACATATGAGTTCCAGTTTGCAGGACCTTGCATCTTACATACTTGTCTTGATTCCATTTTCTATGGGGGCTAAATTTTGTATTGCACCAAAATCCTAGTCATGCTCATAGAACAGTTCATATGTAGCGAACAAGATTTGCTTTCTGTCCACTCCCAGAAACTAGACCAGTAGTTCTCAACCTTTTTCAGGCAATAGCCCCCTTAGGCTTCAAATTAATGTTCTTTCATTCCACCCCCCCCCCCCCCATCTCAAATTCCTGTACGGAACGGGATTGAATGACACAGTAACTATTCTTAGATTTACGTCATGGGACACTCGAACTGTTCAACGCGGCGGTTAAACACAGTTATGGACTTTGTACACACTTTTCATTGTGCAGTTGATCTTTGTGCCTCGAATCGCCCTTACAAAGCCCATAACAACTGTGCTCAACCACCGCGTTGAACATTCGAATGTCCCATGACGGCATCGGTAAATTTAAATATTATAGTAACTGTATCATTAAATCCCGTTCCCTATTCAAAGCCAACGAATACATTTCACAAGAAGGCAGACTACACACAAATTATGATGTTAAGTTTCTCAAAGGTTTGTTTATGACGACAACAAGCATGTTGATTATTCATTATAAACAGAAAGCGTTCATTTTTTCAGTGCACTAAAAAATAAGCCTTTTCTGTTCATTACAACCCCCCAAAAAATATCTTCGTGTGCCGTTCAACAAGTCAGTGACTGTGATCTGTTTGCTTCCCAAATCATCCTCCATCCATGTTTTCGCCCCCTTGGCACCTCTTTCTTCGTTTTGCCCCCCCCCCCCCCTCCTGAAATCGAAATCGCCCCTCGAGAACCACGATTGATCTGGAGGGTTAAGACCAACCGATGCTCTAAGCACAGTCCAACAAATGTTGAACTCCCCCCCCCCCCTCCCCACCCCCCAACCCCAACCAAAAAAAACACAACAAAACCCAATCACTAGACATCTTCAGATTGTGGAAATTTTAGTACCTCAACGTGCCAAACTTAACTGGCTTTTTTTTTTTCTTTTTTAAAATGCAAAGTAAAGTCAACCATGGGAGATAAGGACAAAAAACAACAACAATAACTTGACCGAAGTCATAGTGGCCCTGAAAGAGTAATGGGCAGGGTGAAAACTCTATTGAGCCCTCTCCATTATATAGGTAGAATGCGCATGACGTCACGGAGTTTTTGTTTTGTACTTCCGCCAAACAAGATGGCCGGTGGATCAGCTGATGAGTGTGACTTCGAGATATGTCTAAGCAGTTAAAATGCCAGCTGGTTGCATTGCAGTTGACTGTTGTGACAGGGGTGGAAAGGATGTATCCAAACTGGTCCGATTCCCTACCATCCGTGTGAACAAGAGAAAGGAAGTGAAAGAATTGACCGAACGTCTCCCATGTGTGTATACACACCTGTCATTGTTTACAGTAGTGAACTCGCCGCCGATTGGTTCGCGACGCCTTAAGTGGGTCCGGACAGACAAGATGGTGGATATGCACATTCTACCTATACCCTAAGCATGGGCTTGTTTGTTTAGATTTGCTCATTGGTTGGTCCAGGAATTATCAAAATTGTAGTATACTAATTAGACCAACCAGTAGATCTAGTTGTTTGTCAGTCAGATAATTGCCTTGCCTGGAAATTGGCAATTTGGTACCTGAAGAGAGATTACAGTAGAGAAAGGACAGATAGCGGAGATTAGTAGACGTTCATGATGATGATAATAATAATAATATGATGATAATGATGCTAATGATGATGATGATGATGATGATGGTGATGGTAATGATGATGATGATGATTATGGTGCTGATGATAATGGTAAATTATTCATAATTGTTGTTACAGTCTAATCCCGTCCTACCGTACTAAAGTTTTCGTTGTTGCTGTTGTAGTTTTATTATCGTTGTTGTTGTTGTTGTTTTAACGTTCTTGTTATATTTATTACCATAATTATTAGTTTTCACACCAATTTAATCAGTTTAATACTCCTTGTGTCTGTATTATAAATGCTCAAGTTATTTAATCATATATCACGAAATGTAATTGAACTTTGATGAACACGAAAAATAATAATCCTGGATTGGAAGGGAAAAAAATAATTATAAAGATGATATATTTTAATTGAAGAAGAATGCCATCAGAAAAACGAAATGTCAGCGGTTGTCATCAGCGCGCAGCTCTCTGGTGTTAATTACAAAATTGTTTGTGAGGAGGCGATTTCATGTTTTTGCCATGGCAAAAGAGTATTAATATAATCCAGAACTTGTCGTTGGTTGTTTTGAGTGTTTGTGTTTTGGTCTTTTTCTTCTTTTTTTTCTTTTCTGTTGTTGTTGTTGTTATTATTATTATTATTCTCTTGTGAATTACTGACATTTATTATACTAGTGTAAGGACCCGTTCAAAGAAAGGGTTGCAATATCATCTTGCTGAAATTAGAAGACACATGAGTTAGTGAAAGAGTTACTGAATTGTGACGTAATTTAGGAGGCACGTCCTTCTCCGTAATTTAGGAGATCTAGATTTTTAGACCTAGTTACTTAATCGGCACACAGATTATGCAGATCAAAGTAGAAAACAGCACGCACAATCGGCACACAGATTATGTAGATCTAGGTGGAAAACAACTCACTACTGGCACAGTAACACCCGCATGGCCCGTGCATAAAAGGCAGACGGCACAGAAACGCATGCCTTGAAACTTTGAAACGCAACCGGAAGTTTAAAGTGGAAACAAAACAAAGGCAGGAGGGAGGCCATCATTGTTGAGGAGAAAGCATTATTCGATATTTTTAGGCCTATTTTCATTTATTACAAAATTACGATACTTCGCTTTCATGTCAAAGGAATAGACATAGTAGCAAAAAGAACTATCTTTCACATGTAATTTTTTCAGGTCTGGGCATTTCTTCCTCGCAGCAGTGAATTTTTTTTCCTTGCTGTTTTTTTTATATAGATGACATTTTACTCACTTTTGCGGAATTCCATTTTCTTAGTCTTCCATTTTATCTTAGAATATTTTTTACCACATTTAAACTTTTTACCAAGCCCTATTGCGAATCTAATAGATTTTCCTGACTTTACATTAAAACTATTTTATCATAAACGCTAATGGCTTCGGCAATACTTTAACAAAAAATTGCAGAGTAAGGATGATTATAGTGCAATGATTTCAAAACGATCTCCCTACTTTTTTGTGCTCAGACTAAGTCCATTTGTCTTGCTGAGTCACTGTACTGTATTTCAAACACCCGTGCTCCTGATTGTAATATCTTTTGTTTCGTTTTGTTTTGTTTTGTGTTTTTCATCGCCTCGACTTAAAGAAACGAAATACCTGAATAAAATTGGAATTTCCCAGGTTACATAAACCGTGGGTGTGATATAGTAGAAACAGAGAGGGGTGGACAGGGAGATTATAAGGCTCTCGTTTCAAAATTACGAGCTCGAAAAAAGTACAGCAGTGTCGAAAATGGTAATTTGATTTATGAAATAGAGTTATATTTGAATTCTGGAACTCCCGGCAGGATGTCTATTCGAGCAGAAAATAGTGTCAAGATGGGAAGATTTATGAGCGGTGGACCTGAAGAAGGAAGATGTTGTAGAGGAAAGTGTTGTTGTTGAGGAAGATGTGGAGGAAGGTGCTCTGTCCTGTGTAGAGGGGAATCTTTGAATGCGAACTGCCATTCGTTATGTACGACAGTCTTAAGGATTCAAATCATAAAGTCTACATCAAATGATAAATTTTTACTATGACATTTGACGTGTTTTTAAACTAAATGTCAATTATCTTATAAAATGGCAGTATTATAGAGTATCTATAAAAGATAAATAGTCCTTTCTATGACTGGCGTCTTTGTTTATGTCGATTCTAATAAGTTAATTGTCCTTTCGACTTTTGATAAATTACCACAACCTTTATTTTTGTATCTGATGAGACAATACTTTCAATTTTTTGTACACATTCATATCAGTAAACTGACTCCATTTGCAACGCGCGTCCCTATAACTTTAGTGTGGACCTCGTTGAAAAGCAGTGAAGTATGCAGTAAAGTAGCTTTTATCGAAGTGACGCACCGCAAGACCCACCGACTAAGAATACAGTAATACAGTTTTGATGCTCTATCGAGAAAATCAAACAAACGCTCACAGCAAAATTCTTAGACATCGAAACAGCCTGAGTAGGTCACTCCCGCCTTTCTGTGCATGACCAGACATTCACTGCTAATGTGTCACCCTTATCGTGAATTATCGTGAATTGATTTTCCTAGTGCTGTGTCTCCCCTCAAGCCTCAGCTTTCCTAATTTAATACTTCTATGTAGCTCGTAGTATACCCCACTGCAACTGTCTTCAATGGTGTTCAAGACATCCAACACGGAAGCTCGAAGATTTCCCAGAAATACTGAACTGTGTTGTGTTCAAAACATCCAATATGGAAGCCCGAAGATTTCCCAGAAATACTGAGCTGGTTATTATACATTTTGAGTATTTTTTCTCTCCTAAGAGATACTGTGGCTTCTGTTTCGTTTTGCTTTCGGTAGTTTTGTCAAATGACGTTAGTGTCGATGAAAAAAGAAAAAGAGACGAAAGTGGAAACATGAAGCGCTTTAAAAGGCCCCGTGAAGTTGTTGTTTTTTTTTTTTAAAGTTTCGGCTTTTCGGCGAGTCGAGACTCACTTCTTTCTCAGGGCAGGGTTAAGGTCTTTAGAGGCCCCAAGCACTTGGAAGATTTTGGTGCTCCCATTTACTGTATATGTAATTCAATTTAAAAGCGAGTCTTAGACACCAGCAAATACTTTAATTTTTTCATTTATTGTGAAGGCCCTTTTTTGTGGACCCTGGTTCAGCTGCACCATTTGCAGTTTTGCACCATATGGTCCATGGTAAATCCTGTAAATGAAAATTTTCTGTGGTGCTCCCCGCCATTCCCTTGATGCCCTAAGCTCGTGCTTTCTTTGCTTAGTGGTTCATCCAGCTCTGGTCTTTCTGCAAAAGTATTGAAAACGAGCCGAAATTGAAACGAAATCTAAGTCACTGTGTCTTGGTACTTCCTCTATTGTGAGACTAGAACTCAAATTGAAAACTTCGACTCTTGGTGTTCCCTCAAATTTGAAAATCGTTTACTCAAACTCCTGGTGTTCCACAAAAAAATGAAACTCGTTTCTATGTAAGGATGTTGTTATGGTTGCATGATGGAGATGTTTGGGTTTTGAGATCCTCTGTAGTTGTAATGGCGCCATGAAAACTCAAACTCCTAATGTTCCGCTAAGAATGAAAATAATGTATTTTCGTATGCCACTGTTCCCTTTGTGGTTTCATGATACAGATGTTGTGGATTCTAGATCCTCTGGTTTAGCCATCATACATAAATGCAGTTACTCCATGAGCGACGGGGAAAACCATCCTCCATCTTCAACTTTATGATGTTCTATGATTCCCATCCCTTCATCTATTCGGGCTACGTGATTCGATTGCGGTGTGTAATTTAATTTTGCTTCTGCGGATGCCATAGATATCTTCCTTTTCTCCCTTGAATCGCAGAGGTATAAATGATGCCAAATGTGATCCTAATGACCAAGCTTCAAGAGAACAAAAAGGTGAGGGAGGGAGGGAAATCGATTTTGAAGAGGAGAGAGCAATGTGACATAATAAAGCAAGAGTGACAGAGATGAAAATGACAATAGGAAATTAAACAGAGATGAAAATGACAATAGGAAATTAAACAGAGATGAAAATGACAATAGGAAATTAAACAGAGATGAAAATGACAATAGGAAATTAAACAGAGATGAAAATGACAATAGGAAATTAAACAGAGATGAAAAAAAAAAAAGAAGTGCCTAGATTTAGCGGCTCCTGACCGTTTAAAATGATAAATCGCCTCTCCCCCTCCCCTACATTCATGGCTAATTGCTTTATTTTCTTCCTAAAGAGTTCGGGTCTCAA
The DNA here is from genome assembly GCA_963931925.1 of Onchidella celtica. NCBI lineage: Eukaryota > Metazoa > Mollusca > Gastropoda > Systellommatophora > Onchidiidae > Onchidella > Onchidella celtica. Next base: position 58,917,658 of record OZ007570.1, on the reverse strand, counting down.
AAACAAAGATCTCAAAACCCATACATCCCCATCATGCAACCATGCCAACTCTCGTATACAGAAGCGATTTTCATTTTTTCTTTTTTGTTGGTGGAACACCACAGGCATAGCAACATTGATGGGGCGATCCAGGTCAATAGAATTATACAACTGAAATTGAACGTCAGCAGAAATTATTGCCCACAATCTGGAATAAAATAATAAATGGGGCCCACCACTTTTACAATACATATTATAGTGTACATTATTTTAAGATCTAAGCGTTCATTTCCCCACTGAAATCCCCAAAACCTCCACCTCTCCTTCTTCAAGAACCACCGGGACAAATAGTGAACGCTGAAGAAAATAAAGCAAGAGACGAAACGGAAGAAAAGAAAGAATCACATTGTCCATGATGAAAAAAAAAGAAAGAAAAGGAAGACAACTACGGCCGTTTTCTTTTGTTTGTTGCCATGGTGATGTGTTTTTGTGTCTGGTGATAATGATGATTTTGATCTGAAGGATACGATTTTGTCTGTCATCGGCACAAGTGTTGACATGTGACTCGAATGAAACAAAACATCAGACAGATCAAATTTTCCTGATAGAAAAAGAGTTTGGCGGCTTCTTTTTAATCTCACGGCAACCTGGCAAACCTCCTCTTTGTTTTCTGTTTTCACTGTTGCGGCTTTTGCTGGCCAGATAATTTGGTGCTTGTGGTGTTCTTGTATTGTTTGTGTGGTATTTGGTGTCGCTGTTGGCATTTGGTAATGATGTGGCTTTGTTGGTAATAACAGGGGTTGTAGTGACGAGAGTTGAAATGGTGATTTTTGGGAAAAACAAATGTTATGATTTAAGGGGAAAGTAAATATCAATTCCAAATATGCCGGTTTGTTGGGTTGTTGTTGTTGTTGTTGTTGTTGTTGTTGTTGTTGTTGTTGTTTTGGCGTCCTTTGTACTTGTTTGTTCTATTTTCTGAACAAAAAAAAAAAAAGGAAAGAAAAAGGGAGATCTTTTAGTATATGGAGAGGTATAACAAATGCACACTTTGACACTTGCTTAAAATGCGTTAGCTGACACTTATGGAGCCTTTTCACAGTTCCTACTTATTTTTACTCCTTTATCATAATACTAAAACCACAAACGTTTAACGTCGAATTTCTCAGTCGTGCAAAAGCAGATTTGGAAAAAACAAGAACTGTGGAATTCTGTGGAATAATTACATTTTTTAGAGAAAATTATTTAATTGTTTAATATTAATTTAACAACATTCTTAGATTGTTTTAGCTCCTCTAAGCTTGTTGTGAATCTATACTATATATATATTTGTGGACTTGAGATTTTTCGTTGCAAAAGGCTTCTGAACCACTCAACATTCAGACTTCAATTTTTATATGGTGCATCAGAATGGATGTAAGGGTGCACAGTTTTTAATAGAAGTCTCAAATCGGTGTAGTTTTTTTTTTATTGGAAATTTATTGTTTCGCCATCATTTAGATCTATTTCGAGTCATGGTTCGCCATTTTAAAGTTTCGTTATCACTTCCTGCGATGTGTTCACTATCGAACACACTAACCCGTGCGCAAATCATGCTGTTGTACGGGATGCGCAGGGTGTCAACTCACAAAGGCAGAGCAGTAAGACTTACTTAAAAACAAACAAACAAAAATAAAATAACAAATAGTAACAGGCCAGATGAAGCAGGTCCATAATAACCATCCAGAACTGAAACCAATATTCAAACCGATTTATCCCGGGCAGGACCGGGGACCTCAGCTAGTATTATTATAATGATGTTTAAGTTGAAGAACATAACATAAATCTTTACTGTATAGTTGTGATGTTGTATGTGTGACAGTCAACTGGTAAAGCGTCTGCTTTGTTAGTGAATGGTCTGTGATTTCAGCTCTTGGTAAAACTGCCATATCTTAATCCCCCGCCCTCCTCTCTCTTTCTCTCTCTCTACTTCTTTCTCACTCTGTTTCTGTGTCTACTTCACTCTGTTTCTGTGTCTACTGTCACAATTCCCAGACTGGGAGATGTAATAAGTTATGACAGGACAACAATCACGAACGAACACGTTTAACACTTAACAGAACAACCCATCAGACTCACACATTTATTAAACATAATTATACAGATAATAGCGCAATTACACACATTATATTATTGAAATTAACTGCCGTACAACGGCCTTATTCTCACATGCACTCTTCCTCGGATCCACAACCCGGTAGTTACTTCCTAAAGGCACTTCGGCCTCAGCCTCTCCCCTCAGGGTCTTAATAGCACATTAATAATTCACTGGCACCGCAGTCTCTCAATATCACCTTCCTATTGTCATACACCTTAGCATTCCACTAGCACCTCAGCAGGGCAATAGCACATTATCATTTCAATAGCCCCTCAACATGGCAATAGTACATTATCACATTCACGCTCATATCTACGTCCCTGTCCGTGGCCGGACTGCCACGACTTTATGTGCCTCTACTGTCCTGCACCGACAGCCTCACTCTTGGCCTATGTGTGGCCCCCGGCCCTATGCTGGCCTATCCCCTGGGCTCACCGTAGTCAGCGCTCTTCGGCCCGACCTCGGCACCTACAAGAATAACATTACATTGGTATAATACCCTACCATTTCTATTCACTCCACCTCTCCTTACAACCCATGAAGCGTACACACCATAGTTCACCTTTCACTCACCAAACATCTTACGGTAACACACCTCCATGGGAGTACACAATACTCACTCGTGCTACAAATCCATGAACTCACTTTCATCTATCGCTCATGGCGCACATTGCTATATCCAATATCAAGGACTTCCACATTCCTCACATATACTTATTTACATCATGGTAATAGACGAATATAATATAATACATCAATCATAATTATCAATCAACGTTCTACCTACCAGTCATCACTGGAAAAAACACTCTCATCCGTCTTCCGACTGCTCCCCTTATGTTCGCCCGCTGGGCTCTTACTAGCGTCCGTTCAGTAGGACCTTCTAACTTGCAGTGATAGTAATACAGCGCTTTCGCCTCATTCAGACCCCCCACCACTCACAACATGCACGCTTTAACTTACTTGTCTACGTGCGTTAATTTTACTCTCCTCCTTTCCCCCCGTAATTATTAACTATCGCTCACTCCACTCGTGACATCTACTTCACTCTGTTTCTGTGTCTACTTCACTCTGTTTCTGTGTCTACTTCACTCTGTTTCTGTGTCTACTTCACTCTGTTTCTGTGTCTACTTCACTCTGTTTCTGTGTCTACTTCACTCTGTTTCTGTGTCTACTTCACTCTGTTTCTGTGTCTACTTCACTCTGTTTCTGTGTCTACCTCTCTCTGTCTCTGTCTCTCTCTGTCTTTGTCTCTCTCTGTCTCTCTCTCTCTTTCTCTTTCTATGTGTGTGTGTGTAATTTAGTCCCTTTCCAATATCTGGAGAAATTAGAGAAAAAAATATCTAAATATCTTTATACAAAATTTTCATTATATCTTCGTTCTATGCCACCAGAGAACAATGCCACTTACTTTTAACATTTGGTTGGAAAAATGACACCTGCAATGACATTGGCAGTGGCAATAATGTTTATCAAATCGTTATCCTTCTAAATGTAAACACCCCACGATCAAGCCTTTGTCTCTCATCCATTGAGTTGTACAAACAGAATTCTGTGCTCACATCATGCTCATGGTCATAACGGATAATATAGCTGTACCTCAATTTTCGCCACCCTAGCCGCTTTCACCGCGATTCATTGCGTTTTTAAGTATTTTGGTGACGGGGGTCGATGTAACAATGTAGAGCAGATATAAAAGTAGATGATCAAGTGTTATCATGGAGATAGAGATTGAACAGTCATGTATGCACCAAAGACTCCGTGTTTATGAAACCAAAAATTGTGAAATTCTAGGGATTGCCACAACTTTTGACGACAAATTACGTAAACAAGTCCATTTATGACAGAGCTGAGTCTTTAATATTATTTATTTACAATTCTTTTTCCAGCAGCAAAAGAGAGACGCATTTTCGTCGAGAAAAAAATCGAAAAGTATGACCGGAAACTTCGTTCTTGGCCTCTCTTTACACATAGCTGGTCGAAAATCAACGTCCAACATAATGTTATTCGTGTATTCTGCAAGGGAATTGTAATGTAACAATAAATTCTGTTTATCTTTGAATCGAATCCAAGTGCTGTTATTAATATGACCTAGATGTAGATATGTACGGCTGGACTTGGTAGCAAGAATAACAAGCTTTGTCTATCTCGTGCCGACTAATTTATTTAAATAATTACCATGCGGTTGCTGCTGATGACAGTGTTGATCATACAGATTGTTTTTTCTTACATATTTCTGTTTGCTATCTGTCATGGCTCTCTCCTACTGCTTTTGCCGTTTATTATAACGTTTCTCTACAGTTTGTTTATAAAACGGGGTTTTGCAACAAACAATCTTTTCTCCTTTTTGTTTTTTTTTGCCACTTTCCATTGTTCATTTCTCTTCTAACAGTTAACACGGGCAAGGTTCGGTAGTTTGATAATTATTTAGCTTTTTTATGGAAATAAGAAGAGTAGTACGTCATGTTTTCATAAGCTGGCCTGATCTTACGCTCCGTAACTAAAATCAGCTTAATTGTGTGGCTGTCGGTCTCGTCACATGTTCACAAACACGCACGTTTTCGCACTCATAAAAATGGCCTAGAATTTCATTTGATATCGTATGCGTAAGCAGAACAACTTGAATCCAAGTGAGGTCAGGGAGGAGGAGGGGGGGGGGGGAGTATTCTGTTTAAAATGCAAATTGGAATAAATTACACTAATGGACATTTTTCAATTATTCTGTAATTTGTGGGAATCAGCGAATGTGCGGGTTGTTCGTTTTTTTTACGTATTTTTTTCCCCGTCCTTTCAGAATAATGTAAATAATATTGTCTCCCCCCCCCCCCCCCCCACCCCCCCCCCCACCCCCCGTGGCCATCACGAGAACTGTGGCCGGTAAAACTCTCATTTCCTCAAAAGCACGTTTTTTTGCAATTTACTTTTTTTTTTTATATCTGGAAATGCATCGCCATCGCAGTTCGGCAAATTGGGCGGACGACATCAGATCTCTGCTTGGCCTGTCTAGAAAATGAAGAATTTAAAGGTGGGGAATGTTTTAAGGACGAAAGTACGAGAATAACAGGATGGAAAGAAGACACTGAAAGGAAAGGGAACGGGTAGGAGGGTTACGGGGGAATACCGTAAATAGAGGAAATATGAAGATGCATCGTTATATTCTAAGCATAGCTATATAATAATTATGTCTGTCTTTCTCTTTCTTTCTTTCTCTCTCTCCTTTCTCCTCTCTGTCTTTCTATCTATCTGCCAGCCCATCCGTCGATCCGTCCCTCCGAGCGTATGTCCTCCCGTCCACCTATCTATCTATCTATCTATCTATCTATCTATCTATCTATCTATCTATCTATCTATCTATCTATCTGTCTATCTATCTATCTATCTATCTATCTATCTATCTATCTATCTATCTATCTATCTATCTATCCACCTATCTATCTATCTATCTATCTATCTATCTATCTATCTATCTATCTATCTATCTATCTATCTATCGATCTATCTATCTATCTATCTATCTATCTATCTATCTATCTATCTATATCTATCTATCTGTCTATCTATCTGTCTATCTGTCTATCTATCTATCTATCTATCTATCTATCTATCTATCTATCTATCTATCTATCTATCTATCTATCTATCTATCTATCTATCTATCTGTCTGTCTGTCTGTCTGTCTATCTTGTCTTTTGTCAATCTGTCGGCATACCAGTCCTTTCCTATATTTCTAATCACTTCATTGTTTAATAATCAATATTTTGTTTTTAGAAATAATATTCTATCGTTTTGATCCGTTCCTTTCAATACTGTTCTCTCTGACCTTTCTTTGTTTGTCTATCCGACTGTCTGCCTGTGTTTTTATAGCTATTTTTTCCCTTTGAAATGCCAGTCCCTTTCTCCACCATTGTAACGACGAGACGTGTGACAGATATGACAACGTAACTAGCCTTCCAAATGAGAATTACGAATGTCATCTCTTTCCTTCCCCAGCTGTAGAAAGTGTGAAAAGATACATCCATACACAATGCCGTCCAGCTTCCTTTTGCTTCTGATTGGCAGTTTGGGGGTCGTCATGGTAACGTCAGCCCCTTTATCCAGCCAAGAGAAACTCGTTAATGTGGATCAGGAAGAAGAGTCCATAGACAGAGGTAAGAATAGATCTACACGTTAATGCTGAAATGCACTATCTTCCGATTGTAAGAATATGCCTATACGCCAGTGCTAAAATAGGCTATGATTTTATACCTACCAACCAATGCCACAACAGACTATATTAATATGCTCCATGTAGAGTGCTTAAACAGGCTACATGCCTACATGCCAGTGCTAGAATAGGCTATATGGATATGGATATATGCCAGTGCTAAAACAGGCTATATTCCTATGTTCCAGTGCTAAAACAGGGTATCTGAATATGCCTATATGCCAATGCTAAAACAGGCTATCTGAATATGTTTATAAGCCAGCGCTAAAACAGGACATATACCCATATGTCCGTGCTAAAACAGACCATGTGAATATGCCTACATGCCAAAGCTAAAACATGCTATATGAATATGCCAACATGCTAGTGCAAAAGCAGGCTAGCTGAATATGCTTATATTCCAATGTTAAAACAGGCTATATGAATATCCCTACATGCCAGCACTAAAATAGACATCTCCAGATTATGGATTTCCACATGATAAATCTTTTCAGAAGAATGAGAGATTTAAGTGATAGTTCCTATTGATTCGAAGCCCCCTTTGCACTCAGAACAACTGAGCATCATACTATCATTAACGTCGATCATTAAGGTGTGTCTGTCGTATAAGTGCCGTGCGACCTGCTTTTGTAGGAAATTACACATTAAAAAATTAAAATACGGAGGAAGACCTAATGATGGTCAATTGAATGCAGCCGTCTACAGTATGCAAAGGAGAGAGGGGGAGACGAGAGGAGAGACAAAGAACGGGGGGGGGGGGGCAATAGTTCTTGGACATTTTGAAAATTAAGAGCTTTATTACTTCTTCTTGTCCGTTTCATTTTGCGTTACTTTTTTTTTGGGGGGGGGGGGGTGTATATTTGAAAGATCTGCCGCCAGGCGAAAACAAAGACTAACTGTAATGAAGTTGAAAATTCATTAAAAAGTATTTCTATTGTCTTCAGACACCAGCTATTTTGATAATCATAGAAATTACAGTCAGTCGTATTACATAAACTGCCTTGTGTTTGTAAATAATCTACCTCCTGATGTGCGAAATGGTACTAAAAACAAAATTAACACAATGTGTTGGTTCCAAGTTAAGCCACAAAACTCGCACTTCTTCGATTTTGAAATCTGTTTTTACTCAAAATGGCAGCTGAGCGTTGCATAAGGTCTTCATCTCAATTCTAATGACGCAAATGAACGGTATGCCAATTGATCTCAGAGCTCTGATTTTTCTTCCTGTTTTAGGATGACGTAAACTTTGTAATGATGAAGAACCGAACTAGACACAAATATTTTTGCTTTTAAAGCCTTTAGCTAAACCAATTAATATAAATTCATGAAAATAATCCCATATTTATTTTTCTGCTCAGCCACTAATTGCATTGGTTATCTCAATATGTGGACCATAAAAACAACGAAATTTTATGGAATACTGATTCACAACAAATTGGAAATAATTATATTCTCGACGCCATTTCTCTTGAATATGACGTGTGTTGTTAATGAAGGTTCACGAGATCTCCGTGGATTTTAAGTGTGTGCGCGTACTTCCAGTTCATAATCAAAGGGTAACTCTTTAGGTCCCAAGTGTGGAAAGAAAGCAAATGTAGTGAATCATGTCTGAAGTACATTTTAACTGTGGAGGATTTAACTTCATACTGTCTTTCATAATTTTCTTTTACATGATAGAAACTGCGAAGTAAAGTGCATGGACGTGTAAAGTATTTTCTAAAAAGTTATTCTCTGAAAAACTTCCTTGTCTAGACTGTCACAAATCCCAGACTGGGAGATGTAATAATTTATGACAGGACAACAATCACGAACAACCAAGTTTAACACTTAACAGAACAACCCATCAGACTCACACATTTATTTAAACATAATCATACAGATAATAGCGCAATTACATACATTATATTATTGAAATTAACTGCCGTACAACGGCCTTATTCTCACATGCACTCTTCCTCGGATCCACAACCCGGTAGTTACTCCCTAAAGGCACTTCGGCCTCAGCCTCTACCCTCAGGGTCTTAATAGCACATTAATAATTCACTGGCACCGCAGTCTCTCAATATCACCTTCCTATTGTCATACACCTTAGCATTCCACTAGCACCTCAGCATGGCAATAACACATTATCATTTCAATTGCCCATCAACATGGCAGTAGTACATTATCATTTCAATAGCCCATCAACATGGCAATAGTACATTATCACATTCACGCTCATATCTACGTCCCTGTCCGTGGCCTGACTGCCACGACTTTATGTGCCTCTACTGTCCTGCACCGACAGCCTCACTTCTGGCCTATGTGTGGCCTCCGGCCCTATGCTGGCCTATCCCCTGTGCTCACCGAGGCGGCTCTTTAGCCCGTCCCCGACACCTACAAGAATAACATTACATTGGTATAATACCCTACCATTTCTATTCACTCCACCTCTCCTTACAACCCATGAAGCGTACACACAATAGTTCACATTTCACTCACCAAACATCTTACGGTAACACACCTCCATCGGAGTACACACTACTCACTCGCGCTACAAATCCATGAACTCAACTTTCATCTATCGCTCATGGCGCTCATTGCTATATCCGATATCAAGGACTTCCACATTCCTCACATATACTTATTTACATCATGGTTATAGACGAATATAATATAATACATCAATCATAATTATCAATCAACGTTCTACCTACCAGTCATCACTGGAAAAAACACTCTCATCCGTCTTCCGACTGCTCCCCTTATGTTCGCCCGCTCGGCTCTTACTAGCGTCCGTTCAGTAGGACCTTCTAACTTGCAGTGATAGTAATACAGCGCTTTCGCCTCATTCAGACCCCCCACTACTCATAACAGGCACGCCTTTCCCTTACTTGTCTACGTGCGTTAATTTTACTCTCCTCCTTTCCCCCCGTAATTATTAACTATCGCTCACTCCACTCGTGACATAGACACTGCATCACGTGTGGCATTAAGGGACTTTTAGAAGGTTAACAGCGCTGTAAATTTCATAGACAAGCAATCAATATGAACGTTTTATTTTGGAAACGGGTATGAACCAGAGACTGGTGGACCATCGTTATGAAATATGCCTGCAAGTTCTGGGTAAACGAAAAAAAAAATCGATTAACAAAAAAAAACCCAGTCAAACTGTGCATTCAGTGGCGTGAAGTGGATTGAATCGCAGGTAGAAAACCTCCCGACTTGGATCTGATAGCTGACAGTATCGCTGTCCTTTTTATCGTCTCAAATTAATTTATCTGCCAATGTGCTTGACAGGAGAGAAAATGGTAAATTAAAGCTTCGGGCGTGTTTTATTTTAATATTACCTTTCGAAATTTGATTAATCAGTTGCGATATCGACTTTCACCTGTTTTACGCTCTTTTTTGGTGATACTGAGCTGGGGGTTGAGAAAAAGGAAAAGAAACAAAATAAACGAAACAGTGTAATATCTCTGTAAATTCATCAATCCAGGTAAACATAAAATAATTATATTCGGTTGTTGCTGTTTATATACGCATGATATTACCGGATGTGTTGTTTGTTTGCTCTTTTTCGTGCTTTTGTTATTTTATTTGGGGAGTTTTGAGTCTGAGTTTGATTTTGGAGATAGCACATCGACAGGGTAACGGTCACATTATGCTAGGAAGAGGCAAGATGATACATGTATTTAGAATGTAACAGAATAATAGGACAGGAGGAGGGTGTGTGTCTTTTTCCATGTTAGGAGCGCTACGGCATAGGCCCCAGAATCAGCAGGACTCTATTCAGGGGTGAGGGTGGGGTGTGGTGAGGAGGGCTTTGGGGGCCTCGGGCTGATTTTGTATTATTCCGGATCTTAGACAATCTTGACTTTCGTTCTTGTTTGTTCCAACTCCACTTTTTGCACAACTGAGAAATTCGACGTTAAACGTTTCCGGTTTGGGTATTATGAATAAGGAAGTACAATCAATCGGAACAGCTTGATAAGTGCCACAACGAATTTTAAACAAGTGTCAACATGTGAATTTGTCATACCTCTTCTACATTCTAAAGTATCTCCAGTTTTTCGGAAAATGGAGATAGAACAGACAAGAACTAAGGTCGTGCAAGGTTCAGGACTTGTGGCTGGGCACGGGGTCTAAGAGCAAGACGAAAATAGCTTTGTGCGTGAGAAGCTCAGGTAAGGTAATAGATGACACGCAGGAAACCGTGATTCTCCAAGTAGGACAAGAAGCTTTCATCATCTTGGAGTACAATTTTAGTCCAATTGCAAATAGAGAAAATACTGAGCAGTGTACACTGTTCCACTAAAGCTTGTAATGTAAAGTACCATGCTCCCCTAACAACAACCGAATGTAAAACAAGGTTAACAGACTCCAGTGGCTGCGAGAGTCGTGCACAATTTTACTTTCACATTAATTTACTGTCCAAGGATGTTAGTGTATCATCATCAGTTGCCATGTCTGGGACAGACATTGGCGATCATGGCTCTCCAGTCGGATCTGTCATCAGCCAACCTCAAGAAGGAATTGTTGTTGTGACGTTTATTTGTTGTCCATGAATTAAGACTTTCAGTGAAAGTTTTGCTCTGTCTACCCCTGCTTTTCTTGCCTTCGATCTTCCCTGTGACTGCTAGATGTTCGAGGCTCCTGAGGTGACAGATGTGCCCTAGAAATTTCAGTTGCCTCTGTCTTATTGTTTTAATTAATGATCTTTTCAGATTAGAGTCTCTCAAGACTGACTCATTTGATTTTTTCTCCATCCATGATATTCTCAATATTCTTCTAATAAACACATCTCTGCTGCTTCTAGTTTCCTCTCTGTTCATTGTCCAACATTCACATCCGTATAAAAGCACCGACCACACATATGTTTTCAAGACTCTGATTTTGGTGGTGGTTGGTTGATATATTTCTGTTCATTAATATTGGTCTCAATTTTTGGAATGAATCTTTGGCGCGGCCATTATTATTCTTTTCCTTATTTCACTTAAGCTCCTATCATCTGATGTTATCAAATAGCCTAGATATTTAAATTTTGTGACTTGTTTGATTTGCTCTCCTTTGCTGACCAGATTACATTTCGGGTTGATTGGGTTGGGTTTTTTGGGGTTTTTTTTTTTTAGACTACCATACAGTCTGTCTTTTTCACGTTGAGAGAGAAAATACTAGGTTGTGTTCACTGTTCAGCTATAGCTTTCTATGTAAAACACTACATTACCAACAGCCTTTATTGATGGTTATACAAATTTGGAAAAAAGAATAATTTTTAAAAAAGCCTTACAACTGTAATCTTCAAGATTTCCATTTTTTTAATATTGTAATTTTCAGCGAAACGAGCAGAGGAAGAAATTGTATTTGGCAATCAGCAAAACAAGGCTCGGGTAATTGCCAAAAAATCTGACCTCAGCAACGCCATCGCCCCTGGCTTACCCGAGGGGGAACAAGATCAAGGGGCCGAGGTCATAGTTTACAAGGAGAGACCTGTGGAGGAAGATCTGGCTGCCCGAGCAGAGGCGACCTCTGGCGGAACTGATGAGAAGATGGCGGAAGCTGTTGAGGAAGCAATGCATAGCGTGGCTGATGCAGAAGAAGCTGAAACTGAGGCTGAGGGCAACGAGCAGGTAAGAACAAAAATAGCACGACTGTTTCTGCTGTATTATGAGAAAAGATAGTATGTGCCAAAATGAACATTTTACATGAGAATCAGAAACAAACAAACAAAAAAATTCAGACTCAGCCCCTCATTATTTTCAGTTTAATTTCCATTTTGTGGTGACCTTAAGATACTATTAGCCTTTAAAAATTATACTCCAGATAGAACGATAGCGCACATTTGATTCTATTCATAAAATGATGTGAAAAAGTTCTCATTTACATCTCTCATCAGGAAGCAGAAGAAGAAACTGCCGAAGACGAGCAAATGCAGAAACAGTTGGTGGAGGAGGAAATAGACGAAGACGGTGCTGGAGAAGTCGTTGCTGAGGCCGAAGAGGAAAAGGCTGAGGAAGACGAAGAGGAAGAGGAGGACCTGAAGGAGCTAGAAAGAGTGGCGTCAGGGCAGGCAGAAGAAGAGGCTGAACTTGCTGCTGTGGAAGAGGGCAGTGATGAGGCCGCCAATGTGCCTCTGCCTGAATTGCAGGATGAAGAAGTGGGAGAGTTCTTGAAGGAGTTGCAACAAAGCGAAGAAGCAAACGGAAATGACAACGCCAATGATCAAGCCATGAGGGACTATTACCAAAATCTCTACCAGTACATGTCTTTTCCTTATAATCGTAAGTCAAAATAGTTTGAAACAAAATTATGTGAACAATGGCATAGGTCTCTGCCTTTGCACAGGGAAGCAGCCTGTAGAAAAATAAGTCATCTCCGTTGATCAAATCAAATGAAACATGTATAACGCATATTAAGTTTAAGGTTTTTATTTGGTGCTTTCTTTTAAGAAGTTGTTTTTTCTTTGTTTGTTTATTGGGGTTGTTATTTCTGAGTAAACATAGCCCATGTGAAAACAATAAAGAGTAAAGTTGATGGCCACTTGCTTGTACTTCTCTATCTCCAGACCAAGTGATGCCTCAGAGACTTCCTTACATGTATTACCGTGCTCGTCGTTCATTGGCCAATTCTCACAAAGAGCTGGCCCCAAGCAGCAACAAACCCGCTCGAAGAATCAAGCGAGACTTGCTCGATGACAGCTACTATGATCCATACGCCTACCCAGTTCCCTATTCCCCTGTTGAGGACAACGACCCTCTCCTGGCAGACCCTGACGAGCTGGTGCCGCTCACAGATGACGAGGCTGAATATCTCTACAATCGTCTTGTCAACTACCTGGCAACCAGCAACGGCCCTGAAGAGATGAACCCCTATCAGGACACTCCCCCTGTAGATCCGTTTTTGGGCAATTACGAGGAGCTGCAGAACGAGTTGTACACACCATATGAAATCACAAATGACGTGGGTATTCCCGAGGTCTCCAGTCCGTATGACGACGACTACCCGTATGGCCCTGTGGACTTGGATACCTACAATAGTTATTCCAAGCGTGGCTATTACAATTACTATCCTCAGCAGGAGGAAAAGAGGTATTTCTTTCCCTTCAATGATGAGCCGGAGACCCACTGGGGAGCCTTCGTGCCGGAGAAGAGAGACTACGGGGAGGCTATTCAGCGGCTTCAGCGATTAGCGATGGCGCTAAGCGATAATCCGGGGCCTTATTATCAGGAAATGCTGGAGGTAGGCTATGTTTTGAAACATTTTTATAAAGAACTAGATGAAGTTCCCGGCATTATCCGGGATAAACCTGTGAACCCACCATCCTATCTCTCTCTCTCTCTCTCCCTTTGGTCTACAAAGCTTCCCATACTCTACAGTCTTGCTACAGATTTCATGCGCTCCAGAGCACTATTCACTCATTTGTGATAGAGAAATTGTGCGCACGGAAGTGAACTCGTATTAATATCGTTTCCGGTGCGGTGGACTTGCTCCAGGGAGCCAAACAAAGATCATTGTGTTTTACGTTTACAGCTTTTATTTAAAAATACCTGAAACTTGAATCAACACAGTCGGTCGATACGAAAGCGATTGGACGGGATTATTTGACACTTAAGAAAATTAATTTTATAATCTTTGAAACTGTCACTTAGGCTGTAGCGTCGAGCAAAAAAAGGGCCAAAATTGTACCATAATGAATTACTCCCGCCACTATTTTTTTTATAACTAGATGAAGTTCCCGGCATTTACCGGGATAAACCTGTGAACTCACCGTTCTATTTGTCACTTTTTGGTCTATAAAGCTTCCCATAATTATTCTACAGCCTTACTACAGATTTCATGCTCACCAGAGCACTACGCACTTATTATTTTCTGGTAGGGAAATTGCGCGCACCGAATTGAACGCGTATTGATACATCGTTCCCGGTGCGGTGGGCTTATCACAGGGAGCCAAAACAAAGATCATTGTATTTTACTTTTTTACAACTTTTTATTTAAACACACCTGAAACTTGAATCAATATAATCGGCCGATACAAAAGCGATAGGACTTGATTCGTTGACACTTAGGAAAATTAACTTTATAATTGTTGAAAGTGTCATTTAGGCTCTATCGTTGAGCAAAAAAAGGGTCAAAATTGCACCACAATGAATTAGTCCCGCCACTATTTTTTTTTATAATAATATAAGATTTATATTATAAACTGGCGTATGCCAATATTTCAGAATTTGTCCCTGTACAACTCTATCAGAGTGTGCTAATCTGTTGTAAAGTGTTTCTTTAAGCATAGCAACTGCAAAACCTTTGTCAGGTTATGTTTAAGTAAGAGAGTTTAGAAAAGGAAAGGTGGTATGTGCTGAACCAAATATAATAAAGATTTCGAAGTTGTTATCGTTTGTTTCTGAATGCTTCTAAATTCAAATCCTTATCTGGACGTCTATCGTCTTGTAACAATGAAATAAAAATTGCTACATGTCTATCAGTATTCTTAGTTCTAGCGACCATAAAAAGAAGTGTGTAAACTTCTGCTAGAGTCATTTAAAGACAATCAGAGTTGTTGTTTTTTTTTAAGTCGATGGTAGTAATTCCAAACAGGCTCTAATTTCCAAAACGTAAAAGTGAATATAAAAATGGAATATAATACTCATAATTACTCCGTTAGAGAAAACAAAATTTCAAAGGCAGGATACGTGCACTTAAAGTTCATAACTAACTGGAATTAGTTAAGAGTACTTGGTTCTGGTGAAAGTCTTCAGAGTTGGAAGTGCTATCCGCCTTTAACTTCCTGACTTCTAGGAGATGTCAGGAAGTTAAGGCGGGAAACATCTAATGAAAGAATCCACTCTTCCTCGGAAGATCGTCACCTCTCTCGCCTGTGGAGTTTCTAACCACTGACCATTGCTATATGAGAGAGAGAAATAGAGAGAGAGAGAGAGAGAGAGAGAGAGAGAGAGAGAGAGAGAGAGAGAGAGAGAGAGAGAGAGAGAGAGAGAGAGAGGGGGGGAGAAGGTAAGTTTGCGCTTGCATATGTACATGTAATGCTTTTCCATTGCATCCCCGCCTCTTTTTTTTTCTTAATCCCATGACGTTAGCTATAGTAAATATTGCAACCCAGTGTCATTTCACACAGAGGGGATAAAAGTTGTATTCTGCTCACAGTGTTCATTCAGTACTATGGGGGTCTTCCCTGCCCTCTCCAACCTCTAGGCTGGTGGCGGACTGGATCAGGTCTGTTCTGTCTCGGTTTGAATGTGAGATGTGAAGTATAGAGTTGTATGTAAACTGGACTTCGCGCACTGGCCAGAATGAAGCAAGTCTGTCTCACTAGTTCGGACACGTCAAAACTATCTTGAGTCGGCTGACGCAAGAAGAGACCTCACGCATTGAGTCAACACAGACGCAAAACAGACCAAAGTCTGTGTGTTACTAGCCTTAGTCTGCATCCGCTTTCCAAACGCTTTGGGAAAAGGCAACGGATTGTACTTAAAATTGTAAATGATTTTGTACTCATATGTCATGACAGTTCGCGATCGTAGTTCTTATTTGTTCTATCTCCATTTTCTGGTGAGAAAAAACAACAAATGAAGATCTTGTACAATGTAGAAGAGGTATAACAAATGCACACTTTGTCACTTGCTTGAAATGCGTTGTGGCACTTATCAAGCTGCTTCACAGTTCCGATTTATTCTAACTTCTTATCACAATACTAAATTTCTGAGTTGTGCAAAAAGTGGAGTTGGAGCAAAGAAGAACTGAGGTGGCGAGAACAGTATATCGTGTATATAGTTGCGAAAGACAATGAGATTTTTGTTCAATGAAAACTAGCGGAAAAGATATGATTTGTGAAAATAAATAGTAATGTGAGCGATAGACATATACTGGCGGTTCTGGGCGTGGCCCTGACTCTTCCGTACGAACTTGATCCGCATAATAATAATATGCAGGACATGAATGCAGATATCCAATAGTGAATGAATGTTACCCACGCCAGACAGGGATTGCCATTTCCTCTGCGTTCTCTCCTCTCTCACTGGTCATTGTTCTTAGCTTTTTGTCCTTGGGCGGATACGTTTGTTTATTGCGTGTATTTGTCTCTTTCATTCTGTTCGTCTTTTTTAGTTATTGTTGTTTTTTCACCTGTTTTTTTTTTTTTTTGTTTTGTTTCTATATTTCATTCTTTCTTTTTTCTGTTTTCCTGTTGTCATTTTTTTCTATCTTCTTTCTTCCTTCAAGCGTTCTTTCTTTCTTTCTGTTTTTCTGTCCTTTTCTGCTTTCTTTCTCGCCTTGTTTCTGTTTTCGTTTTGTCGACTCTCTTTTTCCTCCTCCATTCTTTATTTCCGTACATACAAAACTAAGATGGCCTTCGGTTCTAGTTCTGTTTGGTCTGAAAAACAGGGGGTCACCAAATTACGGCCCGCGGGCCGGACTGCGACGTCAGTTCATCCGGCCCGCCATGGTACTTGATTTTGTTTGATAAAACCAGGGATATCTAGAGCTACGGGATGGACAACTGCTTATGCGGCCCGCGCTTGTAAGTCTGTCAATTATCCGGCCCTCTCTGAAAAAAGTTTGATGACCCCTGGTCTAAAATGTTGGCAGCAATCGTTCACTCCTTGGAACACACACACACACACACACACACACACACACACTCACACACACACACACACAATCTAAGGAAGCATATTAAGTTAAACTTGTTTCTTCACCAGAAACCTAGCTTGAAATGAACTCTAGAAGTCTTGAAAACTTTGTTTTGCGGCCTATGAGAACGGAAGAGTTGGCCGGGATAGTCCAGCAGGTCATTGATGACTCATAAATTGAAGAGTTTGGTTCAAGACCAGGGTTAGGTCACATCTAAATCATTTCGAGAAAAAGCAAACAAAAAAATGGACTTAATCTTGTTCTTGCATTGAAATAGGTCATTTTCAAATCAGTCTTTCTCAGCGCTGGTTAGCGATAGAAGGATGATGTTACCATAAATAGATAACCCCCCCCCCCCCCTCCCCTTTTTTAAATAATTATTTCGTTTCCACTGATATGCGCAGTTCTGTTTTTTAGCAAAATGTGACTAAGCTTTTCAATTATTACATTATAATGGAAATAAAGGCGCCACAGACACACGTTTTGTACAGTTAACAGACAAAAGAATATCAAATTATGCAATACTGGAAATGTCCCAGACTATCGAGTGGGTTAAGAGTTTCTGTAATGTTGAGTCTGCCATCTATGATAATGAATCCGTAGCACCGCTTTGTTGTTCATATTGTTGTCTTTCTTGTAATCGAAAATTCCACTACAACTGTTGAAATTGCCGCTTGCCTTTCAATGTCTTAACCGGTGTGTCTGTTGAATATGTAGTCAAAATAATAGTTCCTAGGATAATTTGTTACTCTGCTGACATAATGGCCCGAGTCAAACTCAGGACAAAACTACATTGACCTTTCATATTATTCTCATGTTAAGCCCATCATTGTTGGGAAAAGAATAAAAACGGATATGTTAACCAATATTATAACTGTCACTTACACATCTGACACCATAAGATAAATGTTTTACTTTGATGAACAGTTTTGTTCATTCCTCTCAAAACTGTGAAAAGATGAGATAGGCCGTTTTAATGGCACACTGACGAATTGCCCTTCTATACACAACTCTGGTCCTGGTTCAGTCTAGTCTAAGAAAAAAATTGTCCCCAGTTGAGCTCCCCTCTCGAGTCGTGCTCAGACGAGACATGAACATTTTACAGATCTAAGAAAAGTCTGGATTGCGACAGCCCTCCTGGCGAGGCACACAAATTTCCATGAAAAGGAGGTTATTCAAATGTTAACATGTTTACCCCGGTCATAGACTATTCACATTCGGCGGTTACGAAATGACTAGAGACTTAACTTAGTTGAGAGTCTATTGATTTGCATTTCGTGGGTGTTATTAGAACGCTCGCCCGCTCGCTTTCTCTCTCTCTCTCTCTCTCTCTCTCTCTCTCTCTCTCTCTCTCTCTCTCTCTCTCTCTCTCTCTCTCTCTCTCTCTCTCTCTCTCTCTCTCGCCTGCCCACACATTTGCCAAATTTTCCAGTATCTTTCAAATTCCAGCCGTGGAGAACGAATGTTAGGGGTAATTGTGTCTGATTTGACAATTAACAGTTTCTTAGTCAAAATGCGGACAAGGGGAAAAAGTTTTATATTACGAAAACCCGAGTAGAAACAAACATTAGATAAACAGTACAAATTCATTAGGAAATAGAAATACGTGTAATTTATATTGTTTGCTTGTAAGCGCAGCTTTGTAGCATAAAAGTATTTTGTTTTGTTTTGATCTGTTTTTCGTGGCCACATTTTAACTTCGTATGCTGCGACCACCACAGACTAATAAAATACCCAGACTGGATGGTCCCATTGTGTGGCGTCACAAAACAGCGAACGGTCATGAACCATCCGCCATATTAGGTTTAAGGTAGCGACCGACGCTTCAGCATAGCTACAATTTTGAATGATACCATTTTGACGCACCTACTAACCCGGAA
The DNA here is from genome assembly GCA_963931925.1 of Onchidella celtica. NCBI lineage: Eukaryota > Metazoa > Mollusca > Gastropoda > Systellommatophora > Onchidiidae > Onchidella > Onchidella celtica. Next base: position 58,898,844 of record OZ007570.1, on the reverse strand, counting down.
GTTTGGTTCCGCACCAAGAAATTCATACATGTACAACCAATCTTTACAAATAAAAAGAAATTTCTACTGCAGATAGAACTAGAATCGGAATTTCCCGAGCGGCGGCCATGTTGGTTATACAGTCGTCGCTCGGGAAATTCCGTAAAAAACGACACAGCCCGAAGCTCGTGTTTCCAGTCTGGTTAATTTATTAGTCTGTTGCGACCACACAGATTTGCTATGTTTTTGTGGGGGTTTTCTGTTTGTATGTTGTTGTTTTGAATATTTTACCAGAGTTCCTTTCAATCTCTTTTGTAATTTGTCCTTGTGTCATCTTCGTTGATAACGTCGATATCGATTTCCTCATTCTGTCAAACATTGTGATTAAAAGTTAATAACAGTGGAGATCTTCAGCATCAACAGCTTCAGCATTAATAGTGTAACTCGATGGTTTGGAGCCGCCCGACTGATTCGTGTGTGTGTGAGTGTAGGGAGGGGGGGGGGCGGGCGAAGATTCCAGACGGGAGATGCAATGGCTGTTAAATAATGCACACCACATGCGCTGAGCCCTGTCCCATGCCAAAACTTCAGCTGATGAATTTGTTAATCAGAAACAATACCAAGTGTTCCATCAATGCATAACGTCACAGCCAGTTGCTGTCAGCAAAATTACAACCAAGAGATAATGGCACCTGGCAGAAGCTGACTGAGTCTGACTGGGCTTAGTATGATAGGGTCTTTCAGGACCTACTAAGAAAATAATTATAGGATATAACTGCTCTTGTCCACAGCATCCGCTCCACCCCCCTTCGCTATTTTTACGGACAATGGCGTAAAACATTCTTTGCCTCTGTATACTTGTCCACAGCATCCGCTCGGCTCCGCTCCTCACCGCTATTGAGGCAGAGAGAGTTATTCATACGTTATTGTCCCTAAAAATAGCATAGTGGATGCTGTGGACAGGAACAATTTTGGTGTGCACTTCTTGTCTGCCAGCAGCTGACTGTGTCGTTTGGGGCTTAGTATGATAACCCCGCCCTCCTCCTTCCCGCCTCCCCCAAAGTCTAGTGACGTACTGAGTCAAACCTATTTTGTCTCGGTATTAGTCTCTGAGACGTGAACTGTGGAGTTATAGGAGAACTCGCGCACAGGCGAGACTGGGAAAAAAAAATGTTTCCCTTGTTCGGGCACATCAAAACAGTCTTCAGTCAGCTGGCGGCAAGAAAGATCTCGCGCGCTGAATCAAAATATACATTTTAAGAGACATTTGAGACAGTGGGTCACCAGCATAAGTCTATACACTCGGCTGGTGCTTTTAGCCTGCACAGATTTGGCACTGCCACCTAGCGGTAAACGCGCGGAAGTCATGAAAAGTGTCGTTTTTTTTTTTTTACAAAGCCAAATAGGGAAAATATTGAATTTTGTTCACTGTTCAGCTATCTCTATAGGCCTTGTTTGACGTTACATATTGTGGAATTATAACTTCAATCAATGTGGGAAAAGTCTGCCTTTTTTTTTTTTTTGGTCGCAGTAGCACTGTCACAATTTTGCATCCTAAATTTACCATTATATCAAGCATTTTTTCCATACTATGCGCCGTGGGCACGGTTTTTTTTAGTGGTGCGAAGAAGACAGTGTCTCATCTTACCGTTTCTAGTATCTTTGCTGTTAGTCAGAAGTCTGAGAATTTCGTCAATTGCTTTAAAAAAAAGAATGGCTGAATTGTTATGAAAACTACAGGGCCATATGATTTGAACGCAGAGGAAAACCATTGATGCCGGGGCCAACTCTCTGATTGTATGCCCCAGAACTCAAGTATAGGGTCTAGTGCTGAGAAACGTATAATATATTGTTTTAATCAGTATTACGCACAGTATTTACATGTAATAGGTTTTCTACCCTGGTCGCGCTTATCAAAACACTGATCAGCATTCACACCAGCTTGTAGAACTATAGGGCACCTTGTGCAACAAAGTTAACAGCGATAATTTCAAATTTACAACAAAAAAAAACCCGTAATTTTAATTTCACTCTTGGAGTGGAGGTTCCCGTGAAATAGATGCCCTCTGCCCCCTCTTTTTCTGCACGCCGCCGAGGGGAACAGGTTTTAAAAGGATAGAACCTCTGATGTAACCTGATATCTTGTATTGTATCGACCCAATTTACCTGTAATATACATTATTCAATACGTCAGTGCCCAACTCCAGTTGTTTTGTTGTATTTTTCTCAACACAACTCTCAGTGATCGATATCCCAAACCACCAGCAATAATCATGCAGGTTGAATCCCAGATTGCACCACACTGGATGCATGCAAGCGTGTCCGGACACAATCTGAGTTTTCCTTTACCAGGCTTGATCTTAAGTCAGCGAGATAAAATCAAACGATTCTAATAAAGCCCGTGCTCTTTCATCATGATCATTACTTCCCATTACAGCTAATTTTTATACTGCCGATGAAAATGTCAAGGGGCATTTACCGTACTGTTGTTTGCGACATTTTACCGATTTTGAGGCTTTGAAATGAAAGTGGTTTTCTCACTCCTAACTTTGTTATGTACAAGTGTCATTCCAATCGGTTAACAACTTTTTGAGATATGGTTTATGACCAGATTATTTATGCGTTTTAGCCTTGTGCCGACCAAACTTCAATCTTCATTTTCTAGAAAAGGCAATAGTGAGCATACAACAACATGGCAAATACCCGATGTTATGATAGCACACGTAATAACTTTTTTTGTTTTCTCTTCTCCAGGACTATCGGCGGAAGTAATCCATCTGGTCCCCCACGTCATCTGCAGAATGCAGACCTACATTCTGTGAGAGGTCGGTCCCTCGGAAGAATCAGGCGTGACGTGTTAATTTATCTTCTCGACTTCCTTCTCTGTGTGAACATCATCTTAGTGGTCATCCTTTCTAAATGCGGAGTGATACATGGCAGAAAAGCAGAGTAACAACAAAAGGAAACAAAGAACGAAACAAAACAAAAACTGGACGAATGGATAGCTTTCGTGTTTGATTTATCTTTGCTGACAGTTGCATTGCTTTCGTGAACATCTTGTTTCAGTGTTGATGTCTTGTTCAGTGACAGCACCAGCAGAAAGAAAAAAAAACAATATCGATAAATGAAAACGAAATGAACCACACAGGAAGGCTGAGTATAACTTAAAGATATAATTATCTTCCACAATCACTGTTAGGTCTTTTACAATTCATTTCCAAAACTTTTTTTTTTTTTTCAAGTTCAGCTACTTGCCGCTAGATTCAAATTTCTGCCTATCAATTGATAGAAAACATTCTGTCAAGTCAGTCCTGATTCTCACTTAATTTTGGGTGCAATAAAGTAATTTTTAACATTCGTAACAGAGCAACTGTTGGACAAATAACTGAATTAGTGATTCTTCACAAACTTACAGCATATCAACATGCCGTTACTTACATTGATTTCTGAATAAAAGTTGAAGCAGTTGTCGTAAATAAATAAAGTACACGTAATCAATTTCAAGTCTTAAAGATGTTTCAATTCAATGAAGAGAAAGAGGAAAGTTCTGTTTGATTTGCTAGAATTTATATTGTGAACAGTAGGTTTCTTAGGAAAAATTCTTCGTCACCTGAAGAAATATACATGTAATTCTCTCTCCCTATCCCCCCCCCCCCTCTCTCTATCTATCTATCTATCTACCTATCTCTCATGTTCCTTCAAATGCACACAATTATTTACAATCGTGCAGTAAATAGAGCTATGTTTTATATAGAAGCCTTATGAGCACGAAAGTAATTCTAAGATAGAAAAGACGCACCGAGAGCAGATCTTTTAAACAATAGTCTTTTTTTTTTTTTTTACTCTCTGCCTTTTGTTTTTTCTAAATCCATTTTCTTGTTGATATGTCTTCAGCAAACTAGAAAACCTCAATATTTCCCTCTGAATCCAGCCTGTTTTGATTTTGCCGTAAGTCTGTAAGCATTGTAGCAATTTAATTTTTGGCTTTTATTTTCAAATAAAACACATACTTGGGTCTTTTGAGAGATGAGGATTTTTCTTTAGGTCTCGTATGAGTCAAGCTTTTTAATAAATTTTTTGTTGTTGTTCTTTTTTGTTTCGCCAAAGTCAAACAGCTTGTGATTCTGATGTACTTAACTTGCATTTCTGTTCGAATGATATATTTTATTTTACTTTTTTTTTTTCTCCATGGCTCATCAAAACTGGTGTGATATGACAATTTCATTGACAAGTAGCCATTGTCTTGTTGATTCGCCCTTTCCTTCTGCTATGGGCTCGTGAAATTATATTTCAAATGATCAAAATTAATCGCTTTACCCCCAAAAATATGGAAATAAAATTGAATTTAACGATGATGAAATATTATTGTCACCAAATTTTTTTCTTTCTGTTCGTGTATGTGCATTCTTCGAATATTTTCCACATTAATCAACTATCTGTCTGTCTGTCTTTCTGTCGGCTGGTCTGTTGGCTGTCTGTATGTATGTAGGCTAATTTAAGTGCAGTGGGATGATTTATAGCCTAAAAACACGTCGGCATAATTATTCATATTGCATTCATAAAATCGTTTGGCAGCGACCTCCGCTGAAAAGGCAATTAGGGCGAACCCATAGTTGATTGTTCATACTGTCACAAATCCCAGACTGGGAGATGTAATAAGTATGACAGGACAACAGTCACGAACAAACAAGTTTAACACTTAACAGAACAACCCATCAGACTCACACATTTATTAAACATAATTATACATATAATAGCGCAATTACATATATTATATTATTGAAATGACTGCCGTACAACGGCCTTATTCTCACACACACGCTCCCTCGGATCCACAATCCGGTAGTTACTCCTAAAGGCACTTCGGCCTCAGCCTCTCCCCTCAGGGTCTTAATAGTACATTAATGATTCACTGGCACCGCAGTCTCTCAATATCACCTTCCTATTGTCATACACCTTAGCACTCCCCTAGCACCTCCGCAGGGCAATAACACATTATTATTTCCATAGCCATCAACATGGCAACAACATAATATCAGTTCACTAGCCTATCAACATGGCAACAATATAGTATCTCATTCACTCTCATATCTACGTCCCTGTCCGTGGCCTGACTGCCACGACTTTATGTGCCTCTACTGTCCTGCACTGACAGCCTCACTTCTGGCCTATGTGTGGCCTCCGGCCCTATGCTGGCCTATCCCCTGTGCTCATCGAGGTGGCTCTGTGGCCCGTCCCCGACACCTACAAGAATAACATTACATTGGTATAATACCCTACCATTTCTATTCACTCCACCTCTCCTTACAATCCATGAAGCGTACACACACTAGTTCACCTTTCACTCGCCACACATCTTACGGTAACACACTTCCATCGGAGTACACACTACTCACTCGCGCTACAAATCCATGAACTCACTTTCATCTATCGCTCATGGCGCACATTGCTATATCCAATATCAAGGACTTCCACATTCCTCACATATACTTATTCACATCATGGTAATAGACGAATATAATATAATACCTCAATCATAATAATCAATCAACATTCTACATACCAGTCATAACTGGAAAGACTCTCACTAGTCTTCTCGACTGCTTCCTTTTATCTCTGCCCGATGGGCTATTATTCATAGATCCGCTCCCTAGGACCTTCTAACTTGCAGTGATAGTTATACAGCGCTTTCGCCTCCTTCAGACCCCGCCCCCACTACTACTCACAACAGCACGCTTAACTTGCTGTCTACTGTGAGTCCTTACTTACTCTACACCCGCTCTGTAGCAATCCCCTTAATTGCACTCACTCCACTCGTGACATCATCCCCCACCCCAAAAAAATTAATGCAATTAATTTCAAATCGCATCAAGATGACTGTCAACGAGTGAGCGTGAGCAATACCTACACTAGAAAAATGACCTAGCAGTTCCCCCAGTATATAAAATACCGAAATCAGGGGAAAATATGGGGATCAATATGGCCTGCAATATGCATATATGTGTCACATCATGAATAGCTAACTAATCACAATACTTAATACAGAATCAAAAAACCCATTCAACCTATCAACCATTCTTCATATCATATTTATAATGTCAATATTTTAAAGTCGACTTATTCACACAGATCCTGTCAATGTTCCTGTCCTCCGATGTATAAGCTCCTGAAATCTTCCCCTAGGCTCGACTAAGGTAGTCGGCGATATGATTGCTGGTTCCTGGAATTGGTTGAATAACGAAGGTATACGGCTGCAAAGCCAATGCCCATCTAGACAAGCGTGGGCTGGACGAACGATTCTTCGACAAAAATGTCAGTGGCTTGTGGTCTGTCTGGATACAAAATTCTCGTCCCATGAGATAACGTCCTAGTTTCTGGACGGACCAGACAATGGCAAGACACTCACGCTCTATCACAGAATACTTTCTTTCTCTCTGCAATAACTTCCTACTGACATAACATACAGGATGGAGACATTCGTTCTTCTCCTGTAGAAGACAAGCGCCGACACCAGAGTCCGACGCATCCGTTCTGAGGATAAAATTAGATCGAAAATCGGGTAATATCAGAATGGGTGACGATGATAATGCTGTCACCAAATTATCAAATGCTGTCTGACATTCAGACGTCCACTGGACCTTATCGGGTTGTCCCTTCTTAGTAAGGTCAGTAAGAGAAGATGACAAGGAGGAAAAATTTGGAATGAACTTTCTGTAATAATTTAAAATTCCGACTAAGCTTCTGACTTGTTTCTTTGTTTTAGGGATTTGCAACCCTACTAACTTGTCAATTTTTGTTTCTTCAGGTCTCTGAACACCTCTACCCACAATATGTCCTAAGAATATTATCTCTGGACATGCCAAATCCATCTTTGCGGGTTTAGCAGTTAACCCAAAATGACGTAATCGTTGAAAAATTACTGTTAGTGTCTGAATATGATCAGACCATGTCGACGTATGGCATGCTATATCATCAAAGAATGACACGACATTAGGTATGTCCTTCAACACTAATCTCATTAATCGTGCAAACGTCGCTGGCGCGTTTACCAACCCAAATGGCATGACCTTAAATTGGAATAATCCCATGGGCGTTTGGAACGCCGTGTATTGTTTAGACTCCTCAGTAAGCGGGATTTCCCCATACCCTTTCGTCAAATCTATCTTGGAAAACCACGTGGACCCGGCCAATGAAGCTATTAATTCCTCCTGAAACGGAATAGGCTCCCTATCGCCTACCGTAATAGTGTTCAATCTTCGAAAATCAATACAGAACCGCACCGATCCATCGAGTTTTTTCACGAGGACGATGGGTGATGAATACGGCGATGTTGATGGTTCTATCACATCTAACTTCAGCATTGACTCCACTTCCTTTATGACTCTATCTCTCGAAGAAAAAGGCAGCGGGTACGGTCTAAGAAATACTGGCTTATCCGAAGTCAACTTTATTTGGTGCTGGATCACCGTAGTGCGACCCGGCAAATCCGTAACAACATCCGGAAATGACGCTAACAGGGTCTCAAGTTCCCTACTCCTTGAACTCGTAAGGTCAGGGTTAATTTTTACGTCCCTGTAACCTTGTGTCGCAGTTAACTCCGGCAATTGAATTTGTAACTCTTCCTGCGCCTCGGTGTCGCTTACGTCACAGTCCAACTGGTCTACGACCCCCGTACAAGCGGTAGAGAAGACAGTCTCCTTTGGTCTTGTCTGTGCACACAGATACTGTGGTCTCTCATAAAATCTCTGTAGCATGTTAACATGGAAAACCTTACTCGCTCCATCAATGTGGATAGCGTAATCTACCTTTGAAACAACTCGCTCAATAACATAAGGACCTTTCCATGTCATCAATAACTTATTATGGTCCGTAGGTAACAACAGCAGAACCTTGTCTCCTGGCTTAAAAATTCTCAGTTTGGACCCTCTATCTTTATAGTCTTTTGCTCTTTTCGAAGCGATACCAGAAGCTTCTTCTGCTATAGTGCGCGCTGCAGATAGTCTTTCTCTTAAATCAACAAGGTACTGAAACCTTTTTAAACGGTTCCGAAACCGTGGGGATCTTTTGACGAGGAGCCTGGGGTGAACGACCCTTATGCGTCGTCTTTTGGCACGCTCTGCACGTCTTACAATATAAACGTACATCTCTGTATACTGACGGCCAATAAAAATCTTTCAGAACTCTCTGCTTGGTTCTAGTACTTCCCATATGACCCGCTAATGGAACATCATGGGCCAGACGCAATACTGTAGCAATTAACGACCGTGGCACCACGACCTGCTTTTGAACGGAAGCCACTGTGACGTACATACGGAACAGAATGCCCCCCTGAACAAAAAAGGAGGACGACCCGTTCTTATATCTCCTCGTTTTCTCGGTTCGCGCTTCCCCAAAACATGGGTTTAATGATGGGTCCTCCCTTTGTAATCTCGCCAAGCGCTCTGGCGTGATATCTAGGTTGACCGCTGGCGTCGCCAAAGGTCTAATCTTATCTTTATCCGCTACCCGTCGACGTGTTTCGACCGCGGCGCAAAAGTCAATACCTTTTGATTGCGACCATGCTTGCACGTTCTCATCGGAAGGGGAAACCACCCGTGATACATTCCCAATGATGAGCTGGGCGCCTGGAAAACAACCAACGACTGCTTCGACTTCCCCGCTAAGGAAAGGTGTATCTATCACTATTCTTGCCATTGGTAATTTCTCAATGGCCCCCGAAAATTGGATGCACGGGACAGTCTCACCTGTAAGCTGTGAATCCCGAATGCAGTCTCTATGCACTCCCACAACAGTAGATCCTGTATCTCGTAAAACCGAGACCGGTTCGTCCCCAACAAACCCCGGATAAACCCTAAGACCACCCCCTGTATGACATGAATTTATAACGGGGATCTTTCTCCCACAAGGTAAAACACCGGAAGATAGTAACTTCTCACAACTGGGACACTTAGAATACTGTCCGCCTCCGTTGTCCGATGTAACACACGCAGCCGCATGATGAAATTTATTTGGGGAACATGGACTGGAGCTATTGTCCACGTTCGCGGCTATCCTACCTGCAGGGCAGTTCACGCTGATGTGATCTGCTCTTCCGCAGTTCCAACACTTCGCGGCCCTACACTCGCGCGAAAAGTGACCCACGCGTCCGCAAGTCCAACACTCCGCTCCCTGTGCTGCACTAGGCCTGGGTCCCCGTGACCCATCGCGACCGGAACTAGAGTCCCTATGCCGTCGGTCATCGGCAAAGGTCACAAATCGCCCCCGGCCATTACCGCGACCTAGCCCTCCTGCTCGGTCAAACTTACCGGATCCATATGCCGGTGATTGGTGATAGCCCCTACGCTGCCCCTGGGCTTGCCCGCTATAGGCACCACGCTGACGCGACCTGTCCCTAAGTCCTGCCGGCGACCCCTCGACAACGGCGACGTACCCAGCATCTTGGACGTACGCCCTGGCGACTGGTTTGGACGGATGTGCCGTACGGTATGCTTCCGCCAACTTAGACGCCTCCTGCACCGTCGCGGGTTCGTTCTCTTTCAGGAAAGCCACCAGATCTTTGTGGCACGACGCGTACAGCTGGTCACGGATCATTAAGTCTTTCAGTTTAGCAAAATCCGCGCCCACATGCGCCAAGTCTACCCAGTTCGCGAAATACTCAGTTAGTCTCGCGACGAAGGCAGCAAAGTCCTCCCTGGTATCTGCACGTGCCCGCCTAAACTGCTCCCGGAAGTATTCCTCGGTACGCGCAAATCGGCGAAGCAGCAAAGCCTTCAGCTTATCGTAATCTTGCACGTCTTCGCGCTGTAGCTCTTTAAAGTAGGTTAACGCTCGCCCCTGCAATAGAGACGCCAGGTACGTGGCCCATAATTCCTTATTTTCCCCCCATTGCAATTGTGCGTTCAGTTCGAACCTGTAAAGGAAGGCGTCTATGTCGTCCTTCCGGTCGTCGAACGTAGGGAGCTTAATCCTAACACCACCTTTATTGTGTACCTGCCGCTCAACTGCTTCTGTTGGCGCATTCTTTTGGCTTTCCAACTCCGCGATTCTCATTCGCGTCTCTCTCTCCTGTTGGTTATCCCTAGCTTCTATCTCCCTTAACTTTATCTCCTGCTCCCTTTCCCTAGCCTGTCTCTCCTGTTGCTGAGCTTCTAACTCCTTTAACTTAAACTCCCTCTCCTGCTCCTGAGCCTTAGCCTCTCTTTCCTGTTGCTGAGCCTTTAACTTAAACTCTCTTTCCTCTTCCTTATCCTTAGCCTCTCTCTCCTGCTCCTGAGCCTTAGCCTCTTTTTCTCGCTCTCTATCCTTAGCACGCTCATCGCGCAAATCTGCCTGCTGTTCTTTAATCCAGCCGCGTAGCTCTTCTCCCTCCAGGCCAAGTTCCTTACCCAACTTCATTAGTTGTTGGAGTTCCGCCATTTCACCGATTTATGGTTATGGTATCTATTATAAGACAACCAACCTGTCGGTATGATCACTAACGATACGACCAGAGACCTGAGATCACACCAGATATAACAATACCCAGTTCAGAATACAATTCAGAAATTTACCTTTACAGCAAAACTAATTCTATATCTATAAAATGTATGCACTATTAATTATAAAAGAAAATAAAAACGACAAGAATGAAGAATTTCAGTAGGAAGACCACAAGGACGTCGAGGAACAACGAACTAGACTAGGACAAAGCTTCTACAAAAAAAACTATAATGGAAAAAAAAATGCAACCTACTACGCCGATTACACAACACGGTACAAACAAGAACAGAGTCTGAAAAAAAGGAACGTATCTACAGATAGGGAGGAGAAGGACAAGAGAAACGTCTTCCTAAAACAACGAGGAAGATAGAACGCTACAATCTAAACAAAAATACAGGTCCCTATAGAACTGTTCACTGTGATGAACGAAGTTCCAAAGTTTACCACACCTTTTTAAAAGGATAAACTAAGTTCAACACAGCAACCCCGCGCCACCGCCCGTACAATCAATTACGACAAAAACAGAAAAACAGCGGAAAAAGACAGAAGAAAAGACAGCCCTTAATCCAGGGTACAAAATTTTTGACTTTTACTTAACTTCGACCCTAGATTTCAATTTCTCCCCTTCCTCGGAGCTCTGGCTGCTTGACCTCTACAGGCTGGCACACACACTCTGCAGAAATTTAAGTACACATTAATACATACTCATCAAAATACATGCATCAATACATATTATTATTCATAAACATACATAAATCATACCATCATGAAATTTCCATTCATCCCACGAACAAAGACAACAGCACGAATTCCTAGCACAACAGAAAAACAACTAGATATAACGAATACACAATGTCAAAATGACCACAGGTAAACAGGACGAGCCCCCAGTGTCACAACGGACGAGCCCCCAATGTCACAACGGACGAGCCCCCAGTGTCACAACGGACGAGCCCCCAGTGTCACAACGGACGAGCCCCCAGTGTCACAAATCCCAGACTGGGAGATGTAATAAGTATGACAGGACAACAGTCACGAACAAACAAGTTTAACACTTAACAGAACAACCCATCAGACTCACACATTTATTAAACATAATTATACATATAATAGCGCAATTACATATATTATATTATTGAAATGACTGCCGTACAACGGCCTTATTCTCACACACACGCTCCCTCGGATCCACAATCCGGTAGTTACTCCTAAAGGCACTTCGGCCTCAGCCTCTCCCCTCAGGGTCTTAATAGTACATTAATGATTCACTGGCACCGCAGTCTCTCAATATCACCTTCCTATTGTCATACACCTTAGCACTCCCCTAGCACCTCCGCAGGGCAATAACACATTATTATTTCCATAGCCATCAACATGGCAACAACATAATATCAGTTCACTAGCCTATCAACATGGCAACAATATAGTATCTCATTCACTCTCATATCTACGTCCCTGTCCGTGGCCTGACTGCCACGACTTTATGTGCCTCTACTGTCCTGCACTGACAGCCTCACTTCTGGCCTATGTGTGGCCTCCGGCCCTATGCTGGCCTATCCCCTGTGCTCATCGAGGTGGCTCTGCGGCCCGTCCCCGACACCTACAAGAATAACATTACATTGGTATAATACCCTACCATTTCTATTCACTCCACCTCTCCTTACAATCCATGAAGCGTACACACACTAGTTCACCTTTCACTCGCCACACATCTTACGGTAACACACTTCCATCGGAGTACACACTACTCACTCGCGCTACAAATCCATGAACTCACTTTCATCTATCGCTCATGGCGCACATTGCTATATCCAATATCAAGGACTTCCACATTCCTCACATATACTTATTCACATCATGGTAATAGACGAATATAATATAATACCTCAATCATAATAATCAATCAACATTCTACATACCAGTCATAACTGGAAAGACTCTCACTAGTCTTCTCGACTGCTTCCTTTTATCTCTGCCCGATGGGCTATTATTCATAGATCCGCTCCCTAGGACCTTCTAACTTGCAGTGATAGTTATACAGCGCTTTCGCCTCCTTCAGACCCCGCCCCCACTACTACTCACAACAGCACGCTTAACTTGCTGTCTACTGTGAGTCCTTACTTACTCTACACCCGCTCTGTAGCAATCCCCTTAATTGCACTCACTCCACTCGTGACACATACACGTAGATCTTTTTAAGCTCTAAATATGCACCACATTTAACACGTGACAGCTTATTTCCGTCTACCAAGAATTTCAAATTGATTTCATATCTACTTTATAGACTAAAAATGTGTCAGATTTTTACACAATATGAAAGCTCATTTCCATCAAGAAAGTTCAAGATGATTTCACTTCTCTTTAAACCAATGTTTCTCAGCCTTTTTTGTGGCAGGCCTCACTTCAAGTTTAACCCCAAAAAAAAAAAAATGTGCGCCTTACCAGCATTGGATAAATTGGCGTACAGTTCATCACCATGCCCCATTCTGAGGTCCCACGCCCCACCGATGTGGCATGCGGCCCCGCATTGAGAAACAGTGCTTTAAGCATAGGCCTACATTCTCAATTTTTTCTATGACTTCTGACAGTTCATGTCAGGCTTCTAAGAATTTCAAAACAATTCTCGCATCGCCACAGGGCAAAAATTATGTCCTGAGGTCCCTCCTCTCCCACTTTTTTTTTTTTTTTGCGTGTCAAGAATTTTCACATGCGCGATCTTAATTTCATGATCGTGAGCAGCCTATTTTTTTTTTTTTTTGCGTGTCAAGAATTTTCACATGCGCGATCTTAATTTCATGATCGTGAGCAGCCTCTTTTTTTTTTTTTTTGCGTGTCAAGAATTTTCACATGCGCGATCTGAATTTCATGATCGTGAGCAGCCTCTTTTTTTTTTTTTTGCGTGTCAAGAATTTTCACATGCGCGATCTTAATTTCATGATCGTGAGCAGCCTCTTTTTTTTTTTTTTTGCGTGTCAAGAATTTTCACATGCGCGATCTTAATTTCATGATCGTGAGCAGCCTCTTTTTTTTTTTTTTTTGCGTGTCAAGAATTTTCACATGCGCGATCTTAATTTCATGATCGTGAGCAACCTCTTTTTTTTTTTTTTTTTGCGTGTCAAGAATTTTCACATGCGCGATCTTAATTTCATGATCGTGAGCAGCCTCTTTTTTTTTTTTTTTGCGTGTCAAGAATTTTCACATGCGCGATCTTAATTTCATGATCGTGAGCAGCCTCTTTTTTTTTTTTTTTTGCGTGTCAAGAATTTTCACATGCGCGATCTTAATTTCATGATCGTGAGCAGCCTCTTTTTTTTTTTTTTGCGTGTCAAGAATTTTCACATGCGCGATCTTAATTTCATGATCGTGAGCAGCCTCTTTTTTTTTTTTTTTGCGTGTCAAGAATTTTCACATGCGCGATCTTAATTTCATGATCGTGAGCAGCCTCTTTTTTTTTTTTTTTTGCGTGTCAAGAATTTTCACATGCGCGATCTTAATTTCATGATCGTGAGCAGCCTCTTTTTTTTTTTTTTTTGCGTGTCAAGAATTTTCACATGCGCGATCTTAATTTCATGATCGTGAGCAGCCTCTTTTTTTTTTTTTTGCGTGTCAAGAATTTTCACATGCGCGATCTTAATTTCATGATCGTGAGCAGCCTCTTTTTTTTTTTTTTTGCGTGTCAAGAATTTTCACATGCGCGATCTTAATTTCATGATCGTGAGCAGCCTCTTTTTTTTTTTTTTTTGCGTGTCAAGAATTTTCACATGCGCGATCTTAATTTCATGATCGTGAGCAGCCTCTTTTTTTTTTTTTTTTGCGTGTCAAGAATTTTCACATGCGCGATCTTAATTTCATGATCGTGAGCAGCCTCTTTTTTTTTTTTTTTTGCGTGTCAGGAATTTTCACATGCGCGATCTTAATTTCATGATCGTGAGCAGCCTCTTTTTTTTTTTTTTTGCGTGTCAAGAATTTTCACATGCGCGATCTTAATTTCATGATCGTGAGCAGCCTCTTTTTTTTTTTTTTTTGCGTGTCAAGAATTTTCACATGCGCGATCTTAATTTCATGATCGTGAGCAGCCTCTTTTTTTTTTTTTTTTGCGTGTCAAGAATTTTCACATGCGCGATCTTAATTTCATGATCGTGAGCAGCCTCTTTTTTTTTTTTTTTTGCGTGTCAGGAATTTTCACATGCGCGATCTTAATTTCATGATCGTGAGCAGCCTCTTTTTTTTTTTTTTTGCGTGTCAAGAATTTTCACATGCGCGATCTTAATTTCATGATCGTGAGCAGCCTCTTTTTTTTTTTTTTTTGCGTGTCAAGAATTTTCACATGCGCGATCTTAATTTCATGATCGTGAGCAGCCTCTTTTTTTTTTTTTTTGCGTGTCAAGAATTTTCACATGCGCGATCTTAATTTCATGATCGTGAGCAGCCTCTTTTTTTTTTTTTTTTTGCGTGTCAAGAATTTTCACATGCGCGATCTTAATTTCATGATCGTGAGCAGCCTCTTTTTTTTTTTTTGCGTGTCAAGAATTTTCACATGCGCGATCTTAATTTCATGATCGTGAGCAACCTCTTTTTTTTTTTTTTTTGCGTGTCAGGAATTTTCACATGCGCGATCTTAATTTCATGATCGTGAGCAGCCTCTTTTTTTTTTTTTTTGCGTGTCAAGAATTTTCACATGCGCGATCTTAATTTCATGATCGTGAGCAGCCTCTTTTTTTTTTTTTTTTGCGTGTCAAGAATTTTCACATGCGCGATCTTAATTTCATGATCGTGAGCAGCCTTTTTTTTTTTTTTTTGCGTGTCAAGAATTTTCACATGCGCGATCTTAATTTCATGATCGTGAGCAGCCTCTTTTTTTTTTTTTTTGCGTGTCAAGAATTTTCACATGCGCGATCTTAATTTCATGATCGTGAGCAGCCTCTTTTTTTTTTTTTTTAAATCGAAGCAGAGAAGCTTCACCACGAAATACAAGGGCATCATCTCTCGCGGCGCATGCTGGCAACTCTGCTAAAAAAAATGCCATTAGACGGAGGGCACTTGAATCAACCACTCTGCTTTCACATTCATTACTGCCTTTTAGCTCAATCTAAAGCGCCAAGGGCTGAAGTTATCGGTCTAGTGGCCACGTAGGATAACGGTGAAATCTGGGACGATCACAACAACATCTGGCCTTTAAAAATTGAAATTTACTGGTCCGTCAACTTGCATTCAACTTGAAATATGTGTACTTGTATTAGCCTAGACATAGAATACCCGAGGCGAACCATTCCTTCTCCCACTATATGTCCACAAATTGTGCGCGTATAAACAAAGTGGATACTAGTCTTTTCCGTTCAGTTATATGAAAGGGGCATGGTGTGAATTGTTGCATTGTTGATATGGATGATACGCGCGCAAGATGACGGATGGAATATGACGAATTGTCTCGCTATCCTGTGTCTCGGGTATTACTCATCGTTATGGTAAAACTGCTGGGCCAACTGCTGTAAATGTTACCGGACTATTAAAATGTATTCAAATATGTGCGATTAAAATAATTACAATATAATTGAACTATTATATTCTGACACTAATCTGGGCGCCTTTTCAAGGTTTTGATAAATAACATAAATAACATAATAACCAGTGACAAATAAATGGTCTTAAATTCCAACACCTCAACATGGTAAAATCTTAATAGAAAATGAAAATCATAATACAAAATGCAAGCAAAAATGATTTGTTTATGCAAGTAGGCCCTACATTTGATTTCACTTTAACAGTCTACATTAAAGATGTCTTATTTGTTTGTCCCGTTTTGGGAAAATGGGGCTTCCCGGCACTAAAATGATCAGCGCCTCGCCTACATTTTCAAGCCGCTTCGTGACTTTGTCAAGTTGTGTGAAATTGCTTATGGAACTCTGACTGACACAACACGATGATGCCTGCGGGCTGGTGGCACACTGTGTAAAGTCTGTTTGCTCCTGAAACGCTACGCAAGGTCTCTCTATCCACCAGCTGACTGTGGTAAGAAACTCCTCATTTGGGGAAGAATGGATTCTTTCATTAGATGTTTCGGCCTTTAACTTCCTACCATCTTCTAGAACCCCCGGCCACACCGAGTTCATGACTGTCGGTGTTCGTCACCCACCTTCTGTTGTAGTTTTTTTTTTTCGTCGCCAGGTCCTTCTTTGGATTTGAACCCGTACCGCTGGTTTCTGTTTTTGTGGTCGCCAGGTTCTTCATTGGATTTGAACCCGTACCGCTGGTTTCTGTTTTTGTCGTCACCAGGCTTTTCTTTGGATTTGAACCCGTACCGCTGGTTTCTGTTTTTGTCGTCACCAGGCTTTTCTTTGGATTTGAACCCGTACCGCTGGTTTCTGTTTTTGTCGTCACCAGGCTTTTCTTTGGATTTGAACCCGTACCGCTGGTTTTGGTTTTTGTGGTCGCCAGGTTCTTCTTTGGATTTGAACCCGTACCGCTAGTTTCTGTTTTTGTCGTCGCCAGGTTCTTCTTTGGATTTGAACCCGTACCGCTGGTTTCTGTTTTTGTCGTCGCCAGGCTCTTCTTTGGATTTGAACCCGTACCGCTGGTTTCTGTTTTTGTGGTCGCCAGGTTCTTCTTTGGATTTGAACCCGTACCGCTGGTTTCTGTTTTTGTCGTCGCCAGGCTCTTCTTTGGATTTGAACCCGTACCGCTGGTTTCTGTTTTTGTGGTCGCCAGGTTCTTCTTTGGATTTGAACCCGTACCGCTGGTTTCTGTTTTTGTCGTCGCCAGGTTCTTCTTTGGATTTGAACCCGTACCGCTGGTTTCTGTTTTTGTGGTCGCCAGGTTCTTCTTTGGATTTGAACCCGTACCGCTGGTTTCTGTTTTTGTCGTCGCCAGGCTCTTCTTTGGATTTGAACCCGTACCGCTGGTTTCTGTTTTTGTGGTCGCCAGGTTCTTCTTTGGATTTGAACCCGTACCGCTGGTTTCTGTTTTTGTCGTCGCCAGGTTCTTCTTTGGATTTGAACCCGTACCGCTGGTTTCTGTTTTTGTGGTCGCCAGGTTTTTCTTTGGATTTGAACCCGTACCGCTGGTTTCTGTTTTTGTGGTCGCCAGGTTCTTCATTGGATTTGAACCCGTACCGCTGGTTTCTGTTTTTGTCGTCGCCAGGTTCTTCTTTGGATTTGAACCCGTACCGCTGGTTTCTGTTTTTGTCGTCGCCAGGCTCTTCTTTGGATTTGAACCCGTACCGCTGGTTTCTGTTTTTGTCGTCGCCAGGTTCTTCTTTGGATTTGAACCCGTACCGCTGGTTTCTGTTTTTGTCGTCGCCAGGTTCTTCTTTGGATTTGAACCCGTACCGCTGGTTTCTGTTTTTGTGGTCGCCAGGTTTTTCTTTGGATTTGAACCCGTACCGTTGGTTTCTGTTTTTGTGGTCGCCAGGTTCTTCTTTGGATTTGAACCCGTACCGCTGGTTTCTGTTTTTGTGGTCGCCAGGTTCTTCTTTGGATTTGAACCCGTACCGCTGGTTTCTGTTTTTCTGTGCAGGTGTCTGATCCATTTTGCCAAAACTGCTACTGGTTATATAGTATACTTTTAGGCTATATGAATTTAGTGTTCATTTCTTTTACACCAAATCCAGCCGGAAGCATTTTCCGCTGTTGTTGATTTTCCTTAAGGGCACTTCTAATTTTCCTGCCACATAGATTGAGCCTCTTCAGAAGAGAGTACATTGTTGGACCGACAAATCCCCTTGCTCCTACTTCCATGGCGAATGTACTTGTCTATTCCGGCATTCCTTAGATCCCTTAGATGCAAACTGGTGGCACACTGTGTAAAGTCTGGTTTCTTCTGACACACTGCGCGAGGTCTCTCTGTCCGCCAGCTAACTCAAGACAGTTCTGACGCGCCCGAATCAGTAAGACATAATTTAACTCTATAGTCCACATCTCACACCGAAGCCAAGAGAAAACAGACTTGATTCAGTACACCATATTAAACAACATACGAGTACCTAACCAAAGCGTCACTTCGAGCCACCATAGACCGTGGTCGAGAGGCAAGGTGCTCGCCTCTCATGCCGATGGTACCGGGCTCAAATCCCGGTCGGTGCAGGCATGTTGGAATTTTGGGATTTTTCTCATATTTTCCTGTCCCTGATCCTATGGGAGGTAGGATCGAGCGCCTAGTCTTCTCGGATAAGGACTAAAAATTCCGAGGGCCAGTGTGCACTTTGCGCATGTTAAAGATACCTTGGCAGTTGGAAATGAACAGGCCGAACAGGCCGCTGCCCGGGCAAAATTAAATAAACTTCATCCCTACCACTCCCTCCCCCTTATCCCTCATCTTATCCCTCCCACCCCACCTTCAAAACAAACACACACAAACAAAAACAACGACCGGCGCTGCATTGTGGCAACGACGTGTCTGCTCCAGTTGTAAATGGGGCTGCAATGACACAAAGGCAAATTTCACAAATGGGATTAAAGAAGTATACAAAATACAAAAATACCTTGACGGCAGGGCAGAGTTCCGAGAACCCGCAAATGATAGGTATCCGCATCCTTCTGTGTTCGTTAAATTTTGTACTGTTACATTTTTTTTCCTTGAAGAAAGTCTGTGGACAGAAAGCTTTCATTTGTCTTTCCTTTTCCTTTGCGTTTTATTGTATCGTTTCTGAATCATTTCTTACTGGAGACTTTTCTACATACATCTTATCTTTTCCAGTTTGTCATATTTTGATTAAACAACATAAATATGCGCCTCGGGCACCAACAGAAAAGGGAAGGACAACATTTTAAAAAATTCTTTTGCTTCTGGCTTTCATGCTCTTAGCTCTTTCTCTGTGTACTTGTGGAGTCTGGCCTGGGGTAAGGCATGGAAGAAATCTGGAAAATAGGTCATAAAAATTTCAAATTCTTATTTCATCTTAGACGTGGATTCTAGGTGGTCTTCGTGTAAAAAGTAAGAAAATCCCGAACGAAAACCGCCCCAAATTGTTATACGTAATAACTGCCTAGCACTGCTACAGTGAACGAGATGTACATGTCTACTGAACGAAGATACTTGAAATACTGAGTAGGCTATAAAGCCGTGCTTCATAAAAACATCACATTGTGGTCAAAAAAGATTCTCACTTTTCTTTTCTCAAGCCTTAAACAAAAGAAAACAACAAGAAACAAAAAAATTGCGGGGTGGGGGATGGCGAAAATCGACAAAGTTCCATCCCTCCCTGGCATTCATGAATCTAACGGTCTTACACATTGGGCATCCGAGTGGCCAGTGAGAATACCACTATTTGACTGTGCTTCGCGGAATCTTTGGATTTGTATTTGTATTTGTATAACTCTTTAATCCCATTTGGGAAATTTGCCTTTGTGCCATTGCAGCCCAGTTACAACTGGAGCAGGCACGTCGTCGCCACAGTGCAGCGCCGGTCGGCGGTTCTTTTTTTTTTTTTGGGGGGGGGGGGGAGGTGAGGGAGGGGGAGGAACTGGGAAATCGAATAGTCTTGCGGCCCACTTGCCTGTAAAGTTGTCGCTGTCTGCCAGTCAGGTGCAACTGATGAAAGTCCTGATAGACATGAACGAATAATGGCATCTATTATATATTTCTGGGTTGATCTCGCCAAGGCCCCCTCAGCCGGTCTTAGTAATCTCCCGAAGTGCAAAATCAAAATGCGTCAATTTTAGCCGTCAAAGGTCTGTTTAACTGCTCCACATCGGGTAAACGTTGATGCAAACCATTGTGGAATTATTTGGCGTGTATAATTTATGAAAACACACTGCGACACAACAGCGAGGCCATTTGGCAAAAGCATGGACGTGTTTTCGACAGTGATTAAGGAGTTGGAAGTCTTTGTGTAGGGAGTATCATGTTATAAAATAAGATACTGGTACCAAAATTTTTTTTTTTTTTAATGTGGAAGGTGCAAAGTGGCTGGTTATTGCGCCCATGCGCCACTGAACCCAAACTCACACCTGAAAACATGACATGTGAAGCCGAATGAAGAAAATATTGAGCAGCTACATAAAGGGGGGGGGGGGGGAGAAAGAAGAGTGAAAGCATGTTTACTGCGGGAAAAGCCGGGTTTTAATTATGATTCTTTGCTGTAAAGACAGTTGCAGGGATCAGATCTGAAAATAAATAATATGGGTTTACTACTTAAGAGCGTGCTTAGATGACTGGTCCTGGGAGGTGCGAAGCAAGAACTTAGACCAGACATCCGTACATTTATTTTCTTTTAATGACGTAGAAGAGACCGATGAGTTTGTTTCTAAAATGGTTACAGAGCAGTCATTTCAAGCTCTACTGATGGATTAACGCGGCGGTAATTTGAAGTTGGACATGATCCTGATGACGTCAATGCCGTCGGGAACGCATTGTTGATACTGGTCATTATCTGGCGGGTTGGACTGATTCGTCTGTTCGACTGTCGTCTGTGTCTGAAATATATTGGTCTTTCACACTATTTCATCCAACACCATCCGCATTTTAAGCTCTTCTGATTGGACATAGCCGGCGAGGCAATCACGTTATGGACAATGGTTATGGATGCAAAAACGGGTAAAATTATAGCATTGGCGTGGTCGATATGCACATTTTGTGACTGAGATGAGTTGGTGTTTGTGTCTACATTTAACCCAGAATAAATGAATCTGTCCCTTCAGATAATCATTATCATTTAGCAAATTTTTTTTTTTTTTGTTGTTGTTTTTCGTTCGATGGCTTGTCGTTTGTAAATATTTCAAGTGCATGCAGTTCCAGACCAACTGAGATCACAGTAATCTTCTAGTCTCACTGGAATTCAATACATGTACAATATGATAAATACTTGTATTGGTAAGAGTTTAGAAATGTAATTCAAAGAGGGATTTGTTTTTCCAAACACACTTTGACACTGACACCTTTTGAGACAAATGACAGTTGTTGGTTGTTTTTTTTCAATTTTATTTTGAAAACAGGATACATGTACATGTATATCCATTTATTTCGATTCAGATTCATCATACAAGTATTTTATTTGAAATTTAGGTCCATTTTAATACTTGTCTGTCTGGCAGATCTCTGCTACGTATTTTATCTCTATAGTAACACAGAGAGCAAGATTGGGCATAAATGATATGGGCAATAGTTACAAGGCGGTATTGATCTCACAATAGAGCAATCGATGGGGATAACGATCGTAGACGTCAACGATAGGTTCACAAAGTTGTGTTTAAGCCTAAACTTGATGGACTGGATACAATTTTGAAAAACATTGTCTCGTGGAATAATTGACTTCAGTATTCGAAACTGCAGGCATTTTCGAAATTGGATGAAAGATCCACCGTCTGGTCTGAGCTTTCAGGTCCTTAAGTGCTTTTGTGCGCTTCCAGTTTCCATAGAAACGTTTATTCCATGAGCTGACAAGTCAATATCAAATAATGGATTATTTCCAGGCCCAGCAAACGCTTTGGAGGCTCCAAGTCTAAATGTAAAGTCTTCGGGAAATAAAAGAGCATGAAAAAGATAATAATAGGCTGTTTCAACTTGACCGAAAGGGGCATTTTTGATTTTGATATTTCAAAACGGAAACAGCCTCTTTGTTTTCAAATTTCAGACTTGGTTAATATGAAAATAAACACCAACCATACTTAGTTAAAGCCGTTGAGCCCAGCGTCAAAACTGTATTGTATTTAGCGTGGGCTTTGATCCAGACTTGAACTTCCTTTGAATCAATTGCTGTAGTACAAGTAATTATCGAGACTGATGTGTTTCAGTCACGTTTGTTTCCATAGTCAACATCTCACACTAAAACCTACGCAGAACAGACTTGACTGGGTGCGCAACAAAACTTAGCAAATGTGATAACAATGTGACACTTTTCATTCTGGACGCGGCGACATCAGTACGCATACCGACTACCACTGTACCAGGCGCTATCGATATTCTAAGAGTTAAAATGCTATTTTTGGTCTAGGGCTTAATTTAAAATAAAATTGCTTGGCACCAATGGAAATGATGCAGGACTGTTTAAAAAAAAAAATCATTTGTAAGTTTTAAAGTTTGTACCAACTGTAAATGTGGTCACATTTTTCAACAGCTTGGAGTATATGCATCGGGCAATCGGCCTGTCTAGTTGATTTTTAACTCTCATCACTAGTGTGGCATCCCTAGGCTTCAGAAGTTGAACCAAAACATCAACATTGTATGCGAAATTCTGAATTCAGAGTGCATCTTTCAAACATCGGGGGATGGGGAAGACACTCTCCTCAGTGAAGATCTATAAATGTAGCACTTTCAAGTAAGACGCAACATTTATCATGATGAGAGTATTGGAATAGATACTGTACTAATTTCATTACTCGTTGACTTTTAAGAAGTTAAACAGAGAAATTCAGAAGAATTTACATAAAGTTCATATATTTAATGCTGTACTGGCCTCGGTTAAAATTTGTATGAAAAAAATACTTCACCACTCCCCCATCAAATTTGGCATGCAATTTTGGTTTTACAAATTAATTTTGTTCTGCCAGCCTATGACTAATACATACATTCTAGATTCACTCAACATACATTGTCTTTGTTAAACACTTTTCATAAACAAATCACATTTCATAGTTGAAAAACAAATGTGAAGAAAAACGTGTATTTTGCCAAAATGGTACATTTTATTACTACATGTATTTAAAAATCATGGTATGTTGGACTGAAGATACAGTAACTATATAATGCAATAATAACACAACTAAGTGAACAAAGGAGGGAGTGAAAAGAGATCTAATGCAGACCTTAGAAAATTGTAGTTGAACAGTTTTCAACCTTTTATAATAAGTTTTTGTGACAATGTTATTGTTGAAGTTATATCACAGGATGGAATGACACACTGCAGAGTAGTCTGAAAAGTGTAAGTGATGGTTGGCATAGATCAACAATGGCAAAGATCAACTTAGTATCTCTTCAATCACATGTTTAAAACATTTCCCTGGAGTTAGTGCAGTGATGCCACATGGTTTTGCAATTGCAGAGATTCTTCCACAATGGTTGCCTAAACTTTTTCCAAGATGGATCCCATCATTAACACAAAAGTAATATCTAGCACTATAAAACACTGTCAATTACATCATGTATTTCTGAGTGACTTTTTGTATCATGTGCCAAAATTGGTGAATTTTTTTTTCTTTAAATTGCAGAATTAGGATTAGGGCTTGGAGCAGAGCCATCTTAACACATGGGCACACTGGGCAGCTGCTCCGAGGCCCCAAGGGTTTCGGGGGCCCCGTGCATGCAAATTTACATTGGGTTTTGAAACAGAGTGGGCCACAGCGTATTGCTTTGCCCAGGAGTCAATAATGATGTTAAGAAGGCCCTGGCCAGGAGTTACATTTAGCTAATTGGTCTTAATATCATGTTCATTGATGACATGGCCATATTAACTTGTTAGAAAATTGGCCATAAGCTGGTGACAGTACCAGTACACCAATAGTGAGTAATTTGGATAAAAAATGGCCCAAAAGTACCTACCCAATTATTTTCAGCAAACTAAACGGTAGATATAAAATATATGTACTATCTGTCTATATGACACTCCAGAATCCTTTCAAACACATAGTAATGTAACTAATTTACATACTGGATGTTTTTACTACTCTGCAGCCATCATGGAAAGAGTAAATTGTACACTGTACTTGTAATGGTCTTCACCAGATCTCTGAACCTGCTAGCAGAATATCCCAAAACTCCAATGCATAGACTAAAATATATCTCCAATAATGATTGTCCTTAATGGAAGATAAAGATTAAATGAGAATGAATTTTGAACTGTTTATTTATAATTTTTAACGGTTGGAAGAATTCAAAGAAACAAGGTCCTGAAGAGACCAATATCAACAAGATGTATATAAAATTTGAAGGCAATACAATCTCCAATAAAAGAGGAGCAGGAAACAGTTTGCTACAGGGTCAGAAAGTTTCTTTTCATTACTACAAAGTGTTCTAAAGGTACATCTATTGTTTCTGGTGAAGGTAGGTGAAGGTACTTGTGACTGCCCCCAACATGATTAAATCTCTGGACAGGGGACACAACTCTTCTAAAACTTAAGGAAAGGAACTCTTCAATAAACTTCAAAAGGAGCACCCTGCCATTATGCAATGCCTGTACATTAAAATGAAGGATCCTCTCCTATCTGAATCTGTATGGCCAAGATTTTTCAATTATGAAATAAAATAAGACACAATTTCTTTAGGTTAAAATGAACTGCTTGACAGGGACAATTTGTAAAGGCTCAGTTCACTTTTCTCAGATAATTCCAGATTTCAGGAGCTGGCAAAAAACCCTGCTATTAATTAAAACTACCTTGAAGAGAGTAATTATGTTTTATCTCTATCTCTCTGTTAATTTGGCCATCATAAAAAAAACAAAAAACTTCAAGCAGTTCAAACTTTCCAATAATTGGCTTATAGTATAGATTAAAGGATAATGAACGAGCCACCGCAAAAACTACCCAAACTAATAATTTACCCAGCCAATCAATCAGGTGAATGATGAAACAAGCAGAAAAGCATAAAAAGCAACAAACATTCCAAATCAACCACGAAATGTGTGTGCAGAAGATCAGATCCAACAACAAATCATTTCAAATTATTTACTAGGAGGACTGCTTCCTAGCAAAAGGCAGTAAATCAGAGAATCTGGGTGTCTGTCCACAGTTAAGTTGGTTTTAAAAGAAAACACATTTAAACCCAATTTACTGTCAAAAAACACTTACAGTATAAGCGATGAAATAATAAATGTTTATTAAGCAAGCTTAGCAGTTTAAATCTTTTAAACAGTACAAACCCCTGTCAAATACATGTATGCAAGATATTGACTCTCCTTTGAGATGAGATGGACAACAGTGGAAAAGAAATGACAATTTCTTTCTTTTCAAAACATTTCTTCTACACATTTCTCTTCTTTTTTAAATCAAACCTAAATATATAAAGCAGAAAGTTTACACATCATTATGAATTAATGAGGTAAAGTTTATTTTCATTTCAATCAAATTCTGTAGTCCACAATAACCTCGTTTAAAGTCTATGAATGCCTATTGTGGTGTTTTGTATTGTGAACTGGTATATTCACATGAAAGGACTTGCCTATCATCAGCCTCATCATCTTCTTATCAACATCAACTGCGGGAGAAAGAAAGTGCCTTTGGTATTCACAAAGAGGGTAATTAGAAAATTTACACTGGGCTGAAAATGGACTGAAACCATTTGGCAGATCTGGACCTAGCTGTAAACATGCACATTATTTCGATCAGTGGCATGCAGAGGTCTGGTGATGCCCCATCATGCCCAGGGCCAACTCCTTGATTGAATGCCCCAAAACTCAAGCAAATGGTCTAGACACTCTTTGACTGGATGCCCCCTGAAATATAAGCCTGGGGCCATGCCCCCTCTGCCCTCCTTTTGGTACGCCACTGTTTGGTATTTTCGTGAACACATGAATACAGACTGAGGATGGACGAAAACTTTGATAGGACTGAGGTCAGCCCAAAGGATGACAATTCCCACCTCTGATTCATTACTTACAATACAAGAGATAACTGACAGACAGATCGGTGGATAAGCGTGGTGGCTACCGATTTTTCCAGGAAAACTTCCAGATTCAACAAAGCGGCACATACGTTGTGCAAAGTGATATTTATCTTCATCACAAAACAAAACATAAAATGGCCTGTTCACTATGATATTCTGTTAGGTTGTAGCAGAGAAACACCTGCACTTTTTTAATCCCGCAATGTTAATAAGCAAATCAAATTGGCTGCATTCCAGAATCACATTCTCAAAAGCAAATATTCTTTCTACTGTAAATACATCTTACATCTACTCCATGCAAATAAATGTACATAACATATAATTTTATACTATGTGGAAAGTGTGCTGTCCTACGTCTGAGCATGCATAAACTTGTTTGGTGCAAGTGAAAATGGACTAAACCTCTTTAGTGAACCAGATGTTCAGAGCACAGACTAGTAAAATACCCAGACTGTATGATCCCATTGTGTGACGTCGCAAATCAGCGAAAGGTCCGCCATTTTAGGTTTACAGTTGCGACCGACGCTTCAGCATAGCTACAATGCAGTGGTTGTTAAAAGTCCATACGGTCATCATTTATAACAATAAAAAAAAAAGGCAGATGTAGACAATAAAATGAAAGGACAGGCAAGTTAATACATTATTAATACATGTACAACCAATCTTGACAAATAAAAAGAAATTTCTAATGCAGATAGAACTAGAATCGGAATTTCCCGAGCGGCGGCCATGTTGGTTATATGGTCGCCGCTCTGGAAATTCCGTAAAAAACGACGCAGCCCGAAGCTCGTGTTTCCAGTCTGGTTAATTCATTAGTCTGTGGTTCAGAGGAAGAAACAAGAAACTCAGGTGAAACAAGGGTTCAGCCCTCGGCTTCCTTACACTGGGCCATGAGTCTAGTAACATGTTTTGCAAATTTTGTGATTTTTCTGCTACAGAAATAGTCAAGATACGGGTCACACTGGTGGACCTACAGTTTTGGAACCCTGTAGCTTCAACTGCTATGGGGCCCCTTCGTAAACAGCAACAATAGGGTAACACCCAATATTCACTCATTAAAAAATTTTTCTTCAGGGCCCCTCCAGGATTAGGGGCCCCTGATGTGAAATATCCACCTGAGCATGGATAGGTGGAAAGCCTAGTCTGACAGTTCAGAATTTCAATGTTTTTGAGTTGTTTTTTTAACTATACAAGGCCTTTGAAAGTGCTTACTGCTAGCATCTATCTAAAACTTTTCTACTATATCAATGAAATGTTAAAACCAGGAATCCCAATGATTCAGAAAAATCACATAGCACCAAGTATGAAACATGAAATATATATATTTGTATGAAAATGTTACCATGCAAATAAAAAATACTTTTAATGAGATGTGATAGATTACTTTTTCTTCATTGATGTACCTATAGTCAGGAGACCGTAAGCCCTACAAATTGCAAACACACAAACATATACTGTGTATATATCTATAAGAATCATCAAAATCTTTTGGTCAATCAAACTGGTCTCATCGCTGAGCCAAAAAACACCAATTTAACAGAATGCTAATAATCTAGGGCTACTTTAGCAACTATCAAGCTAATAATTGTGAAACATAGAAATAAAGTCCTTTTTTGTCTCTACTATAACAAAATGAGAAAACTGCTACGATATTGAAAAACTAAAAATTCCAAATGAGAACAATAAAACAGTCAAAATAATTAACAACTAATGCGAACAAAAGCAGAGTGCATTACTGTATTGGTCTTTAAATATCTGTCCCCCATGCAGTAATCTGAGAGAAAACCTCCCAAATTGTCTGAAAACAAAGACCTCAACACAGTAATCTGGGAGACATTTGAAGAGTATTTGCATACTGTGTTAGATCATTAACTGCGCCCACAACAGATTTGGAAACAAATGTCAAGTTATAAAATGACATAATTCACAAATGACAAAAATAAATGTGACCGGGCATCATTATTCCTAAAAACATTTTGTTCTCACACAAATTTCCACATACACTGAAAGTGCTTGCAAACATGACAAAAAAATGACATGTTGGAGTTGAAAATCTTTTTGGTTTTATCCCTTGTTTAAATTCTACTGCAGTTTTAATTGCAAAAATTAATGAAGATAGCGGATGCAAAAAGAAGTAAAGACCCTATTGTTGATATTAATATTGGATAGACTCTTTTCTTTTCAATCATTGTATTAAATGCAGTACATTTTGTGCTTGAGTGCTTTCTCCCAATAAAAGCAGTGTGTAATTTCAGCTGTTGCTTCTTCACTGCAAATACAATATGAAGATGATAATTATTTTCATATCCCCGCTACTTTATAGGTTCACCAAAACCAAACTAGCATTACTAGGGTTATAACTTATATATGACAACAGTATTGAGTAACAGGTTACATAGCTGCTCGATTGTCAAACATCTTGAAAACGATTGTTCTTTAAAATGTTTGCTTACAATTTGCGAGTTTACTGTTGAAACATTGGTTCACTTCATTTTCCATTTTAACCACAAGCTAACCAAGCAGGCACTGAATATATGTTCAAAGCTGTGTTAAACAAAAAGATTTCATCATTAAATAAAGTAACTTTAACATTTGTTGACGTTCAGTGAACTTTGTAAGCATTGGATCTATATCCTCGTTTCGTTCAATCAGTACATAAATGCGACTTCAACATTTGCTGGTAAATCAGCTGTTATTTGTAAGCATTTGATAAAAATCTGGGTTGCATTTAATCATTGAATAAATGTAACTTCAATATTTTTTGGTACACAAAAGCATTTGTTTGTTGCAAATCTACGTTTCAATTTTTTAATGCATTCTGCAACAGTTGTGTTTCTTGTTTAGGTTACAATGCTAAATGGAGAACAATGGGGCAGTGGTCACTGCCCATGACTTTGCTGCGGATGGCACTTTCACACAATTTGTCCTTGAGCCTTTCAGACAGCACAAAGTAATCCAGGCGCCTGCATTGGAAGAAAGATAATTCAAAATATTATGTTGGGTGCAAGACATAATGGCTGGAAATGCATGATGAACAGGTACACATTTTTTTTTTCTTCGAATTAGTAGAGAACCCGCGACTTCACGGACCAAGGATAAAATGTGGTCTTCTACTTAGTTTTGTTTTGACTGACATTGTTTTCTCCCTCTCCCTACCTCTCCTTCTCTATCCGCCCTACCCCCCCCCATCTAAGTAATTTTCAAACTGAATGCATGTTAGATGGTCTCCCATGCACAGGGCATATCAATAGGAGCCAAAAAAAGTTCATTATATGTTACTGCCATGACAACATTTTTAAAAAATTGCCTGAAACTTCAATGAGCACAATAGTTCGATATAAAAGCGACTGGATTAGATTATTTGACACCTGTGTAAATTAATTTTATAATTTTTAACAGTGTTATCCAGGCTATAGCATTGAGCAAAAAAAAGTGACCAAATTGCAAAACAACGGAAATCTCCCACCATTTTTTTTTTAAAGTAAGATTTCATTTGATGCTTTTTAAGAGACATTTAGTAGAACCGAACTTTACATGTTCAATTAAAAGTTTCCCCATATTAAAATATTTCATGGCCATTCTATAAAGCGACTATGCTTCATGCTATGTTCCCATTTCAGAAACCTGTCTTTCCTTCAAAATATAACTTGTGAAGAACCACTCATACAACCACCTACCATCCAGCATTTTTGGCTCTTGCATTCATCATGTATGTCCAAAATGAATATGCATTCTCTTGATCTGGGTAAAGATAGCGGAAGGAATCAATGAAGCCTTCTTTGAGAGTTTCAGAGAAAGAGTTCCGTTCCTCGTCTGTGAATCCTGCATTTTTTCTGTTTCCCTTGGGATTTCTGATATCTGAAAAATGAAGAGAAAAGAAACTTGAATTTCTATACCTTTCACACTGTTAATGCTCACCCTGCGTGCGACGGCTTAAAGTCCGCTGTCCGGTCAGTGACCTTACTCTCGGAGAATCTGGGTCACTGACCCTTGCCGATGTACGATGACCACATTACCGCTGTCCACATGGTTCGGTTTGTATTTGATCGATATGAAAACATTCACTGCTATGCCTTATCACGCTTGATAATGAATTAACCAGCAAAACCTTAGTCTGTCAGTCTCTAACCAATGATTGACGATACCAAAATGACAGTGGTAGTTTTTGTGAGAACGAAGCATGATAACTAGCCACACGGTCCCAAGCCCTAAACAAATGATTTCATCCTGATTGACACATACTAACGAACCAATGTGGGCATTTGGGACAAAAATCATTTCAGAGCTTGTTTCTGATTGGTTCTTAGATACAGACAACTCCAGATGGTGATCAGCTTGTGAGAAAATGAGATAATATTACAAATTTGTTGAGCAACCGTTCACATATCGATGTTACATCTTTTCATAGTGTGGGGAGAGCTTTTGGAAGCTTAGTCTTTGAGATTCCGACCATTTGTCCCTGTCACAATGCCTTTGATTTAGAAGAGACACAGTGATGAATAGGACAGCAGTTACGTCTCAAAAAGGCCAGTGACCTGATGCATGAGAATATGGCTTGCGCGCGGCGCGGTCAGCTTGACCATGCCGTATTGGTACGCCCACGCAGGGTGAATGCATGGAAAGTCGGTGCCGTATAGGTATGCCCATCACAGGGTGAGGGTTAATTTTGCAAACAGGCCACACATACAGAAAAAAAACAACCAGTAACACAATACCATACTGTGATCACAAGGCCATTTTACCTTTCCTTCCAATCTCATAAGGCCAGGAAATAAACATGCTGGCACTAGATACTTCACCGGAAACTGCAGTTGTCAACAATTTACTTCCACACTGAAATCCTCAAAGGAGGCTGAAGTAGAAAAATTATTGCCATAACAACACTAAGTGTTACGGAATCACCCACCTATCCCATTTTTACTACACAGCTATACCTGATGTTGGATCCAAAATACTGCCAATTTCATCACTTAACCTTTTTGGGCACATGGTATTTTTGATGTTATCCATTTAGAAAGATGGGTATTCACAGGCAAAAACGATGGGTTTACTGATATGTAAGGTCTGTAGATTTTATGGCACAAGCATGCTGATTGGCTACAAGACCATGACATGACTAATCAGAACTGCTTTCTCAATGGGCCGATAATCATCCATTTGTCTTTTTCTCTATAATACAGTCAGGTTGATGATCAGCCCCATCGTCCCTTTTGTCATGGTTTAAGTACTATAAATGCCGTGCTGGGTCACGACTTGCAAGGAGTTGATTTTTCACGGTCTCGTTGATTATAACCAGCGTAATTTTGTCCTTGAACTGTTCTCGTGAACAGTTTGTTTTTGAAACACTTTTTCTTAGAGATGGAAAGAAAGTGGGGCGAGATAGAATAAATGGATAAGTTAGGAGTGACAGTGCAATTCTCGACCCCGTGATTTTGATGAACACTTAGAAGGGAAGAGAAGGGGTGAATAAGGATAGTGTCACGAGTCGAGTGAGTGCAATTAAGGGGATTGCTACAGAGCGGGTGTAGAGTAAGGACTCACAGTAGACAGCAAGTTAAGCGTGCTGTTGTGAGTAGTAGTGGGGGGGTCTGAAGGAGGCGAAAGCGCTGTATAACTATCACTGCAAGTTAGAAGGTCCTAGGGAGCGGATCTGTGAATAATAGCCCATCGGGCAGAGATAAAAGGAAGCAGTCGAGAAGACTAGTGAGAGTCTTTCCAGTTATGACTGGTGTCGGGGACGGGCCGAAGAGCCACCTCGAGGAGCACAAGTGATAGGCCAGCATAGGGCCGGAGGCCACACATAGGCCAGAAGTGAGGCTGTCGGGGCAGGACAGTAGAGGCACATAAAGTCGTGGCAGTCAGGCCACGGACAGGGACGTAGATATGAGAGTGAATGAGATACTATACTGTTGCCATGTTGATAGGCTAGTGAACTGATATTATGTTGTTGCCATGTTGATGGCTATGGAAATAATAATGTGTTATTGCCCTGCTGAGGTGCGAGGGGAGTGCTAAGGTGTATGACAATAGGAAGGTGATATTGAGAGACTGCGGTGCCAGTGAATCATTAATGTACTATTAAGACCCTGAGGGGAGAGGCTGAGGCCGAAGTGCCTTTAGGAGTAACTACCGGATTGTGGATCCGAGGGAGAGTGTGTGTGAGAATAAGGCCGTTGTACGGCAGCGCATTTCAATAATATAATGTATGTAATTGCGCTATTATATGTATAATTATGTTTAATAAATGTGTGAGTCTGATGGGTTGTGTTGTTAAGTGTTAAACTTGTTGTTCGTGATTGTTGTCCTGTCATAAACTATTACATCTCCCAGTCTGGGATTTGTGACACATAGATAGTTTAAGACGCTTAGTCGCGTTCAGAAATTCGTACATAAAATGTAGAAAGCACGAGGGTTTAAAGATTTCAGTAATTGTTTTGACATTTTAATTTGACCTTGTCTGTTTTTAGTACAAGGCCGTGACCAACTCCCACGTAGAATATATTAATACTGCGAGATGAGCTCGCATGGATGCACCAATCAAATCTAGGGATTTGGACGGTAGTTTGCAGGTGGCTGCACAGTATAAAAGCGTAGCCATACCTATGTCCATTACTCCATACAGAAAATTCCGATCTGTGCAGGCGTCGGCACGATTCTGCCTGAAGAATCCTAAGTCTGTTCGATTCATGTCTAGTCCACTATAGACATTGAGATGAAGCCATATGCTTGAATGAGATATGCCCACTGCTATTGTCCACTGTTCCCTGGTTTTCTAACACCAGGGACCAAGCGTAAGTGTTTGTCCTTTGATGATTCAACAATGAACGAGGAGCTGAACATAATTTATCCAGTAGGACAGGATTGCCGCATATACTAGGAGTGCTACCCAAGAATGCAAGACAAAGATTTATATTGCCTTGCAACTAGTATGAATGTTGGCATACACATCTGTGAATTGGGATTGATTTGTCTGGATGAGGCTGGGGATTGCCAGCCCATCCTAGAGTAGATTCAATAGACTTAACTACGTCAGTTTATATTGACGAGCTTGATCCATTATAAGCGGTAGGCACAAATAGCTGAGATGACATCGTCGCCAGAGATGATATTAGTATATTGCTTGATAGATAGTAGGCAGACTATATCTGAGAGATATATAACTAGTACTTAAATTGTTAGTGAGTCAGAATGATCATAACATTATAGGAATCTAGAGAAGACTTCTAGTGACATATTATCGAATTTTCATTTGATGCTGCTGATGTTGTCTTTAGTATGTAATAGATCTAGACAAAATTGTTAGGAAATTTAATGTAATTAAATTTGTGGCCCTGCAGGTCTGTTTATGAAACTTATTCAGATTGTTCTTAGTGTGTGGCATGGTACGAAAGATTAAATAGTAAATACCTCTCGATTTAAAATGCAGTCATAATACCATCATTGAGAAGACCCTCTTCATGTTTCTCATGTAACCTTTTTTATACATTCGTTATATCGTATTTACCTTTTTTGTTTATACTTAATTTTTCTTGCATACCTGAATTCGTTCACGTGTTGTGACACAGTGAGTGAGTTCATGTGTAATCTGGGTTAATAAGGAGTGAGGTTTAATTAATCCTCCTATGTTGTACAGTAGCAACACTCCTTGAGTGAGGATTTTTATTGAATTGTTGGAACCCGTGCAGTTAGCATGCTGCCTGTTCTATGGAGCTTATTAAGCATTATGTATTACCGATCTCGTTTTAACATTGACGAGCCCCCGAAAAGGCAGTACTAGGCTGCTTAGGGAGGTGACCTTTTTTTGAGTAGGGATATGTGGTGAATATTGGTGTTATTTTCGGCTGAGCGGCCGCCCGAGGAGCAAAGAGTTTATTGTCTCATGGGACTTGTTCGTATCAGTATTGAGGTAATGTCATTATAAAAGACACGTGGTATATTGAGAGAGAGAGAGAGTTGAACCTTCTTACAGGCATTGTAAGCCCCACAGGGCAGTGTAAGGCCTCAGGGCAGTGTAAGGCCGCAGGCAGTGTAAGACGCGGAGATGCAGTGTAAGACCTATGGGCACTGTAAGGCCGCAGGCAGTGTAAGACCGACGGGCAGTGTAAGACCGACCGGTAAGAAAAGGAATTTTCGCGTTTTGAGAGTTTTTCCAGTGCTAACAGAGTACACTGATTCGTCGCGTTGAGAGAGATTTTGCAGTGGTAACAGAGGACACTGCGTTGTCGCGTTTTAAGAAGTTGTGAAGAAGAGTGTTGTTTTTTTTTATACAACCGATTATGTCTTAGGCTGTCCGCGTTCCGTGGACCAGCCAACGTAATGCCAGATATGACTATATACCGAGATGACTGTGACACTTGACGTGTGCATGGCTTGCGTAAAGCGCATTAAATTAACTAGCTATCGCCTCGTGCCATCTCATCTATACCGGATTCGATACGGAGATTAAATAAATTAAATCATATTGTTATTAAATTGAGAAAGTTCTATACTATTGTTGCATTTACGGCAGCACCACGCGAGTTTGAAATGTAAACGTTAAGCTAATTAACTTTTCGCCGTTTTATTTCAGCTTAACTATACCGAAATTTGTAGTTGTGATGGACCAGAAATTTTATCCTATTTGAGTCTGTCTTGTATTGGGTTTGGATAGTACTTTTCCCCCTCAGTTCTGGACGGTGGATGGATTCACATTATCTTGTTCACTACTTTATGAACCAGTTTTACAATCCTTTTTTGTGAATGTCCTCTTTCCACCAGCGTCATTCCGGACTGTGACCTGAACTTCTGACAAACCTGACGCCCTTGTCAGCGGGTCAATGAGATGCAGACATGGCAAAACAAGCTACCAGAGCTACTGCTGCCATTGGATACCACAGTATTTTAATTAACAATATATTGTTTGTGAATGTGTATATAAGCAGCAATTATGTGTGTTGACTAGATAATTATGAGCCTATTCCTTCAGTAAGGCCTGATTGTTTGATAGTAGTTATACTTTAATTCAGCAGTATACAGTGATATACTCATTGTTATTATAAATGTTCGTGAGAAGTTTGATTGTGTGGAGTGAGAATGTTTCGATAGACTAGA
Organism: Onchidella celtica; assembly: GCA_963931925.1. Taxonomy (NCBI): domain Eukaryota; kingdom Metazoa; phylum Mollusca; class Gastropoda; order Systellommatophora; family Onchidiidae; genus Onchidella; species Onchidella celtica. The sequence goes on along the minus strand of OZ007570.1, from coordinate 58,863,768 downwards.
TTCTACAGAACGCGGCATCAATAATTGTATGCTTTTTGTCCATCCAATATGCACGTTCTTAGTTAAATTTTTTGTTCTCAAGCTTAAGGCTTACTTTTCTACGGTAGTACTTAAGCCCCCACCACAATAACTTTGTGGTTTCTTGGATCCTATCGTGTAAATTTTTCTTAAAATTTCCACTGGGGTGGGGGATGTCATGGTTTAAGTACTATAAATGCCGTGCTGGGTCACGACTTGCAAGGAGTTGATTTTTCACGGTCTCGTTGATTATAACCAGCGTAATTTTGTCCTTGAACTGTTCTCGTGAACAGTTTGTTTTTGAAACACTTTTTCTTAGAGATGGAAAGAAAGTGGGGCGAGATAGAATAAATGGATAAGTTAGGAGTGACAGTGCAATTCTCGACCCCGTGATTTTGATGAACACTTAGAAGGGAAGAGAAGGGGTGAATAAGGATAGATAGTTTAAGACGCTTAGTCGCGTTCAGAAATTCGTACATAAAATGTAGAAAGCACGAGGGTTTAAAGATTTCAGTAATTGTTTTGACATTTTAAATTGACCTTGTCTGTTTTTAGTACAAGGCCGTGACCAACTCCCACGTAGAATATATTAATACTGCGAGATGAGCTCGCATGGATGCACCAATCAAATCTAGGGATTTGGACGGTAGTTTGCAGGTGGCTGCACAGTATAAAAGCGTAGCCATACCTATGTCCATTACTCCATACAGAAAATTCCAATCTGTGCAGGCGTCGGCACGATTCTGCCTGAAGAATCCTAAGTCTGTTCGATTCATGTCTAGTCCACTATAGACATTGAGATGAAGCCATATGCTTGAATGAGATATGCCCACTGCTATTGTCCACTGTTCCCTGGTTTTCTAACACCAGGGACCAAGCGTAAGTGTTTGTCCTTTGATGATTCAACAATGAACGAGGAGCTGAACATAATTTATCCAGTAGGACAGGATTGCCGCATATACTAGGAGTGCTACCCAAGAATGCAAGACAAAGATTTATATTGACTTGCAACTAGTATGAATGTTGGCATACACATCTGTGAATTGGGATTGATTTGTCTGGATGAGGCTGGGGATTGCCAGCCCATCCTAGAGTAGATCCAATAGACTTAACTACGTCAGTTTATATTGACGAGCTTGATCCATTATAAGCGGTAGGCACAAATAGCTGAGATGACATCGTCGCCAGAGACGATATTAGTATATTGCTTGATAGATAGTAGGCAGACTATATCTGAGAGATATATAACTAGTACTTAAATTGTTAGTGAGTCAGAATGATCATAACATTATAGGAATCTAGAGAAGACTTCTAGTGACATATTATCGAATTTTCATTTGATGCTGCTGATGTTGTCTTTAGTATGTAATAGATCTAGACAAAATTGTTAGGAAATTTAATGTAATTAAATTTGTGGCCCTGCAGGTCTGTTTATGAAACTTATTCAGATTGTTCTTAGTGTGTGGCATGGTACGAAAGATTAAATAGTAAATACCTCTCGATTTAAAATGCAGTCATAATACCATCATTGAGAAGACCCTCTTCATGTTTCTCATGTAACCTTTTTTATACATTCGTTATATCGTATTTACCTTTTTTGTTTATACTTAATTTTTCTTGCATACCTGAATTCGTTCACGTGTTGTGACACAGTGAGTGAGTTCATGTGTAATCTGGGTTAATAAGGAGTGAGGTTTAATTAATCCTCCTATGTTGTACAGTAGCAACACTCCTTGAGTGAGGATTTTTATTGAATTGTTGGAACCCGTGCAGTTAGCATGCTGCCTGTTCTATGGAGCTTATTAAGCATTATGTATTACCGATCTCGTTTTAACATTGACGAGCCCCCGAAAAGGCAGTACTAGGCTGCTTAGGGAGGTGACCTTTTTTTGAGTAGGGATATGTGGTGAATATTGGTGTTATTTTCGGCTGAGCGGCCGCCCGAGGAGCAAAGAGTTTATTGTCTCATGGGACTTGTTCGTATCAGTATTGAGGTAATGTCATTATAAAAGACACGTGGTATATTGAGAGAGAGAGAGAGTTGAACCTTCTTACAGGCATTGTAAGCCCCACAGGGCAGTGTAAGGCCTCAGGGCAGTGTAAGGCCGCAGGCAGTGTAAGACGCGGAGATGCAGTGTAAGACCTATGGGCACTGTAAGGCCGCAGGCAGTGTAAGACCGACGGGCAGTGTAAGACCGACCGGTAAGAAAAGGAATTTTCGCGTTTTGAGAGTTTTTCCAGTGCTAACAGAGTACACTGATTCGTCGCGTTGAGAGAGATTTTGCAGTGGTAACAGAGGACACTGCGTTGTCGCGTTTTAAGAAGTTGTGAAGAAGAGTGTTGTTTTTTTTTATACAACCGATTATGTCTTAGGCTGTCCGCGTTCCGTGGACCAGCCAACGTAATGCCAGATATGACTATATACCGAGATGACTGTGACACTTGACGTGTGCATGGCTTGCGTAAAGCGCATTAAATTAACTAGCTATCGCCTCGTGCCATCTCATCTATACCGGATTCGATACGGAGATTAAATAAATTAAATCATATTGTTATTAAATTGAGAAAGTTCTATACTATTGTTGCATTTACGGCAGCACCACGCGAGTTTGAAATGTAAACGTTAAGCTAATTAACTTTTCGCCGTTTTATTTCAGCTTAACTATACCGAAATTTGTAGTTGTGATGGACCAGAAATTTTATCCTATTTGAGTCTGTCTTGTATTGGGTTTGGATAGTACTTTTCCCCCTCAGTTCTGGACGGTGGATGGATTCACATTATCTTGTTCACTACTTTATGAACCAGTTTTACAATCCTTTTTTGTGAATGTCCTCTTTCCACCAGCGTCATTCCGGACTGTGACCTGAACTTCTGACAAACCTGACGCCCTTGTCAGCGGGTCAATGAGATGCAGACATGGCAAAACAAGCTACCAGAGCTACTGCTGCCATTGGATACCACAGTATTTTAATTAACAATATATTGTTTGTGAATGTGTATATAAGCAGCAATTATGTGTGTTGACTAGATAATTATGAGCCTATTCCTTCAGTAAGGCCTGATTGTTTGATAGTAGTTATACTTTAATTCAGCAGTATACAGTGATATACTCATTGTTATTATAAATGTTCGTGAGAAGTTTGATTGTGTGGAGTGAGAATGTTTCGATAGACTAGATTCTACAGAACGCGGCATCAATAATTGTATGCTTTTTGTCCATCCAATATGCACGTTCTTAGTTAAATTTTTTGTTCTCAAGCTTAAGGCTTACTTTTCTACGGTAGTACTTAAGCCCCCACCACAATAACTTTGTGGTTTCTTGGATCCTATCGTGTAAATTTTTCTTAAAATTTCCACTGGGGTGGGGGATGTCATGGTTTAAGTACTATAAATGCCGTGCTGGGTCACGACTTGCAAGGAGTTGATTTTTCACGGTCTCGTTGATTATAACCAGCGTAATTTTGTCCTTGAACTGTTCTCGTGAACAGTTTGTTTTTGAAACACTTTTTCTTAGAGATGGAAAGAAAGTGGGGCGAGATAGAATAAATGGATAAGTTAGGAGTGACAGTGCAATTCTCGACCCCGTGATTTTGATGAACACTTAGAAGGGAAGAGAAGGGGTGAATAAGGATAGATAGTTTAAGACGCTTAGTCGCGTTCAGAAATTCGTACATAAAATGTAGAAAGCACGAGGGTTTAAAGATTTCAGTAATTGTTTTGACATTTTAAATTGACCTTGTCTGTTTTTAGTACAAGGCCGTGACCAACTCCCACGTAGAATATATTAATACTGCGAGATGAGCTCGCATGGATGCACCAATCAAATCTAGGGATTTGGACGGTAGTTTGCAGGTGGCTGCACAGTATAAAAGCGTAGCCATACCTATGTCCATTACTCCATACAGAAAATTCCAATCTGTGCAGGCGTCGGCACGATTCTGCCTGAAGAATCCTAAGTCTGTTCGATTCATGTCTAGTCCACTATAGACATTGAGATGAAGCCATATGCTTGAATGAGATATGCCCACTGCTATTGTCCACTGTTCCCTGGTTTTCTAACACCAGGGACCAAGCGTAAGTGTTTGTCCTTTGATGATTCAACAATGAACGAGGAGCTGAACATAATTTATCCAGTAGGACAGGATTGCCGCATATACTAGGAGTGCTACCCAAGAATGCAAGACAAAGATTTATATTGACTTGCAACTAGTATGAATGTTGGCATACACATCTGTGAATTGGGATTGATTTGTCTGGATGAGGCTGGGGATTGCCAGCCCATCCTAGAGTAGATCCAATAGACTTAACTACGTCAGTTTATATTGACGAGCTTGATCCATTATAAGCGGTAGGCACAAATAGCTGAGATGACATCGTCGCCAGAGACGATATTAGTATATTGCTTGATAGATAGTAGGCAGACTATATCTGAGAGATATATAACTAGTACTTAAATTGTTAGTGAGTCAGAATGATCATAACATTATAGGAATCTAGAGAAGACTTCTAGTGACATATTATCGAATTTTCATTTGATGCTGCTGATGTTGTCTTTAGTATGTAATAGATCTAGACAAAATTGTTAGGAAATTTAATGTAATTAAATTTGTGGCCCTGCAGGTCTGTTTATGAAACTTATTCAGATTGTTCTTAGTGTGTGGCATGGTACGAAAGATTAAATAGTAAATACCTCTCGATTTAAAATGCAGTCATAATACCATCATTGAGAAGACCCTCTTCATAACAGCTAGAGGGGACTTTAGTCGAGTCTCGTAACACTGGAGGGCACTATCACCCAGACCAGATTCGTAACACCTTTCAATGTAAAATAACTGGTCCGATCATCCTCCTTATCGTCTTCTATGGGTTAAAAATCATTCCTGCTTCCCTTGTTTCATGATTATCTAGATTCTACCACAATTTTCAAAGTCAGTACTATATATGAATTAACATAAGACAGAAGAAAAGTAGCCCAAGCCTTATGTTTTAGCACATGGCAAACATCAAATGACAAAAACAATGGAATTAATCAGGCATTCAAACCTTCATGGTCAAAATGTGAGCAGTTTTCCTTCCCAGGCTCATAATGCTGTACATGCACAGATCCAAGTTATGGAGTGTTTCAAAAAGTCTCAAAAGATTTGTCAGAGGTACATTTAAAAAAAAAAAGGAAAAAAAGTGTCTTTTCTTGCCTCATTGCGAAGGCCGACCTCCTACCTGATAACTCATTTAACGATAAAGGATAAGACAAAAATATAACCATTACAATAAGAATTGTATAGATTATATTAAATCATACAAACCTATTTCCTCGTGTGCAACATTGAGATCACCACACCACACCACTGGTTTCTTGGCATCTAGTGATTTCAGGTATTTCCTGAAATCTACATCCCACTCCTGTGTGCGATACTTCAGCCTGGGCAAACCACGGCCAGAATTTGGGATGTCTGTCGCACCGGAATGATGATGTAATAAATTGCAAATAAGATTAAATGGAGCATCTACTGAAATACAGTGTACCTGTGAGTGACCCTGACAAAACTGTGTGAACTTTTTTTCCCCAACAGCGATATTGTTGTATCACCGATAATGATATCCTTGGTTTCTTTCCATCCCCCCTCTTCCTCCCAGGATAATTTTGCAAAATATGCTGTGGGGCCTTGCCAATTAAAATCTTGAAATAATATCTACTGACTTGACCTGCTATAGAGTACTGAAAGAACAAGTAAATTCCACATTAATGAAACAGAAACTTGCTTCAAAATACTTTAATGCCCAGGTATTCTATGTACATTAGATTTACGTTGGACCTATAAAGCCTCATAGGATCTGTGTGGCTAAACTTCTCTTCAAGTCCATTCCACCTGCACTTAGTCTTAACACCATCCTTGATTAGCTCTGAGTTTTCTACTGATGTACACTAGTGCCATGATGACAGGTCTAACCTAATTCTGATACAGTTGTGTTTGAAACATTAGGCCCATCTTGCATAACATTGATATGACATTAAGGACTGAAAGAAGAAGCACATCTATTTTATGGTGTTTCATGCACGTCTTCTCCCCTTTCATCAAGTTAGCATTTTTGGCAATCGCAATTTCAGCATCTCGAATTAACTTCCGACATCCAACATTAAAATCATTTTGTTTGGTGTCGGAGACCTGTCACTGTTAATTTACCTGTCTATCACTGTATACAAAGCAATATCAATGATTGTCAGATTACTTACAGGTACAAATCCAGTTAACCAGTCTTAATTGAGAGTGGGATAGAGTGATTTTTAAATAACATAAATAATAACTGTTAGAAACGTCTTCCAATAGCATGACTGACAACCGTCTGTAATATTGTAAATATATAAGAAATTTACACAGTTCAGCAAATGATGAGACCAGTTTTGTGTACAAATGTCATATGGTTAAAAACATTACCTTCATATCCCTTTTTACTTTCAAACAATTTCATGGTGACAAAGGATGGTTTGTTTTTTACTTTACAATTCCACATCAAGTGTTTTTAAGTGATAAATTACTCACATGTGTTCACAAGGAAGAACTTCTCAAACTCTGCAGTAAGGACTCTGCCTTCATCATCATGCTTTGCAATGCCTATGAAGATTATTTCAGCAAAAATTAATACATCTTTGCAAATCAGTAACATTATACTAGCATGGCATAAAAATTTGGAACAGAACATTTCATTACAGAAAGCATAATCCATGTCCAGCTCATCACTTTTCAGAGAGCATTCATTCATCTTACTTTATATTTCAATCAGTAACAAAAGCAGAAGATAGAGGCTTCAGAAGCTTTTGATAAGTGAATTAGAAATGCATGGCCATTTCAGATTATACACCTCACCAACGTTCACTCTAATTTTTCCAAACCACTGCGAGGAACTTTTGATGGTTTGAGCAAAAATCATACTATAATGAGCTATGGGTGAAAGTTCTGCCTTCAAAGGCCCTTTCTGGGAGAGCTCCAAAACTCTGGAAGCATTGTCATCACCTATAACTCGACTTATTGTGGTGTAAGGGCATAATATAAAAATGCTGCAAACTCTGGGTAATTTGTTCATTTTGATAATTCACACGTAAAATCCACAACAACCATTTCCGACTCCATGCTTTTAGAACAGGGACAGGCTATTATCAGAGATGCCACCCTACAAAAAGACAAACCTGAATCAGGCCCCCCAAAAATCTGAATCTGGGGGAAAAAATCTGAATAGGTGCGAACATTAAATGGTACCAATACTAAACCTACATTTTCATGGGCTTTTTTTCCTTGATCACAAAGGATTAAGCTGAAAACCATCTTAAAAACTTACACTATTTCAACCATATCTTATTATAATCCGCTCTTTGTCTTGATCTTGGCCAAAATTGAAAAGAACCCTCTCCACAAAAGCACTGTAGCAAACTTATCTTGCTCTGGAGCTGTGTTTTTTCTACAATTATGTAGATAAAGAGTTGCCTTGACATGCAGGGATAAGAGTGCCAAAATGCACAAATTAATGCCCTACATAATTTTTGCCTATTCTGTGCTGTTGAGTGTTTTCCCGCTCCAAATCTCATATATTTTTAATTTGGCAATTTGTGCCCATGCCACGTCAACCTTCTCCATGTTCATGGCTTGGATTTAAGAAATCTAGATCTAGACAAGTTTAAAATTGATTCCTCCTTCCGTCGCAATCGCCGCCAAATAAAGTACTATAGACTTAATACGTCTATCCATAGATCTTGCTTGTCTAGGTCTTCTTCCTGCCTCCATCATAGTCACTGCCAAGTAGGCCTAAATCACTTAAATATAGACTTAGGCGATGTCTAGCTAAGCTTAAATTTGGAGAAAGAGATATAAATCTAGCTAGGTTTAGAACTGATTCCTCCTTCCATCACAGTCGCAACCAAACACTTAAGACTTGTGGGGGCAAATAGATCTATGCAGTTAGTTTCGGAATCGTTGCCTTGCAGAATGGTAAAAAGAATGTAAACAACGCTTGGCAAGTGATCGAATTCCCAAACGGTGCAAAACAAGCGACAAGAAAGTGGAACCAACTTCTGGTTTATTCATAAAATGATTGCAGTATTCCGATTCAGCGTAAAAGTTATAATTAAAAACTAGAACCCTGAAGAACGAAAACGAAAAAAAAAAGCCGATTGCGGGAAGTAACAAAAAATCAGAATTCCGGCCTTGCTCATCGGAAAATCGGAATCGCCCGTTTTTCAAGAAAAATCGGAATGATTCCGATCAAATTGGAATGGGTGGTATCTCTGTATTATGATCTATTTCTAGTACCGTCAAGCAGTTTCCCTCATCAATCGTTCGCGGAAGGAAGTAAATTGTGGATTAACGAAAACATGGATTGCCTGTAAACTTTAGCGAAAAAGGGTAAACAAACTCCAGAGTTGGCGCAGGATCCGGGTCGATACTGATTCTGTCATAGCATTTCTTTGTCATGGAAGGAACTTTACTTTGTGTCCTAGACCTAGATCATTATAAGTAATAAAGATATTTCTCCCGGGCAGGGCCGGGTAACTCAGCTAGTATTTTAAATTCAAAGCTAATGCATCGCATTCAAATTTTTGGGCAAAATTTGGTGTGCTTGGCAACATTCTGATATGTGTGGCTCCAATACAGTGACTGCCCACCCACACAGCTGAGAAGGGACACTGCACCTCACACAGTTTCCATAATAGCCTCACATAAGATAGACAATGCTTAAGGGTGTTAAATTTCACTAAATATCTCAAAGAAATTTGAATACCACTATCCAGATGTAAAAATACAATACAGTGTGATGAAACAGACTATTATTTCAAATCAATAATGCTTTTCCTTCAAAACCTTATATAATATGATCATTCCCTAAATTTTTCATCCTGCTGATTATCTTGTATACAATACAGCAAACCCGACTGGATGCAGATCTCACCTATGCCCTCAGTGACTTTTAGAGGCTTGGTCTTGTAGAACATGCCCACTCCAGAGTATCCCTCAGTATCTCCAGATAGCCAATATGTGGTGTATCCCTCAGCTGCAGCTTCAGCAGGGATCTTGGATTTGTCACATTTGAGTTCTTGAATGCATAAAACATCAGGCTTTTCAGCCTTGATGTAGGACAATCCGTCTTTCTGTGGACACAGGAAAATGCAAAAACACCAACTAAGATACTGATCTGATGCAAGCGTTTTGACAAAATACAGAATGAAACAAAATTAGCAGTATTTTTTTTGCAAATACATATAAAGCAACAGTAATATAAAAACTCAAACCACGTAACATAAAGTTGCTTCAGTTATGGTGACTTACCATAAAACTTAACCCACACACTGCACGCGACAGCTTAAAGCCCGTTGTCCGGTCAGTGACCTTACTCACGGAGAATCTTGTCTGGGTCGCACTGACCCTTGCCGATGTACAATGACCACATTACCGCTGTTCACATGGTTCGGTTTGTATTTGATCAGTATGAAAACATTCACTGCTATGCCTTATCACGCTTGATAATGAATTAACCAGCAAAATCTTAGTCTGTCAGTCTCTAACCAATGATCTGACTTATGATACCAAACTGACAGCTGTAGTTTTCATGAGAACGAAGCATAATAACTAGCTCGCTCCCCCCCCAAGCCCTGCACAAATGGTTTCATCCTGATTGACACATACTAATGAACCAATGTGGGCATTTGGAGCAAAGATCATTTCAGAGCTTGTTTCTAATTGGTTCTTAGATACAGACAACTCTAGATGATGGTCAGCTTGTGAGAAAATGAGATAATATTGCAAATTTGTTGAGCAATAGTTTGCATCTTGATGTTACACCTTTTGATAGTGTAGGGAGAGCCTTTGAAAGCTTAGTCTTTGTGATTCTGACCAGTGGTTCACTGGTTAACATGTCCATGTCACAATGCCTTTGATTCAGAAGAAATAGTGAGCAATAAGATGGTGGTTATGTCTCAAAGAGGACAGTGATCTGACGTGTGAAAATATGGCTTGCCTGCTGCGCGGTCAGCTTGACCTTGCCATATTTGTACACCCATGCAGAGTGAATGAGTGGAAAGCGATGCCGTATTTGTACGCCCCTCGCAGGGTGAGGGTTAAGCTTAACGTAATAAACCTGAATTATTTTTTTTTTGTCTCAGTAATCAAAAACTGAGAATACTAGAAGAGGAAATTACTAATATTAGTGATATTTTGGCAGACTGGAAAACAAAATTAACAATAAAGAAGATGCAAGAAAGGATTGATGGAGGAACAAACATCCAACATAGGTCAAAAACTAAATTATAGATATATTTAATGTCAACAATGACAGAATCTAACGTCAGCCACAAACAGTAATCTTACCTCTAGCCAAGCCCTCACACCATTGACATTCCATGATGCAATTTTGATATTGGACTGCTTTCCACTGGCAGATTTCACCGTGCTGGCAAAATCAGTTTCAGCAAAATTATCAGAAATGGAAGACTTGGTTTTCAGCTTTGGTTTTGGTTCATCTCCAGTGGCATCCTCATCTGCTTTCCTCTTCCGGCCATGTGCCCAGCCCCATCCACCTTTTTTGGCTGGAGCCTGATGGGAAGAGAACAAAATAAGTAAGACTTTCAACCCTTTTGCTGCCACGCCCAAATGCCCTTCCTTCCTTCACTAGAAAAATGGATTATCGCGTAGAAAGACAGCAGGCAGGAGTATAAAATTAGGAGTGCAAAACATGCTGGAATGATGTCAACCGATATATCTGCCACACAGTACTTTTAGCATGAGATAGAAGGGCTGATATATCGGCCGTGCGGCACGTTTCTGTAATATATTAATATGGTGGGTGGATAAAGCAGCCCTGTGGAAGCAAGAGGGTTAAATAAGAAATAAAAATGACAAATTCCTCCAGTCATTTTGTAAACCAACTAAAACTAAAAAACTTAATCATCAAGTATAAAGACTTGCCCAGCAGTGCTTGCTCAACTTTGAATTCATATTTTGACCCGTCAGCACTAATGCATATTTTAGGTGTTGAAAATTGGAAATAGCCAACAAAGTGTACTGAGTTGTGACTTGACCTAATCAGCAATTTGTGGCTTCTCAGAAAGTCAAGTTTTGAATGCTAACTGCTACCATCAGTTTAAAATGCAAGAACACCGAATGTGCTTAAGCGTCAAAGAAATACAGGTGAAACTCACCTTGGCCTAACTTACTGTCAGTAACCACAACAAAAGAACTTCATTTTCCCCAAAGTATCAATTTTGCACTTTTCAACTTTTCACTCGTGGCGTAAATATATATGTCAGCTTGCCCAAAATTCCTAATGCTATCAATAATAACGTCAACTGAAAATGTTACATGTCAAGAATAGCCCTTGAATCAGTATGGTACGCTATGTCTAGTGATAAAGACAGTGATTCATGGATTTCGTTGGGACACACAGACTGAAGAAGTAAAAGTATTGGTCTTACCTTTGCCTCTTCAGAAGCCTTTTCCGGGGCAGGTTTCACATTTTGTTTTGGCTCATCTCCAGCAGCATCAGCATCTGCCTTCTTCTTTCGACCATGAGCCCACCCCCATCCACCTTTTTTGGCTGGGGCCTGATGGGCAGAAAACAGAATAATCAAGACTTTAATAAGCAACAAAAACAAATAATTCCTCCAGTAAACGAATTTAATAGTCTCAGATAGGATTTCGCCCAATAGCATCTGCTTGACATTAAATTCCACATCTGCAACCACTGATCACTTCATACTTGCTTCAATTTTCTTCCAATGGTCACAATCATTATGTTTGAGAAACTGAAAATCAAAATGGGCTATTGATTAGTAAACTGAACTAATAAGTGATTTGTGACCCACAAGAAAGTCATAACAGTGACCTTCCGCATCAAAGTGTTAAAATAGTAAAGGTATTTGAGCGGTACAAAATTCAGGCAAAAATCATATTGGCCAAGCTTAAATTAGCTAACCACAGTGAAAAAAAACAACAAACTCCATTTGCCTCAGAAACATTTATACAGTCGAAACCTGATATAACAGGGATTGTGGGACCAGAGCAAAATCCTTGTTATATCAGATCCCTGTTAAATCAGGTTTCCAAGGGAAATAAGCAAAACTTGCCCATTCCCATATGTGCCCCTTGTCCAAGGAATAGTGGAACAAGGGGTACCTGTAAAGTAGGCTGCATACTGTAGCATTGCTTCGGGTTGTTGTTTTTTTTTTTTGGGGGGGGGGGGGGGGGGGGGGGAGGGTTGTTAAGGAAAAAGGGGGCTTTAAGAATTTATTAAAGGCACAAGTGGGAACCAGTTAGCTTCAGATTACATCCCCCACTAAAATGTATTATCAGCTGTATTACAGCATGGGGAGGCAATGCAAGAGAAAGTGACAAGCATAAACTTAACAACACAATCATCAAGAAAGTATGCAACATGACAGACACGGCATTTTTCAGTTTTAATCATCTATACTCAAATGCTTGTGTGAAGAAATTCATGTCCATCTTAAATGACAGCCACCATCCCCTGTTTCATCAGGTTTCTAGATCATCCAAGAGCAACAGAATAATACACATGAAAGCAAACAGGGAAAGATACAGAAGATCATTCTTGCCTTCAGCAATTCGCCTCAGCAAGTCATCTTACAGATAGATGTGTGCCACATTTCATTAAGGTTCTTTCCATGTCACGCCATGTGTGTCTGTTATTGACTTATTGAGTTTGTTTATTTATAATGATACGTGAGATGTATGTACCACGTGTGTGCTGTTAAACACTCTGTGAAAACGAATTTCCAATATGGGATAATAAAGTGATTCTTATCTTATCTTATCTTATCTTAAGGTTCTATCCCTCCTCGGCCAATTAAGAAAGAAAAAAAAAGAAAAGAAGGGAGCAGGGGGTCCTGGGTTTTTCTTCATTTGACTTGAAATCGTCAGTTACTGCTTTTTGCTTGCAACTGCTGATAGCTGCATCTTCCACGAAAGTTTTAATGCTCATCAACTGCTGCAAATGGGCGTTACTCTCTGTCTGTTGCAAGAGATAAGACTCTTAGAGTACTGACGGCTTCCAGAGCTGCTTTGCTGGAGATAGATGCAGTAGGTAAACTTTCATCTTCCCCTTCCTCTTCATCTGCTTCTGGGTCTTTCTGTAAAGTTGCAATGATTTCTTCATCTGTCAGTGGTGCTGCTGTTGGAGAATCCCTGTCACTTTCAAGTAAGTCATCAGTGCTTGGTACATCATCAGTGGATTTGTTCCTGAGTTTGTCAAGCAGCTGTCCCACTTCATTCTGCTCTTTGTCAATGGGTAGTCTTGGGATTTCATCACTTGGCACACCTTTATGAAAACCTGCATGCCTGAAACAATTAGCAATAGTCTCCTGTCTGACATTATTCCATGCGGCAGAGGCAGTGACCAAAGCATCCAGAAGAGTTGTGTTGAGGTGAAACTTGGCATCTCCTCCAGCATCAATATTTGCGACCACTCTCTTCAGCATTCTGCGCCTATAGTGCACCTTGAGTGACTGGATGATGCCTTGGTCGCATGGCTGCAAGACACTAGTTGTGTTGGGAGGCAGGTAAATAATTTTGATGGCAGGATGTGCTGTGCAGTTGTCCACAATCAGAGCTATGCTTCTGCCTTGCAATAAAAACTTCCTGTCCAGTTGCCTCACCCATTCTTCAAAAATAACTGAAGTCATCCACGCCTTCCGATTCCACATATAAACAGTTCGCAGCGTCTTCATATTCTTAAAACACCTTGGTTTTTTTAATTTTCCTATGGCCAGGAGAGGTAGTTTTTCGGTGCCTGCCATATTCGCTGCCACAAGTAACGTGATTCTGTCTTTGGGGACTTTTTCTCCACTGCTCTTGTCTCCTTTCTGTGCTAACGTTCGGGTTGGCAGGCACTTAAAAAACAGGCCTGTTTCGTCAGCGTTGAAAATTTCACTGGGAGCATATTCCTCTAGCACTGCCTTGAGAGTTGTGCTTTGTCACTGCTCCGTCGTTTCGCTTGAAACAGATGCAGATTCACCACATACTGTCTTCATTACAATTCCATGTCGTGCATTGAAGCATCCTAGCCACCCGTTACTCGCGGTGAAGTTAGTGACTCCCAAACGTTTTGCAAACTCCAGGGCTTTCTCGGTTAATATTGGGCCAGACAGTGGAATTGATTTGCTCCTAGCATCCTTGAAGCCTAGCAATAGGGCTTGGTCCACAGCGTCCACTGTCACGAGTGGAGTGAGCGATAGTTAATAATTACGGGGGGAAAGGAGGAGAGTAAAATTAACGCACGGAGACAGGGAAGAAAAGTCGTGCATGTCATGAGTGGGGGGTCTGAAGGAGGCGAAAGCGCTGTATAACTATCACTGCAAGTTAGAAGGTCCTAGGGAGCGGATCTGTGAATAATAGCCCATCGGGCAGAGATAAAAGGAAGCAGTCGAGAAGACTAGTGAGAGTCTTTCCAGTTATGACTGGTATGTAGAATGTTGATTGATTATTATGATTGATGTATTATATTATATTCGTCTATTACCATGATGTGAATAAGTATATGTGAGGAATGTGGAAGTCCTTGATATTGAATATAGCAATGTGCGCCATGAGCGATAGATGAAAGTGAGTTCATGGATTTGTAGCGCGAGTGAGTAGTGTGTACTCCGATGGAGGTGTGTTACCGTAAGATGTGTGGTGAGTGAAAGGTGAACTAGTGTGTGTACGTTTCATGGGTTGTAAGGAGAGGTGGAGTGAATAGAAATGGTAGGGTATTATACCAATGTAATGTTATTCTTGTAGGTGTCGGGGACGGGCCGCAGAGCCACCTCGATGAGCACAGGGGATAGGCCAGCATAGGGCCGGAGGCCACACATAGGCCAGAAGTGAGGCTGTCAGTGCAGGACAGTAGAGGCACATAAAGTCGTGGCAGTCAGGCCACGGGCAGGGACGTAGATATGAGAGTGAATGAGATACTATGTTGTTGCCATGTTGATAGGCTAGTGAACTGATATTATGTTGTTGCCATGTTGATGGCTATGGAAATAATAATGTGTTATTGCCCTGCTGAGGTGCGAGGGGAGTGCTAAGGTGTATGACAATAGGAAGGTGATATTGAGAGACTGCGGTGCCAGTGAATCATTAATGTACTATTAAGGCCCTGAGGGGAGAGGCTGAGGCCGAAGTGCCTTTAGGAGTAACTACCGGATTGTGGATCCGAGGGAGCGTGTGTGTGAGAATAAGGCCGTTGTACGGCAGTCATTTCAATAATATAATATATGTAATTGCGCTATTATATATGTATAATTATGTTTAATAAATGTGTGAGTCTGATGGATTGTTCTGTTAAGTGTTAACTTGTTTGTTCGTGATTGTTGTCCTGTCATAACTTATTACATCTCCCAGTCTGGGATTTGTGACATCCACATCTGGCAGTCTCATTTTCTTCCTGTCTTGAACAAAACTTCCCTGCGAAAAGGCAGCCATTATCTTCTCTTTGTCCTTGATTATTGTGTGGATAGATCCATGTGGGATTTCAAATTTCCAACAAACCTCAGCCAGCGATGCTGTCTTTTTCTCAACTTCTTGAAGAATTTCGATTTTTTTCTCCAGGGAAAGGCATTTCCTTTTTCTCTTGTCATTCGTTGCCATATTTTTGTCAAACGAGACGGTCTCAACAGCGCAATATAAACCACGTCCGATCTCAACACGAGGTGTGTAATCCAGTGTGTGCCTGAGAACGAGAAGGGCTCTCTTTTTTTTTGTTTAGAGAGCTTGACACACACACCCGACTGGTCTCTTCGTTTCTCATTGGTTGTCTTGATACTGGTTGCGCGGGCGGTGTCTATTATTGCCTCGCCTCGCTCACTCTCTTCTTTCAACTGCTGCCCGCATCGCTTGCGTGATATTGTAATTTTGTTTCAGTTACTGAACTGCTCTCGTTGTTTGCCTGCTCTCGGTGTCCCTGCATTAGCCGATCCGCCACGTGTAGGTCCCTGTTATGGCAGGTGTACTTTACTAAAGATAAAGAGGGAGAAAAAACGGGGATTCAAAAAATCCCTGTTATAAATGGTTTCGACTGTACTTTGTTTTGATTTTCAAGTCCTCAGTAAACTGTTGTGGTATACATTATTAGCAAGATTTACACTGTCAACACTGACAACACTGTCAATTCAAAGTTGTTTTTTTTTGTTTCATGAATTCACTGTTGTATCAGTATCGTCATCTGACATTATAGATGGTAATGACATTGATTCATGTTTTACTGGAATACACAAGATTGAGAAAGTAAAACTATGGTCCCACCTTTGTTTCATCAGAGGCCTTTTCAGGGGTTGCTTGCGGCTCTGATTTCTGAAAAGAACAAATCTCCTTCAGTAAACATGTTTTGATGTGGATGGAAGGGAATACAGGGAAGTGAACGCCAAGAAGAAATACAGACCTTCAAACATGTCACTGTATTTCTATACATTAACCTTCGCATTAAGACACTAAAAAGGATGCATGGCGTACACCATTGTGTCTAATCAACACTGCACCCCTAAAGAACAATTTATTAGGATACTCTCTTCAAAAGTATGGTATCTGTCAAACCCCAGAACATACTAGCAGGAATATGACAATAAAATCTTCTTTAGAAGTGTCATGTATCTGAGACACCAGGAAATTCGACTGTGGGTATGACAATAAAATCTTACAATAAAAATCCTCTTTAAAGGATGGTGACTGTGAGACCCCAGGATGTAGAGGTAGGAATAACAAAAAGGCATGTACACTGGTGTGCACGCACACGTATATTTTAAAATTTTAAAACTATGGGGAGAATGGCAATGACATCGTTAAGGAATACCTGGAATTTCAAGAAAAATTCCCAGAAAGAATATCATTACAAACATTTTTAATTGCTTCAGGGTCCCTCAGACAAACGACATATGGCGAAGGTTAAAGCCTGCATTGAACGGACGTGTGACAATTCACAGTGATGTCCATAGGTGAGGACAGACATTCAGAATCACCACATCAGGCAGTGCCGTTGTTGTTGTTGGAGGCACGAGATCCACAGTGGTTTTCACTACCTACCAGTGTCAATGGAATGATTTTCAGGGATATTATAGCTTGTAAAGTATTTCAAGCATGCCATTAAAGAAAACCGCCATTTCAATGGCATATATATAGAAAACAATCACTTTGTGATCAAGGAGCAATGAAAGCCTGCCACTAAATGATAACTTATATAGCAAGTAGTTCAAGGATAAGCCTCTTCTCTATCTTATCTTCAAAATGTTTAAATTTAACCCTCTGCCATCACAGACAAGACCACTGGAATTAGCTCATGATACTGGAAAGAGTTAAATGTTTTAATCCCACAACATTCAAAGATTGCAAAAGGCAGGTATGACTAAAAGATGAGTTTCAAAGCACCTGAAGTTTGACACAAATATGACATGTGGCACAGTACGTGTGAATACAAAGATAATGCAAAATTCATCTTACCTTCCCTCCTTTCCCATCGGCTTTGGCAGCCTTTTTGCTTTTCTGAAATTAAAAAAAGATGGAAAAGGAATGGCATTTGTATTTCAAACCTGCCAGAAATAAAGCTGCGGTTAAGAGATTATTCCAACTTCACACCAAAATACTGTTTTTAACCCTCGTCCCGATCGTTCGCGTGTTGCCGATAACCTCGGCGGTCGGGTCAATCGGGTCCTTGTGAACACGTGTATCGCGTATACTTCAGGACGCAATAACAACAATAGTGGTGGATAAATCGTGAGGGACCCCTATGATATTTGGATAAAGTACTTGTGATGATATGCAGTAGATTTTATTGTGAAATGGAAGGCCCCAAATCAAGAATTTTCTGCATTTACATGCCGTTTAACATACGTTTTATCATTTTCCCAAGACCTCTGCGCTTTTTCTGTCCCTATGTCAGGCCATTCAGGTGAACAAATTATTTTTTAAGCCATTCGCTTCATTTACTAACCACATGTATCGTGACATTGCCTTCTCCCTCCTCTACTATGTAAAGCGTCCACTTACTATGAAACATACATGTACTGAAAAGCGGTGTAATCAAAGCAACACAATATCTCTCTAATTACCACATCAAATATAGTCAACGACCAACAACAAAGTCGGTGATTTTCTTCCAGTTTCCCCTGATGAAAAACCTACTGACAGACCCCTTATGCAGCATGCCCTAATATTACATCAGAATTCATAATTACAGACGTAGAACGGCGCCTCAAATACGCACATGGCCCCTTTCTTCTCATTTCACATGTAGACGACAACCAGCATCAAAGTAAAAGTTTCCCCAAGATTTTCCCCAGTTCAAACTTCAGACCGTCAGTACTATTACACGAGTATGACGAATAGTTGCGAATAGTTGCATCGTAATAAACGTAATCGGAGGATACCATTTTGTTAGATATAGTAGGGGTGACAGGATGGATAAACGCGCGAAAATAGTGTGGAAAAAAAACGTGAAAAAAGAACAACGACAGCCTTGGCAATCGAATAAACAAAGCGTG
Organism: Onchidella celtica; assembly: GCA_963931925.1. NCBI lineage: Eukaryota > Metazoa > Mollusca > Gastropoda > Systellommatophora > Onchidiidae > Onchidella > Onchidella celtica. Next base: position 58,845,241 of record OZ007570.1, on the reverse strand, counting down.
AGGCGCACCGTTGCCATACAAAAATGTGGCCTCCCGCAGGACCCGCAGTTAAGCGTGTCGGACAAAATAATGGCCCCCCGTGTCTCGCGTGGAGGCCAATATAGTGGCCTCCCACAGGACTAGGGTTAAAAAGGCTGCAGCCCAGTTTTCTGATGGTTTTCAAGATACATCTCTCACCTCCTGTCCACACCAACATGCCACTGCTACATTAAAAGTTCATTTGAAGATTTGCCATCTCAGAATGCTGCCTAACAATTTCCATAAATACATCAACTGGAACATATTATTATTCCTTTAGTTTACTCATGGATGCCATTTTGCACATATTACCAAGAAATGCATCCTTGTGCCCACTTCACTGAAGTGTGAAAATGCATTGCATGTAACACCTTGCAAGCTTGCCACCAAATACAAAAAAAATATATATACACTAGGGCCGCTTGCTTACACTAAACAAACTGTCCCCAAGGCATTTTAGAGGCCTTGAGAGTACAAACAAGTCTTCAGCAATGTAACTTGTCGAGGATTTCTCCTGGTGAGTTTATGTTGTTTACTGAGGTACTCCCTAAACGTCCAGTATAAAGCATTTCTTTCTTCTTCTTCTTGTTGCAATTTAAAATATGCATGATTCTGTCCTTTCAAATTCTTCATATCTTGTTTTCTCACATGCCAATTTTATTACATTGTCTCAGTGGTCAGTCACTCTCCCGTCTCAGCTCTTTTTTTCATCTTTTTATTTGTGTAAGCATGTAATCAAAACACTTTTTCTTTATCAATGTATAAAGAAAAGAAACGTATTTGCACAGCAAGCACAGTCCAAGGTTTTGAAATATCCCAAAATGCCAAGAGTTAAGATATTCTTTTTTTCTGAAGTATCCATATTGTGAGGGTTAACTGAAAATTGAAAAGGTTGTAGGTTGAAATACTGTCGACACTGAATGGTGTATTGAATTGTTCAGTAGTGTTATTTCTGCAAAAAAGTAACAGATGATTAGTTTTATGAGCCTCACAAGTTTTTGCTGGGGGGGGGGGGGGGGGGGGGAGTATTTTTTTTTTAATCACAGAGGTTCAGAGAAATGAGATACATGTAGTATGTTTTAATATCCTAATATTGCTTGCCAATACATTTTATTGATCTACAGAATACAAATGTCTTGGAAATTTTTGGTTAAATGCCTTCCAGTAAGATTGGAATACAAGGTGCAGTTAAAATTGATTGTTTCTGGCCATGCAACGAATTACATGTATCTGCTTAGTTTTAGCAATTTTTTAGTTTTATGAAATGTCATGATCAGAGTATATATTCTTGATATTTGTCAATATACAAGAAAAGAAACTGAAAACTGAGTAATTCGCATTGGATAATTGATATGGATGGAATTTCCTGTCTTTTATCTTTCAAAAATGAACATTTTTATCTCAGATGGAAGATTTGTCCACACTTTACCAAACAAAAATTACCTTTACACTACCAGCATCTTTTAAATAAAATTTCCTGAGTTTTAAGGGGTAGTTTTTAAAGATGATAATTTGACAGATGAATTTCCACAATGCGATTCAACATTTTCTAAACAAAACTGAAAATAAATCCTGGGATTCCTCTTTTTGCTTGATAAATGCAAATACGGTAGACAATGGTTAAACCGAAATTGGCAGGGCCACGGGTTTGTTTTCGGTTTAACGACAGGAGGCTTGGTAAATGCCAGTTTCAAGAGAGGCAGCCCAAATCATCATCATAGAGGACAAATAATGTAAATTGTAAGTGCACAGGCTAAACAGTCTCAATACATCCTCGGTTGCTCTGTGTTTTTGACTGAAAATGACGATAGGCGATTGCTCAGGCCAAAGCACGCTCAAAGCATGAAAATGAGGGCGAATGTGGACTAACTCTCAGAACAGGGAGACATGCGTGTGAACGGACAGTACAGAACCGCCGTCCCGCCCATCACCTTATCATTACCTCACACGATGCCGTGAAATGCGCTGTCTGTGATAACTTGTGCTGTCTCTCTGATATACATTTTTACATGAAAGGTCACTCCCAATGTGCCAAACGTGTTGTCTCTCTGATATATTTTACATAAAAGGTCACTCTCAATGCGCCAAACGAAACGTCTGCTGCTGTCTGATTTCGGACCCGTGAGGCCGGTTATAGGCCTCCCTCCCTCCCTCTCCCCCAGCCCTGTAGTGCTGCCACTCCCATGTAGGCCTATACTACCGGGCAGAATGAAACATGCTCTGGTTTTATTTGGGGGGGGGGGGGGGGGGGCGCATTGGAGTGGTACAGTGACTTGGCTCACAGATCTATGGCAAATCACAGTGGACTGGCCACCAGCAATTTTCTTTTTGGTTTAACCATAGGATTATTTCGGTTTAGTGCTAGTTTGTTAACAAAGATAAAGAGGACAAAAATCGGGGATTCTTATTTTCCTTCGGTTTAACGCTAGTTTCGTTTTAGCCATTTTCGGTTTAACCGTTCTCCACTGTACCTTCACATGCACTGAATCTGGCATATTCTTTGTGGGTGAGTGATTCTTTTTCTCATTTCAGCAAATTGTGTTTTTGACCTATGTTCCAGAACGGATTGCATTTCATGCATACTGCAAATATCAATCGCAAAATATCATAAGTTCTGCATCAATATAGATATTTGAATGGCTTGTTTAAAATACTCTGTGATGCATACGAACACAACAAGTTAAGTACTGGTACTACAGTCTTTCTCAACATTCACATGTGTCAGGTGTCCGATCACACACAAAATTAATTTTTAGGGAAGCAACAGACAAAATTTTGTCACAGCACCAGAAAACATATCCAACTTGACGGAAAGAAAAAACAACTTCATTTCATTTCAGCAATCATGCTCAATGCAAATGATCATTTTCACTTTACAAACACCTGTATGTAATACACATAAACATCTCTCACATTCACATAATAAATCATAATAGACACTTTGATTATTTCACTACGTTTTATTTATCTGTTTCAATAATGTCTGCATTACTGTTAATTGCAAATTTAATATACTTTTAATCTCTTCCCTTGATTTCATTCTCTCCTGCATTTCCACTGCTGCTCTCTCTTGTTCCATTTTAAGCCTACTATGCTCCATTTCAAACCGGTGGTTCTGCTCTCTTTGTTGTAGTTCTACTTCTATCCTCCTGACTTCTAACTCTTTCTGCCGCAGTTTTCTGTCTGCTTCTGCGGTTTTGGCTGCCAGTGCTGCAGTTTCTTGTTGGAGACTTTCCTTTTTGGTTAAGTAGGCAAGCAGCATGGAAGTATTAAACTGTTCATTATTTTCTGAGGAAAACAAGCAACAGAAAAAAAATGTTCAAATACTCTACCATAGTACCAAAGAAGAATACATTAAACTCCAAGGTAAAATAATTCTCTGCCCTCTCAGTTCTGCATCAGTCATTACCTTCTCAGGTCAACAATTAAATGGTATGAGTTCAATGAATGGTGTCTCTAAGTGTAATATCAACTGACCAAGCAATGAAAGACAGTTTAAAATCCATTTCTGCTCTGTCTCTTCTTTCTAATAAATGTTTATCTCTTGATGCTCTGGCAAACACAACATGATAAAAACAGGTACAAGAAACATTTCATGATGACTATTTCTTCAATTCTACTGCTCCGGAGCACATGGGTTATTCTGAACAATAATTTGGTGCCAGCTTGTGAGTGTATCTTAATTTCTTAAAAGTATAAAATATTTTAGAAAAAAAGGGCCTTGTCATGCAAACTTAACTCAGGAATATAGTACTTCAAAAATAACCATGATAACATCCCTTCAAAACACAGTGAACACAAGTAATTAGAGGATAAACTCCTTTTTTTCCATGGATATATCAAAGAAATAAATTATGTAATTTTTTAGATCCATTATTGTAAAATACAGTAGAGAGCATTTAAACTGAAATCGGCAGCACCACAGGTTTGTTTTTGGTTTAGAAAGAGTTTCGGTTTAGCGACAGGAGGCTTGAAAAATACCAGAGAGGTAGCACAAATCACTATCGAAGAGGACAAATTAAGTGCATTTAAGCAAAAGGGACTAACATGACCTCCGCTGCTCTGTTTTTGTCAGAGAATGAGGATGGGCTATTGCTCAGGCCAAGGGCACACGGGGCATGGATATGTGGGCGAATGGATGCGCAGATGGTACAGTAACTTGACTCAACCTATGGCAACATTCACAATGGACTGGTGCTGAATCCAGCAACTTTCTTTTCAGTTTAACAGTAGGACTATTTCGGTTTAGCGCTAGTTTGTTAACAAAGATAAAGAGAAAAAAAATCGGGGACTCCTATTTTCTTTCAGTTTATCCATTTTCGATTTAACTGTTCTCCACTGTATACTGGTGAAGTAAAAACTGACAATTTAATGACTTTCATTAAAATAAATGTTTGTAAATATTAAAAATATATCCGCTTGTTAGCCATTAGAGGTGTGTACATAATTAATGACACAAAAGCTCTCCGTGATTTGCAAATAAAACCATAAAAACGTTTCCTCATCACTTGGAACATTAAAAAAAAAAGGGATAGAGAATGTTTCAACATTACAACATGCTTTACAAAATCATGAATTATGTTCTTTGGCCAGTCTTGAAAGGGCTCATAATTTTATAGCTTTACTGTAAAACTGAAACAATCAGCCACCCACTGGAACTGTGTTGCTGGAAAATCTGGGGCATTTTTTTCAGTTTTGTATTGGTGCTTGCTGATGTGTCCTTTCTTTTTATAGAGCAATACACAGTTGCTGATCTCACACCTTCAACATCAAGCAGCTGGCCTAAAGAACTCTCATTCTCATTTAGTTTAAATCGACTATCTAAGTGTTAAGCTGACAAAAGACAGACTGACCAATATACTCTAGGAGCATAAAGTAAGTAAGAAAGTAAGAACTGCATAGCTGCCAACTTTCAAAAACCTAAAAACAGACTCCTGATATCGGACCAGACACCGACCCCCCCCCCCCCCCCCCCCTCCACATTGAAAAATCATCATTTCCTCACCTTGTTACATTATGGAATATTATTCTCTTTACATAGGCCTAATGTAATACAGCATAAGATTTTAAGAAGCAGAAAACAAACATTTTGCTTCAAATGCTAATTATACATGTGCTGTTACCACTGTTTCTGTTTCTAAAGAAAGAACTGACTATTATGATATGAGCTGTTCTCAGAATTGTATAACTCTTTCATACTATATTGTTCTGGCAGTATTGAACAATGTCAGGCTTGCCTCCATGTGACTTGTGAAATTGGAAGTCACGATAACGTGACTTATGACTCACAATGCATTTACTGGACAAGTTTGATGATAATAATGCAAAAGGAAATTCCTCTGAATATTTTGCACTAAATGTCTACTCACGGCTTCATGACTCATGAGTTGGATAGAAAAGACTTCCGATTAAAAATAAAATAAATCTATCCATTATCGCAAATCATGTTAGGCATAAAAGAAGACTGATGTAATAGATCTAGAACTGAAGCCACTTCATAAGCAATGTCCATATTGTTCTAGTTCTAGAACTTTTTCTATTGTTTTACCAGCTCACAGGCTCTAGATTTCGATTTCTAGGGTCGCTAAAACATCCGTACGCCGCCAAGGCCTAGTTTATCCGTGATCGCCAATTATGCCAATTACGTTCAAGATTCTAAGAGACGGCTGACCTAGATCTACCGGGAGGTACCACCGCCAAAGATGATTGTAATGCTCTATGTAAAACTGAAAAAAATACAACAACCCAAAAAGACGTAACATCGAAATAAAACGAAACCTCTTCACAAAATGTGTCCACTGTCTTACTCACTGACCGCAATCGTTTACGATACAATACGCGTGACCTACACATGCTTACGTACTCGAGCTCGATGAACGGCCGAAGCGTGCGGACACTGGCGAAGGTGTATGCTGTGATAACTTATTATGCAACATTAACCTACTAATGTCTGGTTGAGTGGGGCCGCGGCGGGGATACAAAAGTTATCACGAGCTCGGGCATACGCAGTACGGCAGGACACGGTATGGTAGAGCTGCGTTTACAGTTGCGCCTGTTGAATCGCTAGGTCCAGCGCTATTAGAGGTAGGCCTAGATACAAAAGTTACCGTTTTGCATCCTCATTGTGTTTTTCTCCGTTTAAATGGGGAAATTCTTCAAAAACGTACTTTTCACCACAAAAACGTATTAACGTACCAGAACCCAAAAAACGTACTAAATACCATGACAAGGCCATCTGCCTACAGATTCATTGGACTGACAAAGTGATCATGAAAATTAATCAGGCAATTTGCAAGACCAAGCAACATCCTTTCCTGCCATTCACATTTCAGCTCAATGGAAAATCCTGTATTTTTTCATTTTAATACCAATAATGTAGAATCTAATTATTCATCTTTAAGACCCCATTGTAATTATTTATGATTTGATCATTTCCCATCACATACTCAAAATAGATTTCATACCTGGGATTTTGAAATTCAAGACCTCGTGAGTATATGAAGGCTCTGTGCCTACATGATGATCTCTGTCTGCAGGAGATGAAGATGATGAGGGGCCAGACTTCAGTTCAGTTTCTTCTGTCAACCTGGAAGGTTCATCTGTTATGACTGAGGACACTGGAGCCGGCCTCACCATAAGTCGCATTGTCTTTGCTCTTGTATTAGCAGCCTCAAGATCAGATGGGCGTTTTAGGCCCTTTCCTTTGCCCCATGCCCATTCCATGTCTGAGGCCTCTTGCAGAAGTTGTTCTCTTGTGTTATACTCTTCAATTGTTCCTGATCTACCAAGTGAAATGAATAATGCCTTAAGATTAGCAATCAGTAAACATTAACTGTTCAGTACAACTTGCAAATGAGACCCACTGTCCAGCCTAGTATAACCACAGCTTCAAATTACAGAAAAGTTAATGATGTAAATACGGCTGAATAAGTATCAAATACAACGTGTCATCACTGCACAAACACAACTTTGATATTTAGCACAGTGTAGTCACTAAAATACCACAACAAACTTTACAAAGATTTGAACAAGATACATACTTCAACAAATACATAAAAAAAAACAGTCTATTTAAGGACATTACAAAACAAGACAGAAAATCACACGCACTTCAAAATTCTATCAGAATTAAATATTTCTAATTTCTTTTTGGCTACTTTTGAAGATTCCATGCACTCTTCAGCTACTCATAACAATGTACTGCAAATAAAGATGAAATAAGAGTACATGCAATAAGAAACGAATGCATTCTCATTCACTGTCTCATGGGCGCACAAGGCAATTCACTAACATTATGGATTCTGGATTTCTTCCACAGTCTCCTTGTGCACACCAGAATAGTGACCACAATTTGTTATTTATTATGGCAAACATCCCAACTTTGTTGAACTTACCTCCTGAGATTCTGCATATCATCTCTTCTAAAATAAGTCAAGAGCAAATTTATTCTGTCCCGGATTGACTTTGCTTCAATATTGTTAAATGCTGGTGTCCTGTAACAGAGAAAACAAAGCATGTGAAAACTATCCAAACAAATAATGAAATATAATATTCAATGTTTCATTAGATTACTACATCACTTAATTCACATCAATCAGATGATGTAAATTGAGCTAAATAAAATAACATTAGAAATATGTAACTGCTGCTTCCATGGCCTTCTCATACTCTGCTGCACATACCGTGACAAAACATATTCTGAATGACTTGCAGATGTCCAAGTCAGATCTTAAATTTCATTTTTCTCTGCAGATAAATTGTCACCCTGGCTACTTTCTTGCTTTCTTTCACAAGCCAACATCCTGCTATCTCAAAAGATCCAGTGCCAAATGTAATTACATCATTGTGGGGAGTTCATTCAAATACTTCAGTCTGAGAATTTGCTTTACGGTTCTTTCCTGCCACAAACCTAAGCAAGCAGTGTGCTTTGTGTTAAGGTATTTTTCTCACATCTCTTACTCAAATTCATTTTTTTTAATGTTTAGCCATAAAAGGAAGAAAATGGATAATATAGTATGTCATCGAGTGCACATTTCATTTTTAGATTTAATTCGTAATGTAATTGTATCACTTTTTTTTAAACTGTCCCTGATTTGTTAATCTGGAGAGAGTTACAAATAAGTGTGTTCTTACCCTCTTAAATATACTGCTAAATTACTCCAGCCACTTTTAGTTGACCAAGGATTCCATGAAATTACCTCTTGTAAAAGTTCAATATCTAGAGCAGGGCTATAGTAAAATCTTTTTCTATAGTTCGCTCCAAATAACTGGCTTGACATTACCTATACAGGAAGAAAAAAACATAAAACTGTCAACAAATTAAGGTGCAGGGCAATTCAGAATTCTGCACATTTAATGACATGTTGCAACAAGCAGAAGACAGAGGCCTTTGATACCACTTGCCCACCTTCGGATTATTTTCATACAACTTTCCCTATTAGAACGCCTCATATTTTTCTGCCTTCAACTTATTTAGGCTGTCCTTCATCACTCATAAATGAATATAGGCTCTTTTCTTTGAGCAGCCCATAGTAAAATTTTCCATCAACAGAAAATAAAACAGAGACCTTAATGCTAAGACATTATAATATTGGCAATGTATCAAATTCACACAAGTTTACTCTCAGATACTTTTGTCCCAAAAAAAACACCATTTAAATGGTTGGCAACTCAAAATCATCGACATTTGATTAAAAGTTTTGACACTCCTGCTGGACGAAGCCCCATGAAAAGAGGAGGATGCTTTTTCTTGTTTGGTTAAGGATAGTAAATTGTTCCACTGATGTCTTTCTTTTTAATTTTCTAACACTGAAAATCCTGTCAGTTCTGAAAATACTGAGAGGACAGCTCAAGTCTTGCAGAGTTACAACAATGTACAGCAAGCATTGGTTCCTTATGGGACAATGGGAGAAACTATTCATATGGGTGAGGGGTGCTCCTCACTTCAGCTCAACTACAGACCATTCAGTCACATTTAATCTAGGAATTTTATTCAAGATAAATATTTTGTATGTAAATTATATAACAGACAAGAGCACGTCTTGCAAACCAATACAAAATTTCAGGCTTTGCAGGCATACTTCTAAAACTAGTGTAATAAAACATCAAATTGATCGATCAATTATCCATTTTTACAGTCCAGCTTTCCATTTGGTATAATATTTCATTCATGTGGCTACTTGGCCACTGTCCAAACCAAACAAATAGGTAAATTAATATGAATTCCTCAGTCAAGAAATCATGTAAAGGGGACAATTTGATGTAAGGATTTAAGAATCGTTTTTTTTTTTTTCAGCCGTGGTGGGAAAAATTTCAGAAACCCTTGACATTTTAAACCAGTAAATAGCATGCGATGCAGTCAAAATGGCATAAATGCAAAATGTACTTGACTTGATCAATTGGCCTTGATCTGTACCATATTTTAAAAGTAGCATACGATACACTTTCATGTCAACTAAATGAAGGAATGATCTCTTTCAGATTTATGTCCTGAAGCGGATGCAAGTTCCCCAAAAGAAAGAAATGTTAAGATTTAAGAAAACAAAAATTACACTTACCACTTCAAACTGTTAAATTATGCCAAGAATGTACAAAATGTATCAGAGGCTGTCTCTATCATCCAACATCGTATCGACTTCGCACTACAGCATCACGAGAAAAGGCAATTCCCGTCTTCAATGAATACCTCTGTTACGGTTCGTATCTCTCCACCTGCTGAGGGCCACAGACTATCACTTTTTTATTTTAAATAGCTGCTGACCATCCATCATGTCTACATTCTGCAAATAAGTCAAACCAAGAAAGTTTCACCTTTCCCTTTTATCCTATTATCTGCTTTTGGTTCACCTAGGGCTGTCTTAATTTCTGCACCTTTCTTTCTCTGTAGGAACAGCTTAAAATACATTTATACAAAAACCGTACCATATCAAAATCAAAGTTAAAACAGGGTCACTATACCATACCTCAGTTTCCTGTTCCCCATTTTCATCCTTTGGTTCAACCACTGCTGCCCTGGTATCATCTCCTTTCTTTCTCTGCAAAGGACAACATTATATAAAAATCAGTACAGTCATCTCTGCTACATTAACCCCTTTTACTGCCACTACGACAGAGTACAGTACTAGGAAATGCAAATTGCCAAGAAAAAAAAATAGTGCCAAAAAATCTGGCATAATATTTGTTCATGGGAGTATTTTCACATGAAGGCTATTTAAATATCACTCTTTCTGACGTTAAATTGTAAAAATTACTGCAGGGTTGTGCCAGTAATATTGCTTTACAGCCGTACAAACAAGTGACATTTTTTAACACCCAAGAATTCCCTCAGATGCAGTTGTCTGTCTTACAAGCTTGGTCCGGAAATCTTCAAGGAGAGTTTCAGACTGGACAATGAATATTACAATTATCTAGCAGTTATTTCACTACTTTACCAAACAATATCTCAATTAACAAATCAAACTCATCATCAGCCTATGTGGCCATTTGTCTTCATGTCCTTAGCCTCATGCCTATCTATCTCAGGTTTTCCTTTATATTTTTTCTTATCTTTGTCATCCACACTTGTACATTTCGTCTATCTCCTGCTTGTGTATCAGCCCAGCCATTTTGTCTATGCACGTGTCAGTGCATACTACATCTGTCAGCATCAAACAGATATAATATATATCAATATATCTTTGGTTCCATATCTGCTTGATGCAACAGTCATAAGAAACCCCCTTTAAATGCAAGAATCAATTGGTCCCCAGAGATAGGCAGCAACTAGTGCGTGACTGCACAAGGTTTCATAAATATTTTGCTAAAACTCAAACTGCATCTTAATTTAAACAAAATAAATATAATTATATACAAAAGATGGGGCAAATCCACAATAGCCGGCAGAAAAAAAAAAACCAACAACAAACAAAACTAGAAGGCTGAAATATTATTGCCAATGATGGATTCATCAGAGTATTCAGCTATAATATAATGCTAAGAAAGAAAACTCAACTCCTACCCCTTTTGGCATAGCTGTGCTGGATCCTATGTAACACCGAGCAAGTGCCTGTGGATCAGAAAAAAGCAAGTTAATGGTTAGACATTACTCCATTTAGTACTGCTATAGGTAGAATGCGCGTGATGTCACAGATTGTTTTCATTTTGTTTTTCCACCACTAAAGATGAACGATGGATCAACTAATTAGTGTAACTTCGAGATATGTCTTAGCAGTTAAAATGCCTGCTAGTTACATTGTAGTTAATTGTTATGACAGGGGTGGAAAGGATAGATCCAAGCTGGTCAGATTCCCAACCATCTGTGTAAACAAGGGAAAAGAAGTGAAAGAATTGACCGAGGGTCTCCCATTGAACATGCACACACGTGCCATTGTATACTGTAGCGACCTATTTTTAGCTCGCCGCTGGTTGGTTCGTGGCTCAAAATGCAAATAAGCCAACGAATCAAAATCAATGCCACAATCGCCGTGGTGATAAGTGGGTCCAGACGCTAAAGATGGCAGATTTGCGCATTTTACTTATAGTATACTGTCTCCCTCACAACCCAAACTAGCAGATAGGCATGAAATTAACAAGTCAGACTTTTTTCTTTGACAATAAAGGAATGGCATTTCAAGACTGCACTCCTTCTTTGCTGATTAAATGACAGAATCTTTTAGTTCAAATGGATTACATGACTTGTTTTTGCTTTAAAAGGGACATAACATAAATTTACAAGAAATTTAGAAGGCTTGGATAACAACAGGAATTCTCTCAGAGAAACAGAACTTACATAAATCCAGTTTTATAATTTATGGAATATGAATAGTGACCCCAACATATAATGGAAAAGTTTAAATACGGGAGGGGATGGGGTTCTGGGAGATATACATGAGAATATTATAATTATCGTCATGTAGGCCTTTTATTTTCTACTAAAAAGTTTGATTTTATTAATTATTTTTCTGCACGCGAAGTTGTTGGACTATATTACAAACCATGTTTCTGATAAACCAGTGAAAGAGTCCATGTTAAATCATTAAATGTCACTTAAAATTTTAAAACATCAAGGCCCTACCAGGGACATTCACCATTCTAATGAGTGCACACTTATGGCGGGGGGGTAAAAAATTGGCAAGATTGAGTCAGCATCCTTGTAAACTTTCTGGATTGCCCCTCTTACTCTTAGTTAAAAATAAAAAAAAAGTAACTTTTGACTGGCCTCTAGAGGCCTAAAAAAAAGATACATCTGATGATACTTGCTGCCTTAAATCTACCATGTTGGCACTTTGGCTGATTTGATATTGGTCAAAGTCGCATGCCCTTCGTCAGAATTCTCAGCAGGGAATCACCGAGCTGATCACTTGCGGTAAAAAACATCCCAGAAAGTTGAGAAAGAGGTGTAGTATAGGGGCCTAACTTATAAGTCCCCCTACTTCGCACAGCTGCTCAAGTCGCATCCTGGCGGGGATCCGTTCATACCCTGCAATTTGGCATCGTCCAGGATCAAATCAGCCAAAATGGCGGGCTAAAATAGTGAGACCACCAAACACTATTATTACTGTGCTCATGCCTAGAGATCTGCTTTTTTATTGTCAAAGCAGACAAGAAATGCATACATTTATAAAACTAGGATGGGAACTGCTGAAACAAAAATTTCCTGAACTTTTGATGCAATGTGTCACTATCATTATCAACTGCAATTACACTATGGCCAGTTCATGTTCTCGGCAACAAACCGTGTTTACTAAGGAAAATAGGCCTAGATTTTGAAAGTCCGGAATCAGGAAATTTCCTGAGAATTCCCATCCCTGATAAAAATTAAAAGTATGTTGCATTCACACTGGCAAATGCGTGGTTTTCTAGTAATTTCCTAGCTATCTCTAAAAGTAAAGGCCTTGCAGACAAGAGAGACAACTGTGTGGCCACTTTTTCTTTGCCTAAAAGCTGAACAATTATTACATGTGTGGACTGTGGTGGGGCATTTGTTCCTTGACAATCTCGCTAAGAGATGGTTAATCTGCAATGCATCACATGCACTTTCTTATCGTGTGCATGACGACAAATTTCATAACAAAGCAGAGAACTGTGGAAACGAGAAATCAAACAAACGGAAGACACGGCCAGGAGATGACGACAGGTCAATACAACATTATTCACAAGAATAGAATGCTTACTACTTGCAATGAATTGTGCTGTAGGAAAGAATGCCGCCGTGCAAACCCTATGCACAACTGCTGATTTTTCGTGCTGACTGACTGACCCAAAACTCCGCAGCACGGAGTAAAGAATGGCGCGAGAAGCAATAGTAATTTTTCCGCCTCCGTTTCACCGGTGCAGCCAGAATTAACCGGTTTTCTTTCGGTTCGTTATCTTATGAATTGCTACAAATTTTACACTACACATTGTAAATCGAAATTCACAAGTACTCGATCCTATACGAACTTGCAACCGTTAAGACATCACTCAAGTAGTCAATATTGACTCAATATTAGTCATCCATTTGGTTCTCTTTGAGAGATTTTTTTTTTTTTTGTCGCTGGGGTGGGGGGGGGTGTTTTAGAAGCCTCTTAGTTAAGAATTATAGCACTATCGTCGTAAGTTGATTTTCCAAAGCATTTCGAGTGTGGTACTTTTGGGTATCGATAGTATGGTATTGATTGTCGTTTTTATGTCAACAAAACAAAATATCTATTTCACACCACCAAGAAAAGAGAAGCTTCAAGCTATCGGCGTATCGGGCGGCAGAACAGCCTTGAAGAGGAACGCCAACGGAGCTACCGGTCTTCTCTGAAGAAACAACTGAAGATACCAGGAGTATCTTTGGTGAAAATAACCTTTAAAAATAAATGGATTCATTTCTATGTTATTCTGATTTTGATTGACTGATTGATTGATGCGAATCAGAATCCCAGCACATCGGGCATCCCCATAAATTTATGCTCCTCTCCCTGCTCTGAAATCCATTTGAGGGTTATTTTTCTCAGTGGCCAACCGGTTCCATATTCGTCGAGTTCTCACGGGTTCTTGTACTGGAGATAGAACATTAAATTTACCGTGCTGTGAATTAGAATTATACGCATTTTGGGGTTTAAATAAACGGATGTTGTTACAAGTACGCATGTTCCCTGAGTTTGTTTTTTTTCCCTGGAGGTACGTATTTTAGTATTTTAAAGCCTTTTGTGACTCCACGGCTACAGCTAGAGCTCCTCCCAAATGTTCCTTGACAACAGCCTTAATTAATTATGATTAATTATTCTTTCAGATTTTCTTTTTGTTTTCCTCCTGTGTTTTGTTGTTGTTGCTGCTGTTGTTGTTATTGAAAGGGTAGCGGGCAGGGTTAGGGATTCGATAAGATTTAGGGTTGAGGATATAAGGACGGGGATTGGGAAAGTACGTTTACCTACGCGCCCCTAGGGCAAAACGCTTGGGGTGCGTACGTATTTAAAATTATTAAAACAGGCAGAACTCCGCATCTGGAAAGAATGGGTTGCCGCAGAGGCCCTTGTTAGAATAAAGAAACCTAACGTCAGAGGAACAAGAAAATAAAAGATAAAGAAATTTATATAACTACTTTCTGTATTGTTGCTTTTTTTTTCTACCCAATTATGCCGTAACAATTAAACGTGCAACTTTATTCTCTTTTTTGCCAAATTTTGACTTTGTTCCAAGCTCTGCTGTGATTTTCTGTTGTTGTTTTTTTTTTTTTTGTCACGTATAGGCCTACATTTGGGGTGAGCATTTCACATGGCTATGAATAATTATGATGTTGACGCGAGCCACTGTGAGCATCACTAGCTGAGATACCGGGCGTTGCCGTATGATCTGCTAGTGCTACGTATGTTATCGAACGACCGTACGTTCACACTGGAGATCCTGCTTTCTCAGTTTTGATTGAGAATGCCAGACTGGACATTAATAATTTAATTCTCCACACGCATGTGTTTCGTGCCGCACCAATGTTAAGGCTTGATTTCACCCCTTTTGCACACTGTGCATTGTCGCATCACAGCAACATGGGAGTTCACGGGACAAATTTTAGGGCAGCGACAAAAAGATTTCACGTAGGAATTTTATTGTTAACGTTCGGAAACGATCGAATACAAGAGTTAGATGACAACGCTAATCGTAATAGGCGAGATATGAAGATTTACGCCATCCGTTTGTGAGCAGCACGAAAGTTAACGAAAGCGGACCTCTGGGTTGAACGCCGACACCGTGTCAAACAGTTTAATTGCTTTGCTCTTTAATTAAAGAACGGTTAGGCTAACAAATGGGTGACTTCAACGGATCAGAATTCTTTCTCATAAGTAAAAATCACCTGACAGGGCATACACACTGCAGTTTGCAGACAGAGGAAGAAAGAAATGCATGAAGGCATGTAGGACATTTTTTTTTTGTAATGCGAAGTAACTGAACCTGGCGTTTGTATAAAATTGTATTTGTATACTACATGTACTTTAATCCCATTCGGGAAATTTGCCCTTGTGTCATTGCACCCAGTTTCAACTGGAGCAGGCACGTCATCGCCACAGTGCAGCGCCGGTCGGCGTTTTTTGTTTTTGGCAACTTAGGAGACCACAAATTAAAAAAATAATAGAAAAATAATTTCGCGACAAATGCAGCCTACAGCCTAAGGACAAAAGGGGGGGGAGGGGGGAGGCTCTTGAAAGTTTAAAGTCTATCTGAGCAGTAGTTTGCGCTTTTCGGTTCTTAAAAGCTCCATAGACCAGGTCATAATTAGCCAGCTCCTGCATGTATATACATGTATAGACATTAAATGTGACAACTGATCAGCCTGCCAATCCTGTCCTATTCCGTACCGAAGTTGCTCCCATCCTAGCTCATCATTATACTTGAGCAATAGTTTCAACAGAACAACTGTAACAGGGTCACAGATTGGCAAGGTATAAATAGCGTGGGAAGATAGTTGACGGCGGGGAGACAGAGTTATTGTAGGCCAGAGGGGGAAAGTACGGGATGAAACGGAAAGCGTTGACACCCGAAAAGGGTAGTGTTTACCTGACCGCCGTACTTGACGATCAGATCACCTGGGAATTGCTTGGGGGGTAGAGATGCTTCAATAGTATTTGACGTGGAGTCGACGGGGGTGGCTATTAGGATAACTAATGTACACTCGGTGAGCGTCTTGGGACGCTACCCGACTGGGTATAAATCCCCGAACGCTCCTCCCAACTTCAGACCGCTGAGAGCACTCACCAGCTTCGTGCCGAAGAGGAGACCACAACTGCAACTGTAACTTTGTACTAGTCTTGTGAGTGGGGAGGGTCAGGGAACCCGCAAACATCCTTTGTCAGAGCGTGGTATCTTTGGTATCTTGTCGGCATTTGAGCTGTTGCTGAGTGGTAAGTTAATTGTACGATGTATGTGTATTTTACTTAATGTTCATGATTGTAGAACCTAAATCTAGTGGGTTTACTTTGGTATAACTACTGCCTCTGAGAGAGTCACGGAAACGCCGTTACATATGTGTTACGAAACCTTATAGGATGGGGTCTGTTAGAGAGAGCGTTATTCTTCGTGGGGAACGTGTAAATATCATTAAAACTGTATTGATCGTTTATTCTATTGCCTATATGGGAGCCTATGGAGTATGGGAGCTGCAGCCTGACTGATAACAGTGTCAGCGGTTAAAAGTATTAATGGTGAATATCCGTCATGGAGTAAGTATGGAAGTCATGCCTTCCAACCGTAGATTAGGAAGTTGCGATTGTTTTTCTACAGAGGAGGAAGAACAACACCTTCTTGGCTTCTCAACTTCTTGTACTTTGATTAACGACATAGTGGCTTCTTGGCTTCCCGACCTATTGGTACCTGCCGATACCTGTTGATCTAACTGCGCAGTCAAGCCAGAGTAGAGAGGAAGAACCAGTGTCCAGATAGCGCCATACACCTGTCACGATTAAGGTTGATGACCTTGTACGCCACGAGTATAGAGGGGGTAAACTTAGTAGGGGAGAAGGGGAGTTTAAAGTTGTTGTCGAGCATGAAAGATTACTATCACGAGGAAGGTCGGTGGCCTTGTGCGCCACGAGTCTAGGGGGGTGAGCTTAGCAGGGGAAAACACGGTTTTTAACATTGTTGACGAGCGTGGATAGATACACACGACTCGCTTTAAACTAGTCGCGTGTGCAAAGGCCTCGGGAGTATAAGTAGAGGAGAAGCTCGACACACGTGGTTCCCAAATTATTCATTCCTAAAAGGAAGACGCAGAATTTATCGGTCCGGGCGACAAGTGGAAGGTCGTGCCAGTGGGGACCAGAAGTATTAGGTGTGTGAGGGATCCATGATGTTCACATGTATTTTCCAATAAGAAGAATTTAATCGGTCCGGGCGACAAGTGGAAGGTCGTGCCATGGGGACCAGAAGTTCAGGAGTTCTGATGATAGGATGGGAACCCATCAGAAGCTCGTGATTTGCGATGGCGGGTGTGAACCGTCGATGTGCTGTGTGTTTGCAGAAGAAGAGTCTTTGAGGACGGGATGATAACCCCTCAAGGAGCTGGTAATCTACGATGGCGGGTGTGAACTGTGTGTTCTTATTTGTGAGAAGCCAGGGGCGTCTGTTTCCCCTTTTATCGTCGAAGTTAGAGATCTAGAAAGGATCGTGTGAACTCTGGAGACGTGAAACTGCATCAACGAGGAGGGCAGCTGTTGACAGAGACTATTAAGTATACGTAGTTAAGTTTATAGACAGAGGGGAATAGATAATAGCCATGATCCCCAAGAGTAAATTTGAAATATCTGTTTTTGTGATTATGTATGTGATTATCATGAGTTGAATGTTTTGACATAAGTTTTGTCATGCATTTATAATTAAATATCGTTTAATTTAAATCTCACTCCATGTGTCCGTTGATCGCTGGTCTGCTTGCTTGGCTTGTTAGCTGGGTTTGAAAGGTAAATAAGTTAGGTACTCATCACACACGTGGTCGTGACCATCTTCACGCACGTGATCGTGACAATTGGGGGCCCGTCCGGGATCTAAACTCATTGTGACACATACGAGTAATTGATCTAAATAAGTAGGACGTGAGTTGTCCGGGATCTGGATTTGATCGTAAATTGATAGGACGTGAATGTCCGGGATTTGAAAGTTTAGGACACAAACGAGTGTTTTTCCAAGTTGTAGAAATATTTTTGTAAGTCAGACCAGCGGCCATGGAGATAAATACTTTTCTAACGTCACCGAGACCGGAGGATTTGTTAACCTTCAGGAAACCGGGGTTATTGACGATTAGTAAGAGATTAGGACTCGATTATGTGAAAGCTAGCTTAAGAAAAGCAGAAATATCGAGATGTATTGCTGAGTATTATGTGGATGATGATGTGTTCGTAGAAAACGACCTAGCTCAGTTTGAAACTATGGCATCAGTAACTGAAGTTAATATTGAGTTACAGAAAGAGAAGATGCGGATCGAGCTAGAGCAGAAAAAGCTAGAACACGAGGCACGGGAGAAAGATAAAGAAAGACAAGAGAAAGATAAAGAAAGACAAGAGAAAGATAAAGAAAGACAGGCGCAAGAAAAAGAAAAAGAAAGAGAAAGACAGGCGCAAGAAAAAGAGAAAGAAAGAGAAAGACAGGCGCAAGAAAAAGAGAAAGAAAAAGATAGACAGGCGCAAGAAAAAGAAAAAGAAAGAGAAAGACAGGCGCAAGAAAAAGAAAAAGAAAGAGAAAGACAGGCGCAAGAAAAAGAGAAAGAAAGAGAAAGACAGGCGCAAGAAAAAGAGAAAGAAAAAGATAGACAGGCGCAAGAAAAAGAAAAAGAAAGAGAAAGACAGGCGCAAGAAAAAGAAAAAGAAAGAGAAAGACAGGCGCAAGAAAAAGAAAAAGAAAGAGAAAGACAGGCGCAAGAAAAAGAAAAAGAAAGAGAAAGACAGGCGCAAGAAAAAGAAAAAGAAAGAGAAAGACAGGCGCAAGAAAAAGAGAAAGAAAAAGATAGACAGGCGCAAGAAAAAGAAAAAGAAAAAGATAGACAGGCGCAAGAAAAAGAAAAAGAAAGAGATAGACAGGCGCAAGAAAAAGAAAAAGAACGGGAAAGACAACATGAGCTAGAAAAAGCCAGATTGGGTGTTACTAGTAGATCACATGAACCTAGTTTTCTAGCGAGTAGAGAAGTAAGATTGGTTCCCCCCTTTAATGAGAGGGAAGTGGATAAATACTTCCAACATTTTGAGAAGGTGGCCCTGAGTCTGAACTGGCCCAAACAACATTGGCCATTAATGTTACAGAGTGTAATAAGGGGTAAAGCACAACGGACCTTTTCGGCCCTTTCCATGGAAGACGCGGGGGATTATGACCGTGTGAAGGACGCAATATTCAAAGCGTATGAATTAGTGCCTGAAGCATATCGGCAAAAGTTCCGATATTATAAAAAAATTGACAGTCAAACCTATATTGAGTTTGCTCATGAAAAAGAGGTATTTTTTGAGAGATGGTGTTCCTCGATGGAGGTATGTAAAGATTATGAAAAGCTTAAACAGCTCATATTAATAGAGGACTTCAAAACGGGAATCCGTGATGAAATAAAGACGTACCTCAATGAGAAAGAGATAAAGACGTTGCAAGATGCCGCAAAACTGGCTGACGAGTTTACATTAACTCATGGAAGTAGATTTGGGCTCAGTAGACCGGGTAGAGTTCAGGATAGGAGGTCCGTAAATGATATTGCTGGCGATCCGAGGGGAGTCAAGATTGAATTCCCGCGGAGATCCAGTAGTTTCGATGGGAGAAGACCTGGTCCTAGTGGAAGAGATTATTTCCAGAGAAGAGATTGGAGGAACGAGGGATCAAGATGTAATAACTGCGGGAGATTAGGCCATAGAAGCTGGGATTGTCGTGCTCTTGGAAAAAAGAAGACTGGCCCTATAGCTTTTGTGGGAGGACCAAAAGTTATAAACGCTCCACAGCCTCGTAACCCAGTGAAGTTAGAGACCATACGGGAAGAGTTTCTGCCATTTGTGTCAGAGGGTCTGGTGTCCCTTGGGGAAAATTCCACCCCCATACCATTAAAAATATTGCGGGATACTGGATGTTCCCAGTCCCTCCTGTTAGATAATGTTCTAGATTTTAATGATGATTCAAATACTGGAGAAGTTAGTCTTATACAGGGTATAGAGGGAGTTTTTAGCTCTGTACCTTTACATAAAATTTATTTGAAGTCAGACTTTATAACAGGTCGAGTGGTAGTTGGACTTAAGTCTGGTTTGCCAATAGAGGGAGTATCTCTATTGTTGGGAAATGATCTTGCCGGTGCTAGGAAAATACCTACTGTACAGTTGACTTCAAAACCTAGTACTGATGACGAAAGTGAAGATACAAATATATATCCTTCATGTGCGGTGACTCGAGCTATGGCTAAAAAGAAAGAGCAGACAGAAGACAGTGAAGAGATTTGTGAAGAAGATAGGTCGACGGAATCCAATGTAGATCATTCTTATGATCTTTCTAATACTTTTCTAGGATCCATATTACATGAAGATGATGTCAGTCATTCCGATGTTATGCGGGAAGATAAGAATTTATCATATGATAGAGACCAGTTAATTAAAGAACAAGGCTTAGATCCTAGCTTACAGCCATTGCAGGATCAAGTTCTGAGCGACGAAGAACTTAATAAAGTACCAAAAGGGTTCTTCATAAAAGATGGAGTACTTATGAGAAAATGGAGACCCATTGATGTCCGCGCAACAGAAGAGTGGGCGGTTGTTTATCAAGTTGTGGTTCCGAAACCATATAGGCACGAGATACTTGCCATGGCCCATAATTTACCTCTGGGTGGCCATTTGGGTATAAGGAAAACAAATGATAGGATAACGAGACATTTTTTTTGGCCAGGAATTAACAAGGATGTGGCTTATTTTTGTAATACATGTCACACATGTCAGATAGTGGGAAAACCAAATGCTGGAAAAAGAATGGCCCCTTTACAGCCAATTCCAATTTGTGGGGAGCCTTTTTCTAAGGTTATCGTTGATTGCGTTGGTCCTTTGCCAAAGACCAGCTCAGGAAATCAATATCTATTAACCATAATGTGTACATCCACTAGATTTCCTGAGGCGATTCCTCTTAGAAATATTAAGACACAGAGTATTGTGAAAGCTCTGGTAAAGTTTTTTTACTTTATTTGGATTGCCCAAAGAAATACAGTCTGATCAGGGCAGTAACTTTATGTCGAGACTGTTTAAACAAGTTATTGGTGAACTGGGGACAAAACAAATTAAGTCGTCTGCGTACCACCCAGAATCTCAGGGAGCTTTAGAGAGATTCCACGCTACTTTAAAGAATATGATGAGAACATATTGCTATGATAGCGAGAAAAATTGGGACGAAGGAATACATTTGCTGTTGTTTGCAGCTAAAGAGTCAGTTCAAGAATCACTAGGATTTAGTCCTTTTGAGTTAGTGTTTGGACATAATGTTCGTGGGCCGTTGGCTCTGTTAAAAGAAAAATGGATCGGTGATGATCCTCAAATGAATGTATTAGATTATGTGCAGAAGTTTAGAGATAGGCTGCAGAAGGTTTGTGAATTAGCAAAAGAGAATTTGGGATGTGCCCAAGAGAAAATGAAATTTTGGTATGACAGGAAGGCCAGGACAAGAAGTTTTAAACCTGGAGATAAGGTCCTTGTTTTGTTTCCCCTGGAGTCAAATCCTCTTCAGGCTAGATTTTATGGACCCTGTGAAATTGAGACAAAAATTAATGATCTCAATTATATTATAAAAACTCCAGATAGGAGAAAGAGTACACAGTTGTGTCATATTAATATGTTGAAAATGTATCATGAAAAGCCAGTTGAGATTGTTGCTGTAGTGAATGAAGTAGATAATGATATGGAGTGACAAGAAGAGACTCAAGATGTACATCTCAGACGTGATGTGATATCCCCTAAGTTGTCATATTCTGAGATTTTACAGAATATGGATGGGAAATTACATTATGTGAAATTGCGTCCAAGAGAGCGGTTGCAAGATTTGGTGTGAGGTATCCAGATTTATTTTCTAATGTTGCAGGAATATGATTTACATATTATACATGTGAAAGGGAGAGAGAATGTAATTGCTGATTGTCTTTCCAGATGCCATTGATATGTATTTGAATTATGTTTACCCTTCTTATTTGAATGAAATTCTGATGTATTGAATTTCTTGTAAAAATTTTGCTCTAGGGATCAAAATTTTGTTTTGTGGGAAGGAGGTGTCACGATTAAGGTTGATGACCTTGTACGCCACGAGTATAGAGGGGGTAAACTTAGTAGGGGAGAAGGGGAGTTTAAAGTTGTTGTCGAGCATGAAAGATTACTATCACGAGGAAGGTCGGTGGCCTTGTGCGCCACGAGTCTAGGGGGGTGAGCTTAGCAGGGGAAAACACGGTTTTTAACATTGTTGACGAGCGTGGATAGATACACACGACTCGCTTTAAACTAGTCGCGTGTGCAAAGGCCTCGGGAGTATAAGTAGAGGAGAAGCTCGACACACGTGGTTCCCAAATTATTCATTCCTAAAAGGAAGACGCAGAATTTATCGGTCCGGGCGACAAGTGGAAGGTCGTGCCAGTGGGGACCAGAAGTGTTAGGTGTGTGAGGGATCCATGATGTTCACATGTATTTTCCAATAAGAAGAATTTAATCGGTCCGGGCGACAAGTGGAAGGTCGTGCCATGGGGACCAGAAGTTCAGGAGTTCTGATGATAGGATGGGAACCCATCAGAAGCTCGTGATTTGCGATGGCGGGTGTGAACCGTCGATGTGCTGTGTGTTTGCAGAAGAAGAGTCTTTGAGGACGGGATGATAACCCCTCAAGGAGCTGGTAATCTACGATGGCGGGTGTGAACTGTGTGTTCTTATTTGTGAGAAGCCAGGGGCGTCTGTTTCCCCTTTTATCGTCGAAGTTAGAGATCTAGAAAGGATCGTGTGAACTCTGGAGACGTGAAACTGCATCAACGAGGAGGGCAGCTGTTGACAGAGACTATTAAGTATACGTAGTTAAGTTTATAGACAGAGGGGAATAGATAATAGCCATGATCCCCAAGAGTAAATTTGAAATATCTGTTTTTGTGATTATGTATGTGATTATCATGAGTTGAATGTTTTGACATAAGTTTTGTCATGCATTTATAATTAAATATCGTTTAATTTAAATCTCACTCCATGTGTCCGTTGATTGCTGGTCTGCTTGCTTGGCTTGTTAGCTGGGTTTGAAAGGTAAATAAGTTAGGTACTCATCACACACGTGGTCGTGACCATCTTCACGCACGTGATCGTGACACACCCCTAAAGGAGAGGTTTCCTTATGCTGAATGTACCCATGTGTTTTATAAAATGTGCTAGAAATTGAATATTACGAAGCCCTTTTAATTATCATGTACTGATTTGCATTGATTTCATTCCATCGAAATTCACGTGAAATTGTATGACCTATGTTCCTATTATTATTGAATGAATTAATAATTATTGTATAGATAAGCAATACAGATATCGTTTGTTATAACTTATAGAAGAGAGATAGTGTGTTTGTGCCGTGCCTATCACGGCTGGTGTCAGAAGAAAGTTAGTGAGAGGAAGAGTGAGAGAAAGTGGAAACATCACAACAACGACAAAAAAAATTGGAGAGAAAGATACAAGGCGCACATAAATTTGCAACAGTGAATTAGTGTTTGCATGGTTCATTTTGTTTGATAAACACATTGTTGAGCGCCATATAATATATATAATATAATGCGAATGCTATGTTTTCATTTTGTGAAACCTGAAATTTTTTTCATGGACATTTTTTATAAATTTGCCCTTCCAGCAAAATGACCGGAATATTTGTCCTGTTTAAAAATATCGGCATTAACAATATTGTAAGCACTGTCATGTCTTCCTTCACTCAATCTGATTAAGAGTCAACAGTTATTAATCTCTGGCAAAGCATATTGGATTTGTGAAATTTAAAGATTTTATGAAATTATTAGTCAGTATCATTTTCTTAATGCTAATTGATGTGACAGACACGTGTACACACAGAAAAATAAAAACACAACAAGAAACACAATTTTTAAAATAATATCAGGGCTTCCTTTAAATTAATGTCTACATCACAATTTTAATAAAAGAATATGGAATCTTGACTTTATAGTTTATATCGTCACTGTTTTAATGTAATGGCTTAACTCAAGACTTCAGCTAAAATTGCATTTATCTTCCATGTTCTTCTTGAGATCAAGCCTAACACTGTCGTATAACGGAGTGATACACCAATCTGCCCCGCAATAATGCATTTTAAACGACTGGCACCAAAATATAAATATTATTATATTTCACCTGGATAAAACAGCTGTATTTGTTTTGATTAATTTAAACTTATGAAAGATTAGATGGGTCATTCTGTTAACAGTGACAATATCAGATGAAGAACACTCAACAAGTCTAAGTCCAGTATTCCAATGACCATTCTCTCAAAACACAAAACATTTATAAGTAACTTTCCACACTGACAAAGAGGCATATTATTTGCAATACTACTTTAAATTATAGTCTGACATGATGTAAGAATGTTAAAATAAATTGGCTTCCCCTAATTAAAAAAAACAAATAAATACATATCAACATTCCTACACATGTATTTAGCATCTTACCAGTGAGGAAAAAAGCAATGCATCAGCATTTAAAACAAGTTTGATGATTTGAAAACCATATATAGGAGATCAAAATCATGTGGTTGAACACAGTGCACTTTTAAAAAAAATTAATGTGCAAAAAACAATTATATAAAGTAAAATTAAAAATAATGAAATAAAGCAACATAGAACTGATTTTGATTCCATTGCTGTCAGTTTGTCTTCAGTCAATACTGTCGTGAATTTATATATTTAACCTCAAAACAACTGCTACTTCCTTCAAGAAAGCCTCACCTGAGCAATAGATAAAGCCTTGCAAGACATTAGTGGCTTCACAGTAAGAGGATGCATATGATTCAAAATCATGTCGTTGAACACAGTGCACTGTTAATTGTTATAAAACTTATTGTGAAAAAAGAATTGTGTAAAGTAAAATTAAATGTAACGAAATAAAGCAACATAGAACTGATTTTGACATTTGTCCTGCTGTACCTGAAAACTCATCAGGCATGTAATCACGCATAGAAACACTTTTTCCTTATTTTCAATAAAATTTGAACCTGTAAGTTCACTTCTATGACTACTATGAGAATTTTGGGAACAATTGTTTAGAAACATCCGCTTCAAAATTAGAAGTCATCACCTGTTCTGGCTGAGAGTGAGAATTTTTGTCCACCTAATTACAGTCCAAGGTATGTAACATTGATTCATGAAACACATGAGTAACATTAAAATCCTTCATGCTGCACTAAAACCATGACTTTCAGTGACTAGGAGTAGGATTAGTAGGAATAAATTATTATTATTTTTATGGCAGCTAGCTATTATGCTGAACCATGGTATTTCAGCAGCAACTGGATTAATTAAACATTTTTGCCGAAATATATAAATCATTATTAACTGACTAGTACTACTAGTAGTACAAAATGCAATGTTTGTCTCACTTAAGAGCAAGGTTAAGGTCACAGAACTTGGGAATTTTTAGTAAAAATTGGTGAGGCCTATTCCAAAATGATCACTAAATCACAAAAGGCCATCTTCCTACTCACCTAATTCTAACAACACTATTTTCATGTTATTTTGCATTTTAAAAAAAAAGCCAATTTTTGGATGGTTTATTATGCACTGTAAACTATTGGCTGATCTGGTCATTGAGTTGCTCATTTTCCAGTTTCTTTTCAAGTACAACCATGTTGAAATATTTACATTGGAAACTGACAAACCTTTAAAAATGAATTCTTGCTTTTTCTAACCAAACAAATTCCTTTGACCTGTAAATGACAACACTCACTTATTACCACATGTTTGAGTGAAGTGCTTGTCTTCAAAATGACAACCACATTATCTAAAGACAAAGTCAAAGATGATCATAATCTTGCAGTTGAGCAATGTAATGAAGAGATCAGAGTGGGCATGTCAAATTCGCAGGAACTGTACAATCATGACCGATGTGTGACTATATCACAGAACAAAATATAAATAACAGTAGCCTACTGACCTTCATTCTCTACATCAAGGTTACGAAGTAGTTCCTAAATTTCATGTAAAAGCAACCGGTGGGACATAAGCATAGTGATGAAAATTTTGGCAATTTTAATTAAAGCTCCTTGTAATTGACCAATTTCTCATAACAAATGAATTACAAATGTATTGATCAAGAACAGATCATATCACACAGTGAAAATGCTCCACGAACAATACTAACATATGAACTTTAGCTTTACACAGTTAGAATGTGAAGACAAATTTTACATTAATGAATCAAGCTTTATTCCATGCTCTACCAAACAGCAAAGCTTGTGTTACTCAAATTCAAAACCTGAGAATCTGCAAATTGTGCTGAAGATGCAAGCCTAATTTAGTAATTAGAAGCCTGGGTCCACCTATTCTGCCCCCAAAGACAAGAGCTTTCTGTTTTAGGAAAACTTTCCTGATCCTTTAAAATTTGGAACTACAAGTCCACAATCCTTTATGTGAAGTTCAGGAATTATAAATTCTTCCCCCAAATTTTGCTCTTGTGCACAACAGCCCTGGATGGCACTAAACCAGAACTGGCACTCCTCATCAATGCTTAACCTACACAGATAGGTGGCATCTGTTACATGTTAGTGTTCCATTCTGGTACCAAAGCTAACTCAACACTTCTAATAAATGTCCGAAACAAGTATGTGACATCAGCTGATTTATATTATGTCTTTGAAATTAAATATTTCGCAATTTATGTGAGATGTACCATTTCCATACTGGCTGCTCCTGCACACTTTCGAACAATATTCAGAATGGAAAAATATACAATGGACAACGGTTAAACCGAAATCGGTGTGACCACGCGCTTGTTTTCGGTTTAGACAGAGTTTCAGTTTAGCAATACGAGGCTTGAAAAATGCCAGTTTCAAGGGAGGCAGCCCAAATCACTATCACAGAGGACAAATAATGCAAGTGCACAGGCTAAATGGACTCAACACGTCGTCACTTGCTCTGTGTTTTTGACTGAGAATGAGGACGGGCGATTGCTCAGGCCTAGGCACGCTTAAAGCATGGATATGCGGGTGAATGTGGACTAGCTCTCAGAACAGGGAGACATGCGTGTGGACGGACAGTACAGAACCGCCGTCCCGCCGATCCCGATACCCTTACCGTACACGATTTCATGAATGCGCTGTCCGCGATAACTAGTGTTGTCTCTCTGATGTCACACATTTTACATGAACAGTCAGTCGCCATGCGCCAAACGTAACAACTGTTGCTGTCTGTCTTCGGACCCGTGAGTTTATGGGCCTCCCCTCCTCTCCCCCTATCCTGTAGTGCTGCCGCTTCCATGTAGGCCTGTACTACCGGGGAGAACTTATTTTTTGAGGGGGGAGGTGTAGTACTAGCAGGGTGATAAAGTGACTTGACTCGATGTATGGCAAATCACACTCGGCTGTCCACTGAATCCAGCAATTTTCTTTTCGGTTTAACCATAGGGTTATTTCGGTTTAGCGCTAGTTTGTTAACAAAGATAAAGAGGGAAAAAATCGGGGATTCTTATTTTTTTTCGGTTTAACCGTTCTCCATTGTATTATGTAAATATATACGCCAGCAATCTAAAGTACTCTACTGTTCACATTTTATATCTTTCTAAAATCCACAAAGCTTTAGATTCTGCTTCTGAAGACTTCAGTTGAAGGATTGTGCACCTGCACACATGTACAACAATTTAATCACCTCTAAGATATGTGAGATTTAAGCAGACAGAAGAGCAATTGTAAAACCATATCACTAGAGGCCACAGATAAAAACCAGAATTCAATACAGAACTATAATTATAGTGATTCATGTATCATTATAAAATATGCAACTGTTTTACATTTCTGTTCCATTTCATGTTAAAAAATTCAATTCTTTTTTATTTGCACATCCACCACTCTCATAAAACTGGGCATAGAATTACGTCCTAAAATAAGATTATGCTGATAAAATACATAGGAATGACTCATATCATTATATACATGTTCTTAGCCAGTAAAGGGAATACAATAGTGAGAGTTTTCTTGAAATATATTTAGCAAATAAGAGGCCACTGTTTAAATTAATTGGAACAGAAAAACTGTGCCAGCTCTTTCAAAAGCATAGTTTGATCTACATTTGACCAATGGACCAAATTATGAACTTCTGAATTTTGTCACATCAGCATCATAGCTTCATATAATATATTATATGCTTTCCCATTAAGCTCAATACATTCATCTCTATCAAAAAGACATTTCTAAACCATTTGGAAATATCACTTGTGATAATTACTACATTACTCTGCCCCCCAGCCGAAGAAGTTATTTTTTTTACTAGTATTACGATTAGTATCTTCCCATCTCACAACTATACAAGTTTTCATTCATCAAATACAAATAAATATTAAAGTAGAGGAAGTATTTTTCCTTTACAGCCCTCTTCCAAACTCTTGGCGATGTCTGCATTATCTATGCGGTGCCACTTGTATTTATCTGAAGAAACTTGGGGGGGTGGTACTTTGGCTGAAAGATCGAGGCTGACAAGAGTCGTGAGAACAAGACCGTCTTCTTCTTTGCCTGTGCCCTGATGTTCAGCCCCCAATATTCCACACATGCGCACTGACGCACTGCTGGGATTTGTTGTGAAGGCATCCTATATTACAAAAATAAAAACATAAGTAAAAAAATTCAGTATTTCACAGAAATAAGAACATTTATGACCAATTTATGAGATTCACCATTATTGGAAATGAAATTGAATCTGAAAACAGGATACAGTTTGCGATATGATCAATTGGAAGGCAATTTTTCAGTTTCCTTGTGTGCGAAGAATGTGTTGCATAACAGAAACTCATGAGCTTTCTGCTTCACTACAAAATAACCACAAAGATAAAAAAAAGGCTTCATTAACTTAATGCAACCTGATCAGTAAGAACCTATCAATTTCTCATGTATCAACTATATATGGGCTATGTAGTTGCCATATAACTCAATAAATAAATATCAGTAAGAACCTATCAATTTCTCATGTATCAACTATATATGGGCTATGTAGTTGCCATATAACTCAATAAATAAATACAATATCTTGTTTCACTTCAGGTATGCTCCAGAGAGATCAGTTGTCAATTTTTCATTTTGCTAATCAAAGTTTTACTGCTCTGAACATAACCAGTAAAGAATATAAATGGAAACATGGCTAATAAGAGGCACAATTCTTATGTCAGAAAAGTCAAAAGATTTAACTCATCCTTCATCAACACAAAAATTTACCACATGAGTTACCAAATGTGCTTACCCTGAGAATGGCATAGACAGATACAGCTATGGAGCCTTGTGTACTCTGGCTGAGCAGTGCTGTTGGAATGTGACTCTCATTTTCAGTGTTTGCTAAAACATGAACTGCATTTGCACTGGAATACATATATTTTGTTGAAGAGATAATTAACATTCAATATTTTGATTTCAGCTGTATACACACCAACCATCATACCATTAACGCTTCCCATGTTTCACATGTTCACCAAAGGTCTCTCTTTTACAAATGTCTTACTTCTTCAGTAAATTGAATTTGATTTGAGGCCCCAGATACTCCTAAATACGATATGAGTGATCAGAGGGTGTGCAGCAAACATAAAAATTACATGTCATGTATGGTTGAATGTAATTACAGAGATGCATATTTTCATTAATCCCCAAAAGACTTCATGCTATCTGTTGTACAATGTTGTCAAATGAGGAAATTTTAAGAGCTATAAATAATGTTATAGATATGCTATGTTTGTACAAATATTGTATTTTGTTGTTTTTTCATCACAGATGTTATGGTATAGACACATTGCACATACTGCTTTGTGTGTACAATACATTGCAAACTGCAGAAAAGATTCAGAATCAGGCTACTTCTTCCCATGTAAGAGCAGGAGAATAAGCACCGCTACCAAAAGTCTTAAAATGTCATTGACATTATAACATGCAAGAAACTTAGCAAAAATTATGACCTACGAGTATGATATCTTTTTAACAGCCGTTGTGAGCCACTTGATAAAATGGCAATTCCTGCATTTCATTTCTTCTTGGCCAACTGCAGCTGCCTTCTTCCATTGATTATCTTACCTTGGTGTAGAACGATCAGTAATGACCACTCTATGTATAAGTCTGTCGTGAGGTGCTATGACAGGGAGAGTGTTGGAATAACGCTGAGATGGATCTAATTCCCAATACTTTCTGCCTAGGTCTATAAGTTTCAGAATATCACCTTGTCTGAAATGACACCATTATTTCAATATTGGAATCCTTAAAATCTGGGACAAAGAACTACTTTATCTTTTTTCTTTCATGCTTCAATAATCATACATAAAGGAGTAGATGTAAGTTCAGTTTAGAAATAATTAAGCAATTCAATTTCATCTTAAAAAACTTATATTACAGGTGCACATCAATATTTACTTACAAACGTACAAAAAAGCTAAAATGACATCCACATCCTGCATACAGCCGACTTTCTGTTTCCCCATTTGTCTCAAAAGCTAGAGGAGCTGGTTTAACATATTTTACACTTTGTCTCAGCTCAGTGAAAAATGCATGATAAGATCAATACAGTGCTTTCCTGCAGTGTTTTTATTTCCTGTACGAATGTCATTATATCATGAAATATACATCACTATATAATGAACCCTGTAAATGAAATCATCAATGTCAAATATAAAGCATGGGCAAATATCAACAGATAATATGAATACATGTCAATGACGAATATTTACACTGATACCTGAGAGAACTTCTGGAAAGCTGTATGTCTTCTTTACTGAAAAACTTTGCTTGTAATGACTCAGCATCTTTTTCCTCCAGGTTTTTCAGCTTTCCTCCTGTGACCAAATAAACACAGCTCTCAATATTTTGATAGATCTATTTAATTTACTTCTGAAGTTGTTGTATATCAGTACAAAAGGAAGAGAATGATGTCTGACTTGGATTCACAGATAAATTTATGATAAGTTGGTGCGCTCAAAAAAGGTTTTAGAAATTCATGTTCAACCAACACATCTGATGAACTATAAAAGTCCAATAAAATGAAAGGAATACAGTCTTCTCTGTCTACGAACCCGATCAGTGGGAGATAGAAAAAGCGGGTTCTTAGGCGCACCATGCACTTATGCGGATGCCAAGGGATGCAACCCATATTTGACCACCACCCGTGTCCATGGCTTGATTGCTCTGACCTATTGCTCTAACCACAATCAGCCCTAAGCACATGTGCCGTGCAAACCAAGCACATGGTCACTTACGTATAAAATTCTGTCCCTCGAGTCAGACAACAATAGATGTTAGGTGATGACTAGGCTATCTTAGTCTAGGAGTGGCCTGCTTGCACACAAAAAGACATAAGTGGACTCCATCCTTTGTACAGTTCGCCTCCCCCTGTCTTCCCTCCACCCGTTCTCCTTCACTGTACTGTGTGGCTTTGTTCTATCCCGTCTACGTGAAAGAGAATTTTGCGTTTAATATAATTATGGACATTTTACGTAAAAGTGTGCTTGTCTCTCGGTCAAATACTGGGTTCTTTGGTGGATTTTTCGTTTCAGAGCGGGTTCTTACACATTTAAATTACAGTGAAAAAATTCAGTTTCGCGGCAACAGCGGGTTTTAAGGCGGATCGGGTTCTAAGGCAGCGAGTTCTTAGATGGAGTCTACTAGTGTATGACAATCAATGCATGTTCTTATTTTAGTGTTACCACATGATCACAGCTCAGTCACCTGCTTAATTGTCTACAAAAAAAAAAATAAATCAAGAACAGTTGACTAATTGACAGAACAGATATATCTTATTAAAAAATTTCTTTACCAGTTATCTTTCCCAGGAACATGAATCGTATCCATGTACATGTAGAACTATTCATTTCTACAGACAACAATGTCGTCAGATCACATTCAAGGCCTGCCTCCTCTCTAACCTCACGCTTTGCACCATCCTGAAACAAGGAAATAAAATATGAATGGCGAATCAAATTAGATGTAAAATAACACCTATCTACATTCTAAGTTATCACTGAAGGTGTAATTTTAGACTGCCTTATAATCCAGGTTTAAAGCACAAAAGAGAATGAGTGCATGCACATCCCAAATGTAGTTTGTAATCAACGCAACGCTCTTACAGAACAATTTATTAAGAAACCCCTCCCTGTACTCTTTAAAAGTATATGTCTGTCAGACCCCAGAATGTACGAGCAGGGATATATCAATAAAATCCTCTTTAAGAGTGTAGCGTATCTGAGACCTCAGGCTGTACAGCCAAGGGTATGACAATAAAATCCTCTTTTAAGGGCTAGGAATAGTAAAAATGCACATTTATGCACAGGTGAGCATGCATTTCAATAAACAATTCCCAGAAATAGAAAATTACAGATGTTTTTAAATGCTTCTGGGCCCATCAGTCCCAGAATGTATGGCAAAGGTTAAGATCGTTTTTAGGTGAGAAAAAATTATGGATAAGATGGATTAAATTATTTCAGCTTGATTAAAAAAATAAAATAGCTTGGCAGTTTACTCACAATTATTGTTTCCCCTGGTTCCAGCCTTCCAGCTGGTAAGTACCATGTGCCATGACATGACTTTTTGGCCTCTTGAATGAGCAAAACTTTTCCATCTTCATCAAATATCACAGCTCCGCATATATAACACATGTTTACCTTTGTCTGGGGGATGAATTTCACTGCAGAAATAAATAAAGATAAGATAAGGTCAGAAACTTAACAAAAGAAATTACACACATTAAACTTCAACATTCAGCCAGTCCAAACATTAGCAAATCACGCACATTCTGATGTGGTATTCCAGCTTACAAATGATAAAATTGTATAAACACTTATGAACAGATTATTTTGATGTCATATATTGCTTCATCCGACCCCAGCAATCGCTGATGGGTGGTGCAGAAATCCCCAGTAGCCCCAAATAGCGGCTGATGAGATAGATTATGCAATATTTCAATGCTTATAATGAGAAAATGTGAATGATTATTATGAAGATCATAGAAAAGGGGAAGTACCCTCAAATTCATAAGAAATTTGTCCTCAAAGGGTATTTTGAACTGAAACAGATCATGTGATATTTGATGAACAATTGTATCCAGCGCCTCACAAGATTATAATTTTATTGGCTATATAAACAAAAATTTTGCTTGAGGATTGCCTGGAAAATGACTTGAATTGTGATTTAGATCGATCGAAGTCAGATTCAGGTGGCAAGAGTGAATAAAATGGTGATAGCGATAGGTCTAAGGTGAACATAACATAATTGCATGATTTCCCCTCACAAAACTTCACACTGATCTTTTACAATGTTTTTCTTTCCTCGTCTGCATTCTTTATTTAATTACATGTATAAATTGTGTGCTTTGACTGAGCAAGAAACAAACTTATTATAAACATTTTTCAAATATGAACCTTTTTTTGTGTGTGGCGATTTGGAAAAATCAGTCCAATGGTGGAGAGAAAATCAGGGCTGAATGAGTTAATAAAATAAAGAACAGCAATGAAGTCTACTTTAGAATAAAAGACACTGCTAATATGATGAACGGCAAGGGATCTAGATAAAACGGACCTATTCAGTCATATCACTTAAATGATGTGGGGCCACTGAATCAAATGAAAGAAAATTTTAGGTGTATAATGAAATTTTCTAATTATTTCTTCTTAATTTCAACCCCAGGCATAAGCACTATAAGGCTTTCCTTTCATTACAGATCCACAGAACACAATGTTGTTACTCACTGCTATGAGGATCTGGCTGCACATCAATATAATTTTTTAATGCAACAGGCTTTCCTTGGAGTATTGACCACAGATCTTCCTCCATACCCATGGCTGATTAGTAAATACCCCCTGGTTGAAACTAGAAATGCAAAAGCTTGATCACACAATGGCATTAATTGGATAGACCGATGGAAGCTCATATGCTGAATACTGTCTTGCCTGTTGCTGCCGAGCTGAAATGCATTTATATACAGTGTTAAATTCGATTCCCAGAAAATTATCATTAAAACAGCGTAGATAATTTAGATATATATACACAATAAGTTTTCCCAGCCAGCATGCCTACGTTAATCTGACGAAGATTTGTGTAGGACTCCTATAGTCGGTTGGTAGTATTATTGTAGGTGCGGGTTCCCTACATCAAACTGAAGTTGACCCAATGTCATAACCAGCCAATCTATGTAGGAACGATGTCACTCGGCATACTTGACATCAATCCTACCCGTTGGATTTCTGTAAAGTTACTGGCTTGGTTCCTATCTACTGGGATTGCTTTCTCAGCACACACACACACAAAAAAAACAGTTTTGGAAAGAGGTGGAAAGCGTAAGCTGCAAAACAAACTTCCATAAGAAACCACAAAATAATAATAAAATTCACCTGGTCTGCAGAGTGATACCTGATGTGATACTATCACAGCTACATATTAACATTCATTTAAATTAATGTTCCCCTTTGCCAGAAAGACAATCCATCACTTCAAAGACATAAAAGAACATTTAATTTATCTGAAGTTTTGACCGCATGCAAACATCAATCTTAGCAGACTGAGACACTACCATGTTCAAAGATACCGGCATAGCTTCATAATTAATAATAAAGTAGACCCGGTGCTTTCGTTTTATTCTTCATTACCGGTTACGTGAATGAATCATACATTTTATAGACAGAGGAGCTAAGTGAATAACATCAATTCCCTCAAACTGACTATATAGTGCTATTTGGTTTCAGTTTCATTCATACTGTTCACTGTAAGGAGGAGTATTACCGAGCCCCCTTTTTTTTAGTGAAATGCAGTGATGCAGCTTCTACTTATAGATCCATAACAACGACATAAGCAATGATCGATTACAGTAGCCTTTTCTCATCGTGATCATGTTCATTTTGGCCAAATAAAACGAACAAACCCACTGAAGATACAAAACAAAACGCACCGAGCCAATACAAATTTTGGAAAAAAAAAAAGTATTAGTTTAGGTTAAATTGCGCTATTTAGTGACAGTAAATACCAGACACTTTCCCTGGCTAACTATATGCATGACTCACCGCTCCAATCTGACTTTCTATCTATCTATCTATCTATCTATCTATCTATCTATCTATCTATCTATCTATCTATCTATCTATCTATCTATCTATCCGTCTGTCTGCCTGCCTGCCTGCCTGTCTGTCTGTCTGTCTGTCTGCCTGCCTATGTGGCGAAATGGTCTGCAGACAGGGGACAAGCACAAACGAAATATTTGTCACCCTGTTTAAGTTTTAATGCTTGTTACGTGCCTCTTATCAACCAACAGATAGTACCCAATTATCAGCATTCCCCACTCTGCACGCTGTCGCTATCTACTGTCGTAACTGCAGCCCTGCCCCCCCCCCTTCCACCCTCGATCCCTTTGCTCTCTCTCTCTCTCTTTCTCTCTGTCTCTCTCTCTCTCTCTCTCTCGCGTGTGTCTGCATAATTATTTAGGAGTGCACGCCAGGCATGGACAACTGAAAATAATTGTGAGGACACAGTCCAGAGGACTGTCAACCCATATCAAAGCCTTTCTCTATGACGTGTTTTTATGTGAATCTTGATTTTTAAAAGAAAATTTTCTCGTTTGATTTGGAGTTGGCCGGGGGCATGTTCGTATTATATTCATATTTTTCTCATTTGCGCAATGAAAGACGTGTAAAGTCATAAAATTATTTTCAAATTTCCTGGGAAATCTCTCTCCATGCACTTTGCATAGGTAGGGAAGCTATCGCCTACTTATGCGCGTTTGCATAGGTAAGGGAGATATCCCCTGCCTATGCAATCCCTGTGTACAAAGTGCATAGGTGGGAAGCACTTAGCTTAGGGAGGGAAAATATTATTGTCTCTGCATGTTGCTGAAATCAGGAAGATATTTCTTGTATAACACTTTGCATAGGTAGGGAAGATAGTCCTTTCTTTTTGTGTTTTGCATATCGTCGCTGCAGGATTCTAAACGGCTAACTCTGAAAATGCAGTGTGCTGGTGTAACACAAGGTTACGGGACGACCGAGCGGGTCTCTCTCTATCTATAGCTATCTAATCTGACACCAAATAATGTAACACAGGACGAGACGAGCGGGGCTCTCTACACAGTCAAACATACAAACAAAACTATCAGGTTTTGAGAGGACAACAATTTTATTAAAAGGAAAAGAAAATAACAAATCAAATAATGAACACAATACAATAAACACATGACAATACAATAAACCACAATAAACCAGGACAATACAATAAACAAGACATTACGATAAACCCAACGATACAATAAACAGGACAATAAACAAGACAATAAACCACAATACAATAAACAATACATTACGAAGACAATAAACAGCACAATAAACCAGGACAATAGACAATACAATAAACAGTACATTAAACAAGACATTAAACCCAACCGATAGGCGCGGTGAACTAACCAATTGAATTCACACTTGAACTACATCATCAGAGCTGGCACTTCACAAATCTTGAAATATAAATTATACAACTTCTTTTACTTTTATGTTAGTCTGGACACAATGACACGTCCTGCTGTCTTGAAGACTTGGGTGGAACTGACTGACCCACGCTATCACCTAAGCGTCACCCAAACACGCGCAACCCATTCACTCCTTACAGTTTGTCACAAATCCCAGACTGGGAGATGTAATAGTTTATGACAGGACAACAATCACGAACAAACAAGTTTAACACTTAACAAAACAACCCATCAGACTCACACATTTATTAAACATAATTATACAGATAATAGCGCAATTACATACATTATATTATTGAAATCAACTGCCGTACAACGGCCTTATTCTCACACACACTCTCCCTCGGATCCACAATCCGGTAGTTACTCCTAAAGGCACTTCGGCCTCAGCCTCTCCCCTCAGGGTCTTAATAGCACATTAATAATTTACTGGCACCGCAGTCTCTCAATATCACCTTCCTATTGTCATACACCTTAGCATTCCCCTAGCACCTCAGCAGGGCAATAACACATTATCATTTCAATAGACATTATCATTTCAATAGTACATTCTCCCCTCAACATGGCAATAGTGCATTATCACATTCACGCTCATATCTACGTCCCTGTCCGTGGCCTGACTGCCACGACTTTATGTGCCTCTACTGTCCTGCACTGACAGCCTCACTTCTGGCCTATGTGTGGCCTCCGGCCCTATGCTGGCCTATCCCCTGTGCTCATCGAGGTGGCTCTGCGGCCCGTCCTCGACACCTACAAGAATAACATTACATTGGTATAATACCCTACCATTTCTATTCACTCCACCTCTCCTTACAACCCATGAAGCCTACACACATTAGTTCACCTTTCACTCACCACACATCTTACGGTAACACACTTCCATCGGAGTACACACTACTCACTCGCGCTACAAATCCATGAACTCACTTTCATCTATCGCTCATGGCGCACATTGCTATATCCAATATCAAGGACTTCCACATTCCTCACATATACTTATTTACATCATGGTAATAGACGAATATAATATAATACATCAATCATAATAATCAATCAACGTTCTACGTACCAGTCATCACTGGAAAGACTCTCTCACTAGTCTTCTCGACTGCTCCCCTTATGTCTGCCCGATGGGCTCTTATTCACAGGTCCGTTCCGTAGGACCTTCTAACTTGCAGTGATAGTAATACAGCGCTTTCGCCTCCTTCAGACCCCCCCCCCCACTACTCACAACAGCACGCTTAACTTACTTGTCCACCGTGAGCTCTTCTTACTCTACACCCGCTCTGTAGCTATCCCCTTAATTGCACTCACTCCACTCGTGACATCATCCCCCACCCCAAAAAAATTAATGCAATTAATTTCAAATCGCATCAAGATGACTGTCAACGAGTGAGCGTGAGCAATACCTACACTAAAAAAACTGACCTAGCAGTTCCCCTAGTATATAAAATACCGAAATCAGGGGAAAATATGGGGATCAATATGGCCTGCAATATGCATATATGTGTCACATCATGAATAGCTAACTAATCACAATACTTAATACAGAATCAAAAACCACTCAACCTATCAACCATTCTTCATATCATATTTATAATGTCAATATTTTAAAGTCGACTTATTCACACAGATCCTGTCAATGTTCCTGTCCTCTGATGTATAAGCTCCTGAAATCTTCCCCTAGGCTCGACTAAGGTAGTCGGCGATATGATTGCTGGTTCCTGGAATTGGTTGAATAACGAAGGTATACGGCTGCAAAGCCAATGCCCATCTAGATAAGCGTGGGCTGGACGAACGATTCTTCGACAAAAATGTCAGTGGCTTGTGGTCTGTCTGGATACAAAATTCTCGTCCCATGAGATAACGTCCCAATTTCTGGACGGACCACACAATGGCAAGACACTCACGCTCTATCACAGAATATTTTCTTTCTCTCTGCAATAACTTCCTACTGACATAACATACAGGATGGAGACATTCGTCCTTCTCCTGTAGAAGACAAGCGCCGACACCAGAGTCCGACGCATCCGTTCTGAGGATAAAATTAGATCGAAAATCGGGTAATATCAGAATGGGTGACGATGATAATGCTGTCACCAATTTATCAAATGCTGTCTGACACTCAGACGTCCACTGGACCTTATCGGGTTGTCCCTTCTTAGTAAGGTCAGTAAGAGAAGATGACAAGGAGGAAAAATTTGGAATGAACTTTCTGTAATAATTTAAAATTCCCGCTAAGCTTCTGACTTGTTTCTTTGTTTTAGGGATTTGCAACCCTACTAACTTGTCAATTTTTGTTACTTCAGGTCTCTGAACACCTCTACCCACAATATGTCCTGAGAATGTTATCTCTGGACATGCCAAATCCATCTTTGCGGGTTTAGCAGTTAACCCAAAATGACGTAATCGTTGAAAAATTACTGTTAGTGTCTGAATATGATCAGACCATGTCGACGTATGACATGCTATATCGTCAAAGAATGACACAACATTAGGTATGTCCTTTAATACCAGTATGAGAATACAGATACTCTGGTCTCTCATGAAACCTCTGCAGCATATCAACATGGAAAACCTTACTCGTTCCCTCAATGTGGATAGCGTAATCTACCCTCGAAACAATTCGCTCAATAACATAAGGACCTTTCCATGTCATCAATAACTTATTATGGTCCGTAGGTAATAACAATAGGACCTTGTCTCCTGGCTTAAAAATTCTCAGTTTGGACCCTCTATCTTTATAGTCTTTTGCTCTTTTCGAAGCGATACCAGAAGCTTCTTCTGCTATAGTGCGCGCTGAAGATAATCTTTCTCTTAAATCAACAAGGTCTATCGAAACCTTTTTAAACGGTTCCGAAACCGTGGGGATCTTTTGAAGAGGAGCCTGGGGTGTACGACCCTTATGCGTCGTCTTTTGGCACGCACCGCACGTCTTACAATACAGCCGTACATCTCTATGTATCGATGGCCAATAAAAATCTTTCAGAACTCTCTCCTTGGTTCTAGCACTTCCCATATGACCCGCTAATGGAACATCATGGGCCAGACGCAATACTGTAGCAATTAACGACCGTGGCACGACGACCTGCTTTTGAACGGAAGCCACCGTGACGTACATACGGAACAGAATGCCCCCCTGGACAAAAAAGGAGGACGACCCGTTCTTATATCTCCTCGTTTTCTCGGTTCGCGCTTCCCCAAAACATGGGTTTAATGATGGATCCTCCCTTTGTAATCTCGCCAAGCGCTCTGGCGTGATATCTAGGTTGACCGCTGGCGTCGCCAAAGGTCTAATCTTATCTTTATCAGCTACCCGTCGACGTGTTTCGACCGCGGCGCAAAAGTCAATACCTTTTGATTGCGACCATGCTTGCACGTTCTCATCGGAAGGGGAAACTACCCGTGATACATTCCCAATGATGAGCTGGGCGCCTGGAAAACAACCAACGACTGCTTCGACTTCCCCGCTAAGGAAAGGTGTATCTATCACTATTCTTGCCATGGGTAATTTCTCAATGGCCCCCGAAAATTGGATGCACGGGACAGTCTCACCTGTAAGCTGTGAATCCTGAATGCAATCCCTATGCACTCCCACAACGGTAGATCCTGTATCTCGTAAAACCGAGACCGGTTCGTCCCCAACAAACCCCGGATAAACCCTAAGACCACCTCCTGTATGACATGAATTTATAACGGGGATCTTTCTCCCACAAGGTAAAACACCGGAAGATAATAACTTCTCACAACTGGGACACTTAGAATACTGTCCGCCTCCGTTGTCCGATGTAACACACGCAGCCGCATGATGAAATTTATTTGGGGAACATGGACTGGAGCTACTGTCCACGTTCGCCGTTATCCTACCTGCAGGGCAGTTCACGCTGATGTGATCTGCTCTTCCGCAGTTCCAACACTTCGCGGCCCTACACTCGCGTGAAAAGTGACCCACGCGTCCGCAAGTCCAACACTCCGCTCCCTGTGCTGCACTAGGCCTGGGTCCCCGTGACCCATCGCGACCGGAACTAGAGTCCCTATGCCGTCGGTCATCGGCAAAGGTCACAACTCGCCCCCGGCCATTACCGCGACCCAGCCCTCCTGCTCGGTCAAACTTACCGGATCCATATGCCGGTGATTGGTGATAGCCCCTACGCTGCCCCTGGGCTTGCCCACTATAGGCACCACGCTGACGCGACCTGTCCCTAAGTCCTGCCGGCGACCCTTCGACAACGGCGACGTACCCAGCATCTTGGACGTACGCCCTGGCGACTGGTTTGGACGGATGTGCCGTACGGTATGCTTCCGCCAACTTAGACGCCTCCTGCACCGTCGCGGGTTCGTTCTCTTTCAGGAAAGCCACCAGATCTTTGTGGCACGACGCGTACAGCTGGTCACGGATCATTAAGTCTTTCAGTTTAGCAAAATCCGCGCCCACATGCGCCAAGTCTACCCAGTTCGCGAAATACTCCGTTAGTCTCGCGACGAAGGCAGCAAAGTCCTCCCTGGTGTCTGCACGTGCCCGCCTAAACTGCTCCCGGAAATATTCCTCGGTACGCGCAAATCGGCGAAGCAGCAAAGCCTTCAGCTTATCGTAATCTTGCACGTCTTCGCGCTGTAGCTCTTTAAAGTAGGTTAACGCTCGCCCCTGCAATAGCGATGCCAGGTACGTGGCCCATAATTCCTTATTTTCCCCCCATTGCAATTGTGCGTTCAGTTCGAACCTGTAAAGGAAGGCGTCTATGTCGTCCTTCCGGTCGTCGAACGTAGGGAGCTTAATCCTAACGCCACCTTTATTATGTACCTGCCGCTCAGCCGTTTCCGCTGGCGTATTCTTCTTGAGTTCTAACTCCGCAATCTTTACTTGCGCCTCTATCTCCTTTAACCTTATCTCTTGGTCCCTTTCCTTAGCCTGTCTCTCCTGTTGCTGAGCTTCTAACTCCTTTAACTTAAACTCTCTTTCCTCTTCTCTCTGTCGGTCTTGAGCCTCTTTTTCTCGCTCTCTATCCTTAGCACGCTCATCGCGCAAATCCGCCTGCTGTTCTTTAATCCAGCCGCGTAGCTCTTCTCCCTCCAGGCCAAGTTCCTTACCCAATTTCATTAGTTGTTGGAGTTCCGCCATTTCACAGATTTATGGTTATGGTATCTATTATAAGACGACCAACCTGTCGGTATGATCACTAACGATACGACCAGAGACCTGAGATCACACCAGATATAACAATACCCAGTTGTCTCAAATACAATTCAGAAATTTACCTTTACAGCACAACTAATTCTATATCTATAAAATGTATAGCACTATTAATTATAAAAGAAAATAGAAACGACAAGAATGAAGAAATACAGTAGAAGGACCACAAGTACGTCAAGGACAACGAACCAGACTAGGACAAAGCTTCTACAAAAGAAAATATAATGGAAAAAAATGCAACCTAACTACGCCGATTATACTACACGGTACAACCAAGAACAGAGTCTGAAAAAAAAGAACGTATCTACAGATAGGGAGGAGAAGGACAAGAGAAACGTCTTCCTAAAACAACGAGGAAGATAGAACGCTACAATCTAAACAAAAATACAGGTCCCTACAGAACTGTTCGCTGTGATGAACGAAGTTCCAAATTTAGCCCACCTCCCGAAGAGGACAAACCAAGTTCACCACAGCAAACCCGCGCCACCGCCCGTATAATCGATTACGACAAAAACAGCAAAAACAGGGAAAAAGACAGATTAAAGGAACAGCCCATAATCCAGGGCACAAAAATTTTGACTTTTACTTAACTTTTCTGACTATA
The DNA here is from genome assembly GCA_963931925.1 of Onchidella celtica. NCBI lineage: Eukaryota > Metazoa > Mollusca > Gastropoda > Systellommatophora > Onchidiidae > Onchidella > Onchidella celtica. The sequence goes on along the minus strand of OZ007570.1, from coordinate 58,802,812 downwards.
ACCTCTCCCCTTGTCTCGGAGCTCTGGCTGCTTGACCTCTACAGGCTGGCACGCACACTCTGCAGAAATTTAAGTACACATTAATACATATTCATCAAAATACATGCATCAATACATATTCATAAACATACATAAATCATATCATCATGAAATTTCCATTCATCCCACGAACAAAGACAACAGCACGAATTCCTAGCACAACAGAAAAACAACTAGATATAACGACTACACAATGTCAAAATGACCACAGGTAAACAGGACGAGCCCCCAGTGTCACAAATCCCAGACTGGGAGATGTAATAGTTTATGACAGGACAACAATCACGAACAAACAAGTTTAACACTTAACAAAACAACCCATCAGACTCACACATTTATTAAACATAATTATACAGATAATAGCGCAATTACATACATTATATTATTGAAATCAACTGCCGTACAACGGCCTTATTCTCACACACACTCTCCCTCGGATCCACAATCCGGTAGTTACTCCTAAAGGCACTTCGGCCTCAGCCTCTCCCCTCAGGGTCTTAATAGCACATTAATAATTTACTGGCACCGCAGTCTCTCAATATCACCTTCCTATTGTCATACACCTTAGCATTCCCCTAGCACCTCAGCAGGGCAATAACACATTATCATTTCAATAGACATTATCATTTCAATAGTACATTCTCCCCTCAACATGGCAATAGTGCATTATCACATTCACGCTCATATCTACGTCCCTGTCCGTGGCCTGACTGCCACGACTTTATGTGCCTCTACTGTCCTGCACTGACAGCCTCACTTCTGGCCTATGTGTGGCCTCCGGCCCTATGCTGGCCTATCCCCTGTGCTCATCGAGGTGGCTCTGCGGCCCGTCCTCGACACCTACAAGAATAACATTACATTGGTATAATACCCTACCATTTCTATTCACTCCACCTCTCCTTACAACCCATGAAGCGTACACACACTAGTTCACCTTTCACTCACCACACATCTTACGGTAACACACTTCCATCGGAGTACACACTACTCACTCGCGCTACAAATCCATGAACTCACTTTCATCTATCGCTCATGGCGCACATTGCTATATCCAATATCAAGGACTTCCACATTCCTCACATATACTTATTTACATCATGGTAATAGACGAATATAATATAATACATCAATCATAATAATCAATCAACGTTCTACGTACCAGTCATCACTGGAAAGACTCTCTCACTAGTCTTCTCGACTGCTCCCCTTATGTCTGCCCGATGGGCTCTTATTCACAGGTCCGTTCCGTAGGACCTTCTAACTTGCAGTGATAGTAATACAGCGCTTTCGCCTCCTTCAGACCCCCCCCCCCCCACTACTCACAACAGCACGCTTAACTTACTTGTCCACCGTGAGCTCTTCTTACTCTACACCCGCTCTGTAGCTATCCCCTTAATTGCACTCACTCCACTCGTGACACAGTTCACTAAGTGCAAATTCTAATAAAACATTAAAACAAATAAAAACATTTTTAAAGACCACCATCTTGCTCGTGTATGTTCCAAATACACTATCTTAAGGAAATATTACTTAACAAGATAAAAACTAAACAAAACTTACAATGTAGTGATACATAACAAGGTTCTACTTCCGCCGACACCACCACTTCTACCACCGCACCCACACCACCACCGCCCATCACAGCACCAACACCATCTTCTGGTAATTCCAGCATGGTTACAATTCATGTCCCTTTCCAAGTCAACGGTATCTTTCCAGGGCTCACCGCTACTGCTGCCAGCGGACCGACGCGTTCAGAATGCGGAACCGGAGCTCTGATGCCATGGGTGGATAAATTGTACATGGTCTCCTATTTGTCGACTCCTGACGGAGGTAGTGGAACTGGCCTGTACGCTATCGATGAAAACTTCACGGTAAGTATTGCTGACAGCTTCGAGAATTCAGACGCCTTAAAAACTCACACGAAGAGCAATGACAGCCTTGGAATCTAGAACCGACAATAATCCTCATAAATGACAAATTAGCATAAAACTCTACATTGTCTTTGATAAGTATCGCAAAGCACGCGCTGGTGAACAGAATAACATAAAAAGCGAGGACGCTTCGAGTGTGGTTTACATTAGCGTAGTCTTTGTCATTTCTTCGCTTCGTGGCTTGTCCAGAGAGGATCTTCAGTACTTTTGTGCACAGCAGTCACTCGGTCTGGTTCAACAAACAATTCAAGAAGTAGAATGCATAAGAGTTGTAAGTTGCTCATTTCTTCACAATCCGATAATTAACCCTCGATATCTGTAATTTGATGCCCACGTAGGTACATGCATTACACTTGTGCAGCAATTCGATGGTGGTTTATTGGCATGCTTCATAATCTTTTCAGTATCATTTGGTTATAATCGCTGATTTCTGGCATTATATGTCCATTTCTTGCTTCCACTGAGCCCGCGCTCCAGGATCCAAATATTGTGACAATCAGCTTGACTAATAAATTTTGCAGATGACAACTGTGGCTCAGCACAACTCCACGTTCGCCAACCGCATCATTCATCGTGAGACAAACCAGATCATGGATGACGGGTGGGTCAAATGCTCGGCAGTGGCTGCGATCCTGACTTTCAGCAGATCAGGGAAGACTCTGGCATTTCCTTTCATGTCAATCACCCAAGCACCGATAATGATCTGGTTTGTCTCACGATGAATGATGCGGTTGGCGAACGTGGAGTTGTGCTGAGCCACAGTTGTCATCTGCAAAATTTATTAGTCAAGCTGATTGTCACAATATTTGGATCCTGGAGCGCGGGCTCAGTGGAAGCAAGAAATGGACATATAATGCCAGAAATCAGCGATTATAACCAAATGATACTGAAAAGATTATGAAGCATGCCAATAAACCACCATCGAATTGCTGCACAAGTGTAATGCATGTACCTACGTGGGCATCAAATTACAGATATCGAGGGTTAATTATCGGATTGTGAAGAAATGAGCAACTTACAACTCTTATGCATTCTACTTCTTGAATTGTTTGTTGAACCAGACCGAGTGACTGCTGTGCACAAAAGTACTGAAGATCCTCTCTGGACAAGCCACGAAGCGAAGAAATGACAAAGACTACGCTAATGTAAACCACACTCGAAGCGTCCTCGCTTTTTATGTTATTCTGTTCACCAGCGCGTGCTTTGCGATACTTATCAAAGACAATGTAGAGTTTTATGCTAATTTGTCATTTATGAGGATTATTGTCGGTTCTAGATTCCAAGGCTGTCATTGCTCTTCGTGTGAGTTTTTAAGGCGTCTGAATTCTCGAAGCTGTCAGCAATACTTACCGTGAAGTTTTCATCGATAGCGTACAGGCCAGTTCCACTACCTCCGTCAGGAGTCGACAAATAGGAGACCATGTACAATTTATCCACCCATGGCATCAGAGCTCCGGTTCCGCATTCTGAACGCGTCGGTCCGCTGGCAGCAGTAGCGGTGAGCCCTGGAAAGATACCGTTGACTTGGAAAGGGACATGAATTGTAACCATGCTGGAATTACCAGAAGATGGTGTTGGTGCTGTGATGGGCGGTGGTGGTGTGGGTGCGGTGGTAGAAGTGGTGGTGTCGGCGGTAGGGCAGTCTTTTATCCTAATCACTTTCGTTTTCCTCGTCTGACAGATTCGTTTGCCTCTTTCCAGCCTTCTCCGCAGATTTCTGATCAGGCTAGCACTGGCATCCGAGTTCCTGCGGCCTTGTCTTAAGTAATGTCGAACAACTGAAGGGTCTTCCTCCTTATAGGGAACATTATTGGCTATCTCCTGTCCACTGACTTCTATCTGTGCATGAATCACCATGAGAAGTAACAGGACTGTTGGCTGTATTAGAACCATGATCCGCAACATGCTGCCTGCTTGTTCCTCAACGCCACTGTCGTACACTGACAGACATACATATGTGGGAAGAGAAAATAAATATAAATATTTTAGAATAGTCTGTCATATAGATACCTGGGCAGCTGTCTTCGTGTGAATAGAACGGACAGACTGTAACATTATTATGGGCATATCGATTACAATTCATTACGATATGGCAGTCAGCTAAATACGAGTAAATATTACATGTACTTTTAAATTTGACATTAATGACAATCAAATACATGTATTGTGGTATGAATACGAAAGGTGTGCACCAGTATGAAATTCTTGATAAACTGCCAAAGAATTCAATATTTCTGATGCATTTGACACAAGGACAGCTGTTCAAGCAAGGACATCACAATCTAGGGATTATCATAAAAATTAACGTTGCACGGAATACAAATTTCTCAGATTTATTCAAGGCACCCCGGGTTCATATAATACATTATAGCATTCGGGGGAGGAGCTCAATTTGAATCGCAGAAAAGGGCTGTAACGTGATCTACTAGTAGAAATAAGATGAAACCTGGTGCATGTACTCAAACATGAGCGATTTATCAATTTTACTTTGACAATAGTCCCACATACATACATTTTTTTTCAGAGGCGCCCTCATATAGCGTATGTATAATTCAGAATAATATTAATCCAAGAACAAACTATAAGGCATTTTGATTTAATTTTAAAACGACTAATCCGTAAAGAAATGTCCAAAAAAAAACAAAACACAAATTTTTATTTTGGGGACATGTTGGTTGAGAGGCAAGGTGCTCCCCTTTCATGCCGAAGGTACCGGGTTCGACCCCCGGTCAGTGCAGGCATGTAGGATATTTTTGGGGGGGAAAATTCCTGTCCCTGATCTTATGGTAAGTAGGATCGAGCACCTTGTCTTCTAGGATAAGGACGAAAAACTCGGAGGACCCGTGTGCACTCTGCACACGTTACAGATACCGTGGCGGTCGAAAGTCAAGAAGAGCAGGCCGCACAAGGGCGCGGCCCGGACAAAATTCTAGAAAAGAAAAAAAAACTAACCCCTACCATAAAAACACAGGAACAAGGACAAGAGAAATAAAAACAAGAGACGGGAGGTGTAAGTGCCAAGAGCAGCGAGCATCCTAAAATGAAGACCTAAACACAAAGAAATATATTTTTTGACTTAAACACAAAGAAATATATTTTTTGACCTAAACACAAAGAAATATATTTTTTGACTTAAACACAAAGAAATATATTTTTTGACTTAAACACAAAGAAATATATTTTTTGACTTAAACACAAAGAAATATATTTTTTGACTTAAACACAAAGAAATATATTTTTTGACTTAAACACAAAGAAATATATTTTTTGACTTAAACACAAAGAAATATATTTTTTGACTTAAACACAAAGAAATATATTTTTTAACTTAAACACAAAGAAATATATTTTCTGACATGCCCCATAAAACATTCTGGGGTCTATGAAAAATAAAAAACAAAGCGGAATAAATCGCATTTTTCGGTGTATGATTTTATTGGTTTTCTGTTTGTTTATAATAGCTAAACTTAACACAAGCAGTTATCACATTTTCAGAATACTACTGCATGAGGCAAGCCATCACAAAATAACATGCTTTTTACGTGTATTTATCATACCTACCTAGGCTACACTTTCGATAATGAAGAAACCATGTAACACTGACTGATTAAACTGGCCTGCAACATACACTTCGCTATCTGGTTTGACAGTGATATCATTAGCCCTTGGCAAGTCTACTTTTTATCTGATTTTTTTCATGAGAGGTGGTTGTTTTTCATGTTGTGGTGGTTGTGGGCGTGAACATCTTCACAGTTATTTTGTCTCTTAAAGTGTTTGTAATTTGTGTTATTGTCTCCATTGTACAGTGTGTTGAAGTTGTTGACCCCACAATGCTCTCGCAAAAGCGGAAGTTGCCTCTCGTTGACATGAACATGACACCATCGAGAGCGATCACGGGCGTCTTGACATTTCGCGTGCAAGTGGAAAAGAATGCGTCATGTTGATATTTGGAAACTTAATTCCATTTTTAATGTAAATAATATTATGTCAACATGTACATTGCATTTGTTAATGTAAACAGGCTAACAAATGAGAATAACCTACCGCCGAGAGCTTTGTTTTGTTTTCTTTCTAATTTTTAAGTTACGTCGATTAGAAATTTTAGAATGTCATCGTCAGTCAAAGACGAAATGCTTTGTACTTTTGCAAAATGCAATCCACTATAAGGCAAACCTATTCCAGAGCAGAACAAGAAAGTGTTGATTAATGAACGTGGTTTTATTTAATTTACCGGTACCCTTTCCGCAAGCGCTCATCTTTAGAAACCTGAGTCATTATGAGACTAATTCAGGCTACACGGAATGACATATCGATATATATTTGTTCCCATCCATACTTATTCGTAGATTATGTGCCGCGTCACCACATGTCCTCTTGTCATTGTGGATGGAACAAACAAACAAACAAACGAACACACACACACATACCCAGCCAGCAACTCTACGTCAATCCGAATCAGATTTCAGAAGGATTGGTAAGATTACCGTACGGTCGAGTTCCCTACGTCAAACCGACGTCGCCATGATGCCGTGACCAGCGGATCTACGTAGGAACGACGTAATTCCTACGTGCAAACTTGACGACAATTCGGAGCGTCGGATATCTGCGGGGTTGCTGGCTGGGCACTTTTGTCTGTGACTGGAAAAATAAGAAGTTTACAGTGATTGACGTGTTTGTTTTGAGTCATTTCCACTGGGGTGACAGCACTTCAATTGCTCTGAAAACAATAAATGCAGTTTCAAGTTGACATTGTCACAACGTAGAAACATTCACAAGGACTTCTAAAACTAAGTAGTCTGTAGAGTAAAGAGTTGGCCGATTTCGAGAGCTCCTCCGGTTCCAATACAAATGTAAACCATTTTATTAAATCCTTTAATTTTTCAGATCATATATTAAACAAAAGGATGGTGGGGGGGGGGGGGGGTCTGTTGCAGTGTCACTTAGTGCTCCCATGCCATCATATAACTAATACTTTTTCCCCTTTCGTATGAAAGTGTAAGACAGGCAGGTCCATTGAATAAGAAAAAATATAAGATGGCTAGGCCTACAGTTGTATTGATTTATCATCGTAATCAGATGAACTAAAATCAGTTGATAAACCGTGTTGGCTGCACTTCTTTATCTTTTAACGTATCTGTGTTAAATCTCTGTCAGAGCCTGACTGATAGTTGTGTAAACTTTGGCCTTGAGCTGAGCTGGAGTAGACCTCAGTGCCATCAGTATAACCTTGCAGTGTTACAGCTAACAAACGAATGCATGCACTCATAGATGTATGGAAGATAGGGTGAATGCCTCGGTAGCTATGTTGATACTGATAAGAGAGACCGGATTATTGATCTATGGCCACATTTAGTTATTGCCTACTACATGTACATTAAAATGTGCTTCCCCCCAGATGTATATCACCAGTCCAGACAGAATACATGTAATAAGATGAAGAAAAAAAGAAAACAAAAAGTATGTTATGATATGAACTATAAGAGTGAAAACAAGACAAATAATTTTCCTGTGTGAATTTTTTTGTCTTTTTTAAAACCAATTTGTTCACTGTTGTGTGATGGTCAGATTGAGTTAAAATCATTGTGGTGCGTTTGTAATACTGCAGTATTGCATTAGCTAATTGATGAGATTACCTGGACTTTTTGTTTTCTCAATGCTTTTCTTGGCTCTGCCTGAAGACTGAAAAAAAAATAAAACAACTCAATAAAGTCTAATTGTTTTTATTTAAATTGATTGTTTATGCTATTGATATTGTGCCTGTGGCATATATATTCTAACAAACTAGGACAAAACATCTCACACTTTTGTGTTGCACTGAAAAACAATACACTAAGAACAAGAAAAAAACAACAACAAACAAACAAAATAAAGGAAAAGGAAGCAAATACTTGTTCACAAAGCTTATATTACAATTTATTTTGCATAAAACAGACACCCACCAAATATAATATTGTACAGTATAATACATGACATTTATTATGAAACATATGAACATATCTTATTATATTACACAAATTATGCCACATTGTAGCTCTTACTTTTAAACATTGATCCTTTACATCTTCAAATACATGTATAAGAGAACCCATTTACTGAATCACAATGGGTTTAGTTTTCCACGTCACCTTAGTGATGCATCTCAATCATGTACTAAAACATCTGGAGCCTGTATGAATGACGTAATCTATTTACAACAAGTTACAAATAAAAATTCTTGTGGAATAAAATACCAGTATCCAGTCAGATCCAACATATTTCAAAGTACTGAATGGCAAATATAGGCCCATTGCGAATGACGTCACAGAATGTTTTTGTTTTGTACTACCGACACCTAAAATGGCGGATGGATCAGCTGACGAGTGTAACTTCGAGATATGTCTAAGCAGTTAAAATGCCTGCTGGTTGCATTGCAGTTGATTGTCATGTCAGGGGTGGAAAAGATGGATCCAAGTTGGTCAGATTCCCTACCATCCGTGTAAACAAAGGAAAGGAAGTGAAAGAACTGACCGAACGTCTCCCATGTGCGTGAACGCACATGTCATTGTTTACTGTAGTGAGCTTTTTTTTTTTTAGCTCGCCGCCGATTGGTTCGCGACGCCTGAAGTGCTCACAGTGCCAGTCAGCTAACGAATCAAAATCAGTGCTACCATCGCCATGGTTAAGTGTCGGTCCTGACAACTAAAATGGCCGATATCCGCAATGGGCCTATAGAACAAGTTACAAATTTATTGCACATAAAGAGGTGAATTATTTTAACTGTGTAAGGCCCACATACTTTTACACACTTTGACCACATTTATTTTGGACTGCTGTGAAAGATTAACTCTTTCCCTACCACACATTCTGGGCAGTATTCCACGGTTGGACCAAGCTATATTTGAGCCACCATTTTGTTCCCTCAATAGACAACCAAAAAATAGGAAATTGTGTGAAAATGAATGTAGATTCAAAATATTAAGGTTTGAATGTACAACAGTGAATTGTATTCACAAAAATTGTGTTTCGTAAACACTGGATTGGAATTGAACATGAATTTCATGAGCCGCATTTTGCGGCTCGCGGTAGGAATCAGGATTTCGCTTGAGCCGCAAAATGCGGCTCACGGTAGGGAAAGAGTTAATGGTTTATTTCCTGCTATGAAACATTTGATATCTACCCAGCTCTTAGACTTTCAAAACTATATATTTTTTTCAGAGATATGAATAAAGATTAAAGTAAAAACAGAACAGTAAAGGTACCAAGTAAAATAAAAGATGCACTGGATCAATGTGTACTGCACTGCTTGGGTATTCTGAAGCAGCACGATCCATGCACTGCTCATTGCTTGGAACTTAAAGAGTTAAGACTTCAGTAACAATGTATGATTAAAATCTGTAACTCTTTCTCTGTCAGCAATTGTTTAGGCACACCAGCCAAACTGGTTGGTCAAAAAAGGTCAACCTGCAATTGTGACAGCCAATTCTGAAATGTTTCTCATAAAAAGTTCTCATGTCTTCATTTTTACTTCAGCGGAATGCTTAACCAGAAACTCTTGAGGTCACATGTCTGTCACTCGCTGCCTACATCTAATCCAATTCAGCTAGATTTTTCAGTGGACATCTGCAAATACAATGGCTGTTTCCACAAGAAATTCCTCTCTGTGAAGAACATTTCAGCTGATGCTGTCCTGCCACTCCTTAGAAGATTTTGCACATCATTTTGAGAGCACCACTGAAATTGAAAAGTCTTTGGTCGATTTTCTTCTCTCACACTTGTGATGGTAAATTCCTCCTGTTTAGATTGGAAAATGAAAACTCAAGACAATTCAAAGCCATCCAAATTGTAAAAGAAAAGAATGTGAAAAAAAAAAACATACAGTCCAATCCACTTATCTCGACATGGCTTTTGTCGACATTCTGGGTAACTTGATGCAATTTTTATGTCCCAACCTGTTCCTTCTTTGATGCTACTAAATATTTCCCCGTAACTTGACGTGTTATTCCATTCTTTTCTCTTATTTCCCCCCGACCGTGGCAAAACAAGTGCACTAGATCTGCTACTGTGCTACCAAAAATGCCCACTCAATTCCTCGCATGAACGGTAATATAAGATAAGACCTCTTTATTTCTTTTTTGTGGTGCTGGTGGGGAGGGGTAGGAGGGGGGTGTGTGGAGACAGAGGATGACCCTTGGCTTTGCGAGTGTAGAATGCCATGTATTTAAGTGTACGGCAGTAAAAGTACAGAATACAACAGACTAAGTAATTTTTTTTCCCCACAAAACATTCGCGTGCCATTGATACTCATCATCATCATCATTGCCTTTCTCACCCTGGATCAGGGTATAGGCCACCAACAAACACTTTCCATCCCTCTCTATCATGGGCCAGCCTCTTTACATTATTCCAAGTCTTTCCGCTTCGTTGCACATCATTTTCTCTGGCTCTTCTCCACGTTCCGCGCGGCCTTCCTCTTGATCTCTTGCCCTGGGGATTCCAATCCAATACCTTCTTCGTGATGCTGTTTCCTGGCCTCCTGAGAGTGTGGCCGATCCATCTCCATCGCCTCCTACCAATTTCCTCTTTGACTGGGCTCTGTCTTGTTCTTTTCCATACAATTTCATTGCTGACCTTGTCTGTCCATCTGATCTTAAGTAGCTTCCTCAAACATCTGTTGATGAAAACTTGGATTCTCTTTATGCAGGCCTGAGACGCATTCCAAGTCTCACATCCATACAACAGGACTGACTTCACGTTCGAGTTGAATATCCTCAGCTTTGTTTTTAGAGATATATCCTTGGTTCTCCAAATCTTGCTTAAGGACGTGAAAGCTGCCTGTGCCTTTCCAATTCGTGCTTTGACTTCTGCCTCTGTTCCTCCCTTATTGTCAATGATACTACCAAGATAGCAGAAGGACTCTACATCTTCCAGTGGTTGATCTCCTACTCTGACTTGTGCGCTTGGGGGTGCAACAATTTTTAGGACCTTCGACTTCGCAGGATGTATCCTCAATCCAATAGATTCTGAAATTTTGTTTAGAGCTGTAGTCTTTGCTTGCATCTGGTCGTGTGTGTGCGACAATAGTGCCAAGTCATCTGCGAAATCTAGATCGTCCAGCTGTGTCCATGGGGTCCATTGTATGCCATTTCTTCCTCCACTGGTGGTTTCTTTCATAAGCCAATCAATCACCAGGACAAACAGAAATGGGGACAGCAAACAACCCTGCCTAACACCAGTCTTGATATCAAAGCTGTCAGTAAGCTCGCCATCGTGTACGACTCTGCAACTTATCCCCTCGTACATGCTCTTGATAAGGTTCACCATCTTCTCCGGGATTCCATAATGTCTCAATATTCTCCACAGCGTTTCTCTATTGATGCTATCAAAGGCCTTCTCGTAGTCAAGGAAGTTCACTATCAGTTGGGAGTTCCACTCTAGCGACTGCTCTACTATGATTCTCAGCGTGGCGATCTGGTCGGTGGTTGATCGATTACTCCTGAAACCAGCTTGCTCCTCCCGAAGTTTTGGGTCTGTTGCATTCTGTATTCGCTTGAGAATAATGCGATTGAAAACCTTTCCTGGGATGGAGAGAAGTGTGATTCCTCTGTAGTTACTACAATTGCTGAGGTCCCCTTTTTTTGGAAGCTTCACGAGGTGTCCTTCCTTCCAGTCCTTTGGAAACTTGCCTCCGATCCAAATCCTCGAGAATAGTGAGTGCAGACCCTCTGCAGCCCCAGCAGCATCTGCCTTCAGCGCCTCTGATGGGATCTGATCTGGTCCAGCTGCCTTGCCTCGATTTAACTGCTTTATGGCATCATTAATCTCTGCTTGAGTCGGAGGGGCGCAACTGATCGGTAAATCATTTCTTGCGGGTAGAATGTCGGGTGGGTTGCTTGGTGGAGGTCTGTTCAAGAGGCTGTTAAAATGTTCTATCCATCTTTTTGCCTGAGCTTCCTTTCCAAAAATAGCCTTCCTGTTGTAATCCTTGACAGGAACTTCAGGTTTTCCATATTTTCCAGTAAGAGTCTTTGTAGTCTGGTAGAGGATCCTCATGTGTCCTCCTGTTGCTGCCTTCTCTGCTTTCTCTGCTAACATTCCTATGAACTCCTCTTTGTCTTTTTTAATTGATTTTTTGACCTCTTTAGCTGATGCTCGGTACTCTTCCTGGTTACCAACTCTTGAGCTTCTTATACGACTTGCATTTACCTGTTCTTTTAGGTCTCTTCTTATCCTTATCAAGTCCGCCATTGATACTAGGCCTAGATATAGATCTCTTGGTTAACTGCTGTACCGGTACTGTGTGTGTATTAGTATCACCACTTCTTCTGAAGAAACAGTCAGGTCGAGGTCAAAAAAAAAAAAAGTAAAGCACTGCGCATTTGATAGCTACCGCATTTCTCCGATATCGGCAAATCTTTGCCACGTAACTGCTCCACACAACAGTGATATTGGAGGAACGGGTGACAGTATGCCGATAATTAAAAGAAAAAGGGACATAATTGCGTTATTTATTGGACACTTACCATTATGGTGATGTTTAACCCCCCACCCCCTCCCTTTCCTTTTCCACCGCTTATCTGCTATTTCGACTTTCTCTTTACTCGACACAAGTCAGACAGTCCCACTCACATCGAGATATTGGGATTGCACTGTAATATAAAGCTGGTTACCAAAAAACTTACCCTAAAACCTATGAATCAGTGAATTTATCCTGGTAACGCACTGGCAAAACACAAATAAATTATATATCCAAGAAAAAAAAAAAAGGTTGCATACTATGACATTGGTGAGATAATTGTCTCTCAAGACTCAAAATCTCTAGACAGGCAACTGTTAGAAAAAAAATTGAAATGAATTTTGTTTAGTTTGTTTTGAGGAGGAGCAATAAAAAAAAAAAAAAATACTTAGCTATCAAACACAGACCAACACAATAGACTTTACCATTCAATTACTTCGCCTTTGGCAATAGTTCTCTCTTTTCCATCAGTTCACACAAGAACTTTCCTGATTCTCCTTCATGCACATCAAGAGATTCCAGTTTGTCTTGGGTACTTTGTATATTCTCCTTCATTTTCTGAGGACAGACATCTTCAGTTACACCGATTCTATAACCGCAAATCTCTCTATGCACCATAGGATTAAAGCTAAGATGCTCCCTTTTATAGGCTGTAACATTGGATTATGACATGACGCAACTGAACTTAACCCTCTACAACTCAAAACGCCATGAAACTGTATTCAAGCACAGAGTCTGCCTTCAAGAAAAAGCAAATCTTTGCAATGCCAAACGCTTTAGTATTTATCTAAGTCAACATGATTTTTCTGGCACATATAAGAATATCAAAGAACAATGTGGCATTATAAATAGCATTAACCCAATTCTCCCTAACAATAACATGCCATATAGCGACATCAAAACTGCTAGCCAGATCCTGCTGACTGCTGTAAAGCCTTGTATCCTGCCCCTTTTGACGTACTGTTTTCAAGCATTCCCGGAAGCTAGGCTTCTCAATACCAGAAATAATGTGATGCATGTGATGAGAGACAATATTTTGATCTTCTGCCTTGTGAAAACGAAAAAATTCTATTCACTTTCTGCTTCCTATGACAATTTTTCAAAGTTTGTATTTGTAAACACAGCATTTCAAGCACTCATGCAATTCATCTGGAAGATAAGGGATGCAAGAATGACTTCAAATGGTACATGACGCATAAATTAAAAAATGAAAATAACAACAATGATGCAGAAACAAGAAACAAAACTAAAAACTCATGTTCTAAGTATTTTATTTTACTTTTTAAAAATTAAATATTTCCAAAATTAGCGTAGTGCCCGGCGGGTGAACTTGTGAAAGCAGCTTCGGCAGTATTGGGTTAAAGTGTATTTCATTGTATTGTAAACATTTGTCATTTTTCCACTCCTGAGACCTAAAATGTAGAAAATTTATAAACTGGACAAAATTTACACAGATTTGTTATTGGCCCTACTATGAAAAGGCCCAACTGTATCCATACAGTTAGAGATAATGACCCTTTTTAGCCAAATGTTCCTTGAGCTCCTTGAATGAAGTTTATAATTTCTATTGATTTCAGAGAAATACAATACTTCAAATGTTTATTCATATTATCTAACATTATCCAATTCAATGTGTATTCAAGATAGGGAATATGTTTAAGGCAAAACAGTTTGTTTCCTTTCCTGTAAAATCAGCTCCTTTGCACTTATACCATTTCATGATAGGGCCAGCAACAGTTGCATTAGATTTCAAAGCAGTCAATAAATTTCTATTGTTCAGTCAACCACTGAAATGCACATACCTGTAACTCAGCTAAGTGTCTTCGCAACTCTGTGATAGACATAGGTCTAGACTGTGATTGTTGTGCACCTTCATCAGGCTGTGAAGTCAAGACAGAAACAAATTATTTCAAAATTAAATAATTCCTTGCACTCATAGGACATTTGCAAAATTGAAAGAATCTTAAATCATGAGACTGTTCAAATTATTCTAGTTTCAGACTCTTCAAAAGTCTTAAACAAAGCTCAACTGGTGCGGCTATGAATGATTTTAGTGAAAATACTTTGGTTATGATCAGTGCATAAGATAGTATCAATCAGAGTTGAATTGCTACAATTGCCATTTTTCTGGCACACACATTCTGTGGCCATTAACTTGATCTTACAAAAATTTAACTCGCAGGGCATGGGTTAACTGACATGATCATAAAAAAGTCTATCCAATGTCATTTCGTGTCATAGGCAAATTATGTCTTGTCATATTTCTAACCTTGACATGGATCTTGTTCTCATCATATACTGCAAACTTAATACTTAATTTTTACTTGCTCACTAATAGCAGCAAACAATGATCATGAATTTATTATTGTTGTCGCAAGATCAATACTTGTTACTGTTAGCTTATCATTTTAGACATCATAATCTTTTGACTAAAAACGTCTGATTTTTCTTCCATTTTAGTGTGCTTTACTACTGTCTCCATACACAAATTCCCAAAAAATAAAATAAAATCAAATTAAACCACAAAATGGGCCTCTTTCACAACTCTTCTTTAAAACATTTTCAAACAGAAAAAGCAAGACAGGAACGAGGAATTACAACAGAAAGTATGATACCACATACTGTTATTCTGGATTTGACAGCAGCATATGTTTGAAGAAATACTGAAGAGGATGATCCTCTTAAAGTGACCACAAACTGATATTCAAACATAGCTGGTGGCTTTGATTTTGTGACATCAGGTATCACAGTACCAACAGCTAGGGTTACAACAGAATTGTGAGGATCCTGCAGCCGACAGGTTGGGCTGTTGATGGCGCCCGCAGGAATGCTGGTATGTCTCAGTAAGTATAGAAGAACATCTGTAGGACTGTGCAGATTCAGTGCCTCACCTGAGAATTAAGACAATACTGTACTAAGGTGACGACAGGCATTAAAAAAAAAATCCTAAATATAAATAGAATTACTTGACCCTCTTGGCCCCGCCCCCGTTTCTCCTTGTGGGAAAATTCTGATTTTGTGAGAATTTGTTCTTATGGGCATAAATATAGGGTTTTTGTGATCATCTGGTTGATTCAGTGCAAATTGTAGAAAAAAAAATACTAAAAATAACTGTTCCACGCTTGAGTTCTTGTGGGAACTGAAGCCCCGTGATAACTTTCTGTGCAACACTGGTGATACATGGGGCCCAGAGGGTTAAAAACTTTTCGCAAAAACTGAAAGAAAGCAACTATGCACTGTTCTCTTCCTCAACTAAATCACAATAATTCTCAAAAGCGGGGAAAATATTTTGTAAATTACCACAGCAATAGAAAATGATGATAACAGAACACATTTTATTTTTTGGTGACTAATATGCAATACTGTGTGTTTGTTGAGCAATGTCACCAAGAACATAACAATATATACTTTTATTACTCACACACTGATTTTAGGACTCCAATTCTTGTTGTCAGATTTTCATGTTTTTCAGGCAATAAGGCATTTCCCCCTAATCTGTTACAAACCATCTTGCGCAACTCATTGTCCAAATGGAGTAGGTTACTGCTCTGTCCATGATGTGACACATCTCTATCTTGTTGATAACAGTGATCATCCATTCCGTGCAGAAAGTACAGAATGTCAAACTGCTGTTTGTGAATGGTCATTGTCTGAGCTTTTGGCAAGAAACTGTATCCTGTCAACATGTTGTGTAAATTGTTCAACTTCAACACTAGAGAGACGGACACATCCATGCCTACAGCAGAGTGAATGTTTATAACATCATCCAGTGGTATACACAGTTCAAAGTCAATTAGTGGCTTCAGACCTTTAGACAGTGGATAACTGTAGCTCTTGTTAAAACCATTTTGGGCTGATCCAGGAATATCACACTCTGCACTACAAACAGTCACAACAATAGTCCAGTCTTCTGACAATGATGTTTCAGTTGTGTTTTTCACCTTAACTATCAGATTCCAGTTGTGGCTGTAACCATTTTGAACAGCTGATACACCACAGTGACATTTGAAATATGTCTCTGCAGGGTCCATAATAAAACTGCATCTTGATTTTACAGAATCTGGGTAATCTCTAACCTTAAAAACTTGAGCTAGACTGGCAAATATATTTATCTGCTGTAAAAATGAATCCATCTTGGAAGATTTTTCTTTCACTGATTTTAACTTAGCATAGTCTTCCTCTATTCTGTGATGGATGTCATTTAGTGAATGAGATGAAGTCACTTCACTGCAGTCTGAATTGACACCTTCATTCCATGATACACGGATTGGAATGACCTCAGAAGCCTGTGTAATGCCAGTAATTGTATTATCTGCAAAACAAAAATTAAAAAGTCTTTCATTTTTCAAAAATAGATGCATAAACACAGATTAGTATATGCTTAATGGTAATATCAATATCCTTCCGTTAGCTCACCACATTACATGCACATTTTGACACAGAATCAGATCCTGATTTCATTTTAATGTGTATTATGACTATTAAAAATGGAAATGATTCAAATAAGAAAATTTAATAGAACCATAAAAGGGACCTCCTTCATGACTCCTCTTTACTACATTTATAAACAGAAAAAAAGAAAAATGCAAGAATGCAATAAATATTTCACATGATGAATCTATGCAAGTCAATCAACTGTGAAAAACAAATGCTAAAAGCAAAGGCTAACTCCCCTTCATGATCTCTATTAAAAATTTTAGAGAAATTTTACCTTCTGTTTCTTCCATGACTGAAAATGGAAGTAATTCACGAATTCTAGCTTTTTTTAGCAATGTCTGCAGCACTGGAGTTACGGAGACACTGTCATCATCTGATCTTTTTAAAAGGGTGAGACGGCACAACTCAACACTTTTATCTGTCAAATAGATAAATCAGAACGATTAAAATCAAGGCTGAAATATGCTGTCTACACAATCAAGCAAATTTACATATGATGAATTTGCATTTTACATCACTTTCCATTTTAGTAAAGTGTTTTCCAAACAAAGCAAACCAAAAGCTGTATTCCTCAAGTACTAATGATACCAGATGTTCAGGATTATATTAATGCATTTCCTGCAAAAAATTCTAATTTCCATGAATAAGTCCGATTAATTAATACCCCAAGATGTCAGTTTGGAGTTCATACATCAGAGGCCTGAGATATATATGTATGTTATACAAATTGAAGTGGTATAAAAACACATATGATATGACTTTTTGTGGAATCGTTTTTTTTTCTGTAAAACCTTATTTTCTATACGGTCTAAGGCTGGCCTCTCAAAGTACATGTGAAAAGAATTTATTAAGTCTACTAATCACCAAATGTCAAAAAGCAATGGTGAGAATGGCGAACTGAGGGATTTGTAAGAAGTGTATACTGTTTGATTACACTGATGCTATCATGACTCACCTGTAGCATAAACAAGATATTCCTTGAACGCAATGCAAGAACTGATATGATGAGGCAGAGAAAATTTCAGAACTGTTGGACTGCCTGTGCTTTCCAATGACATGAACAAAATAGTTTCACCTAAAATTTGAAGAAATGGAAAAAACAAGCAAAATCAAAACAATTGGAAATAAGAGATTTGTAGTTATTTTGCACTTGTTTTATTTCTTTCCGCACCCCTGATTTAAAGGACTTTTGTGAAAAAAACATCTTTGTTCTGCATGTAGTATACTGAGGACAGCTTGCCCAAGGCTGTAATTAAGTTCAGGAGCGGCTAATACCCCAAAGCAGTTAATGCTCAATTTGCTAGCAAGTTTTTTCTTCTGCACCTTCTGCACAATCATGTTAATTCAAAATTACACTAAATTCTTTTCCAACTGTGTTGATCTTCATTCTTCTCCTTACGAAATAGTGTAATTATTTTTAAAATTCAATGTATTTAGAAATGAGAAAAATGTGATGCCCGCCTCCGTGAAGTTGTGTCGGAATTCTGTAGAAAACAGTATTTTTGCATTCTAGGTTTTGCTATGCTTTGTTTTCTACATGTGAATGTTTTTTCACTTCGATTTAAATCATTATCATGAATCTTCCTACTGCTGAAAATAAACATAACATAATCTGACTTTTTCTTACCTGTCACACTTAAAACTGCAAGGCCACTTTTCAGACCATCCCTTGTGTCCCCAGGAGTCTCTTTACCAACTGCAGCAGACAAGGCTGCAAGTACATCATCGTGATCTGATTTCTTGCCTTCAACCCAGACTTTCACAGACAGAATTCCCTTTATGTTTGAATTCATCTGACATATTATCTTCAGTCTGTTTTTTGATGCATGTTTTACGGACTTAACAGCACAAGCAAATACACACTGTCCACAACTTATCATTAAAACTGGAGAATTAAGACATCCTGCTTCTTTACCAAATACTGAAACAAACAGCACTTCAGATATACTCATAACTGTTGGTAAACTAGCATGTGTCGTTGATGTTTTAGAAACAGATGCAGATGAACTACTGTTCAAATGATTTTGTGAATCTGGCAGCACAAAGAAAAGGCATCTTGTTCTTTGTGACATTGTCTCTGAAATAAAGATCAAAATAAAATACACTGGATGTAATGTTGTGTATAATAATAGTTCTGCTTCAAAAAGACAAAAGTTTTGTTTGCTCTGTACTAGCAAGACATGCTTAATACAACTGAACATGCAATGAATATTGAAAATGAGAAAAAACAGTGGGTGTTAACTGCACAGGTAATAAGAGAACCAAATAATGACTAACATTATGCTGATCTATTGTATCACATGTATGTGTGGTCACAAAAAAAAAAAAGGATTTTGTTGAGAAAAAAATTGTCTACTGTAAACAATTAAGCTATAATTATTGTTTAATGACTAAGAGAAACATATAGTCATAATGCAGTTGACTCCGCATAACATGAAGTCACTTTATATGATCTTCTTTATGTGCAATGTTTTTCTTTTATCCCTTTCCCAATGCCTCATTTCCAAGGGAAAAAAAAACGCTTAGCAAGACATCTTGGAATCCGTCTTTACTCTTTGTGCGATCTCATTTTCAAGACCGATAGAGGAAAAAAAATGCTTAGCATGATTTTCCTAATCCGTGTCATGGTCAGATGCACGCTGTCATCTTTGGTAATCGCTGTTTCGCTACAGCTTGTACCTGCCATTGTTCTGTGTCTGCCTCACCATGCTTACACCTGTTATGTCACCTACCCAGCTTGCACGCGTGGCACCATGTGTACTACTGGATGTGGTTGTTCGTCCATGAGTGTAGGATTTCACAAATCTTATTCTGCTGGCATCACTGATCCCTCGCACTCATGCGAGCTCAAATATTTTGCCATGTGTTATTCATCAGGTGGATCGACAATGCAGTATAATAGTAAATGATGCATCAGATGTTATAAAATGCATAGGGCCACTGATTTACTCGGGTCGGGCATTGAGAGCGGAGGTGACGATAGGTAGAAAGAGCAAACGGGTTACCAACGTGAAGGTACCGTAACATGCATGGCCAGAGTTGTTTTTTTTTAAACTGCGCAATAGAAATTCAATCGTTTTCACGGGACGTGGAGCAAAGACAGTCGGCGCCAGCAAGTCCACAAAGATGTCAAATACAATGCTCACTACTCAGTCACCGCAGATGGGTGATGTTTATTGTGTTAGTTTAGGCTCAAGTGCTACCTGATGTGAGTGTAACCTCTGAATGGGTGAAGAAGGGAGGGAGACTTGTCTTCTATAATTGGTGTCAGGCGTCCATTCATGCAACTTCCTGAATATGACAATGAAATACCAGATTGGGCTGACCAGACTGCTTACAAATTAATGTGAAAATTATCTTTAGGTTTTTTTCAGCTCTGTTGAAACTGTTTTACATACACCTACCTAGGTCTTACCACCCATTACATATCACGATAACATCAAGAAAGTCAGCCAGCTGGAAATAAGTGAACTAACTAGGAAAGCTAAGGACAGGATTGGGTGGAGGAGATTTTGTCGTGACATCCACTGTAGCAGCTAACATCGATGACGATGAAGCCGACAGGTGACAGGTGACCTAGGTCTTACAAAGTCAGGGGTCGCTTTATACACAAGAGTAGCATTTTTATCCTCATGTAGATGGGAGGTCTGGGTCCAGCACTACATGTACATGTATAGTGTCTCTTTGGGTTTGATGACTTTTTGTTGACTTTCAATTTTCATCTAGATGGATCTAGTGATGTCTTATTGCCCGTATTGGTTATAATGAAACAGAGCATTCTCTTTTAAAATGTTTCATATACCACCCCTTTGAATGAATTTATACATTTTTTAAACAGTAACCCTTCACACACACCCTAATACACTTAGCCATACACACAAAAAAATCCCCCTCCCTCCTTTAAAAAAAAATCACAGTTCACCTATGCTTAACAATGACATGATTTGATGGATAGTGTGATGTTATTTATTATGTCCCAAGGACATCATGTTAAACAATGTCGACTGTAGCTAGTCCAAACTGTCCCGCGGTAGGGGGGAAATCCCGTTTTGGCATAATTTTAGGCCAACATTACACGGCTCCTACTATTGTGTGTTTATGTAGAGCGGCATGCATCCTACATCAAAATAAAATTCAATTCTTCCTCTGTCAAAATATACTATCTTTTGTCTTCTTTAATGTGTATACCTATGTGTTTTTATTGCTTGAACAAGACATAGTCTTGCCGTTTTCGCTCTGAGCCGGGCATACCGATTCGACTCCCGGATCCCTCATAACCAAAGATCACAGAGTGTCGCGCTGATGTAGCGCACGTTTGAAAATAACTCACACAGATAGCCAGACAAATGAGGTTTAATTCAATGTATTTTTCATCTTGTTTTAAGTTGAAATTCCTTTAAAAATTGTGTATTGAAAAGTTTCTTGACTGAGAAACTGGCAGAAACCTTAACAGATCAGGATCAAAATTATACGCAAACGAACCTCAGTCAAACATAGAGCATGTTTCGGCGCAAAGCACCGAGTGCTGTTATAGACCCACCCAATGCTTGATTTTGTCACCCTTTTCCAACACTCAGTGATAAGTCAATGGCGATACGGTTGACCTCCTAGTCAATTAAAAAAACAACAACAAAACAACATTATTTTGTCTCCCTTGTAAGAGTTCACAAAAACTTGATGCCGGACGAAGTTTGATAACTAAAAAAAAGTAAATGAGATGCTTGTAATTTGTATTGTTTGTACCCCTTGGAAAAAAAAAATGGGCGTAATGTACACCCCCTTGCCATGGAAACAGAGAATTTTCAGTGCTGTGGCTCAATAAACTGTCATTTTATGGGTGGTCAAAGTTGGACTATTGTGAAATTTGCAAAAGGTAGCACATTCAAGGTGTTTTTTTTCACTTTTTAAAATGCCACAATTTTCAAAGACTTTAAGCCAGAATAATAAATTTGGTATGAACATTCTTAGAAAAGCAAGCTCCATCAGATTTGACAAGAACTGGTGAGATATAATAAAATGTAAAAATCAGTTTGGACTACCTAGTCATAAATAAGGAATCATTGTTTCACATGTTTGCACTTCACAAAATGAAAATAAGTTTGAACATGACATACACAAATGCAGTCAATCTCAAAGTCACAGTGCATAACATAAACATTCTTCCATAATGTCATCTGATCCAGAACAGAAAAACTAAAAAGAGACAATACAAATCTTTAGTATATTTACATTACACATTGTACAGACAGATGAAGATTCAAACTGTTTCTAAAATTCCTATAATTTGCACATAGAGAAAGATTTATTCACAAGTATATCTTACCCTCAAGCATTGACGACCTCAAGTCTGTGAAAATATTTTGAATGTGATCTTTTCTGTAACTGTCCTTTAGTGTTTTGGCAAAGTCATGTTCTAGACACCGAAATATATGAATCATAACCAATCCTTCTTCATCAGCCAGAACAGCAAGAATGTTGGCAACAGCAGCTATATCAATTATTGTATTTTCCATGGAATGTAGCAGGTACTCGGAAGTGACTCTAAAGACACGATTGGAATTCACAGGATTTTGAAAATCGGAGACTAAAGTGTTGTCTCCCTCCTTAATCGAACACTCATCTTTCAGTAGGTCACCAAATATGTCATCCACATCCATTTCTTCCTCTTTTTGTCCATGTCTATCAGGTTTACCACTGTGTTGTCTGTAATGTAAAATAGCCTCGACATCAATGAAAATAACAGATGAAAATGTGTAGGTAAGTTTTAGCTTCAAAATGATCTTTGAAATTATAGCCTATTATTAGTATTACACACATTGATTGAATTAATTCAACAGAAACAAAAAATATGCAACAAATATGCAAACATTCTCTGCAGTTGTGCTTTTATTTATTCTTATTGTCAGAAAGGAAAATTTCTATTTTGTGCCCTTCTTCAGCTGACCGAAAAGGTAACAAAATAGTTGACAACTGCATAAATAAAATCAGCAAATACAAACGCTATCACACTTGTTCAAAGACAATCCAGTCAGAAACTAGGAATTCCCACTTTACTGTTGTTTGAATACAAATTTAATGCAACAAAACAGAACAATCAAAATCAATGTTATCTGTAAAGTAAACAGCAAAATAATCTGTTTGATACTTTAGATTGTGAACGGATCCCAGTGCTGATCCAGGCACTTCCCATAGTTTGTCGTCACAAGTGGCAATAATGACTGAAGATGCTGATGCAGTGGCAGTTAAAACCTGATTCTGGGTTTGAATTAAAGTCTGGAAAAAATAACATCAATAAACAAATAATAGCAGATTTAAATATAACAGGAAAACAAGGTAATTTCCAGCAATGGTTTCTTCATGTAGGCCGAATCTAATACAATGATTAGCTGTACTGATATTGATAATATTTAATTACAACGTCAATGCAGTGATTACCCATATACTAGTTCTGTACATGTCTAAACTGCAGTAAACCATCACCTGAGAATTTGCCCGGCACTGCCATATTATAAGATTGGATGATTCTTTTTTTGAAGTGAGCAACATGATTCACTGTTCTGAAAAAAAATTGGCGTAACCAGTTTCACAACTGACACAACGTTACAAACAGTGCATTCACATTTAACCATGAAAATTAATTAAAAAAGCTTTCTTCCTTCTCGTTGGTTACATTAGCATTAGCTCAACTTACATGTTTTGTTGAAACTGAGTTGTGATCTATTACATGAGTAATCCTGCCTGTGACTGCGATTACAGCAAACTGATGGGAACAAGGTGCTGACATCCTTATGTTGGATGTTATTCATAATTTTTACCCCAAAACACTCCAAGCTTCTGGCCTTTTGTCTGAAATGTCAAGAGAGGAAAAAAACCCACTAGGTAATGTGGTTTGTTTCGGCTCAAAGATAAAAAAAAGGGCAGACCGGTTTAGGGCCATGGATTATTCAATGAAAAAGTAGTTGTAAACACATAACATCAACCAAGAATTAGTGATTAAAAGTGAACACTGATTTTTTCCTGATGTTGGTGACTGTAGTGAAAGAGTTGAGAACTTCTGAATATGTCCACGTCCACACAAACTTTCAATAATGAAATTATGTTCCAAATTGTGGGGGTATACGAATCTCCATGAGGACCCAACTTTTATTTAGGAGCACTGCTTGGCCTTTAATTGCTGAGTAAAATAAGGTGCAATCTAGCAATACCAGCATGAGATGCATACCAAAGTCTTTCCATTGCATATCATTTGTTTAACAGACTAGAGATTAATGCTGGGCGAGAGTCCAAATGTAGATTTTGAAATTCAGTTATTAAATATCCAGATACATGAACATGAACCACATGCAACCTGCTTCCGACTTGCTTTTAACCCTCACCCTGCGAGGGGCGGCAATTGTCAGTATTGACGCAAGCGCTCATGCCGCACGGGCGGCAAAAGTCGGGAAGGTCAAGCTGACCGCGCCACGCGCAAGCCGTATTTTCACGCATCAGGTCACTGACCTTTTTGAGACGTAACCACCGTGTTATTGTTCACTGTATCTCTTCTAAATCAAACGCATTGTGACATGGACATGTTAACCAGTGAACCACTGGTCGGAATCACAAAGACTAAGTTTTCAAAGGCTCTCCCCACACTTTCAAAAGATGTAACATCGACATGCGAGCTGTTGCTCAACAAATTTGCAATATTATCTCATTTTCTCACAAGCTGACCACCATCGTCTGTATCTAAGGACCAATCAGAAGCAAGCTCTGAAATAATCTTTGCCCCAAATGCCCACATTGGTTTATTAGTATGTGTCAATCAGGATGAAACCATTTGTGTAGGGCTTGGGAGGGCGTGGCTAGTTATCATGCTTTGTTCTCACGCAAACTACAGCTGTCAGTTTGGATTCATATAATAAGTCAGATCATTGGTTAGATACTGACAGACTAAGATTTTGCTGGTTAATTCATTATCAAGCGTGATAAGGCATAGCAGCGAATGTTTTCATACCGATCAATAAAAACCGAACCACGTGGACAGCGTTTGTGGTCATTGCATAGCGGCACGGCTCAGTGACCCCAGATAATATTCTCCGTGAGTAAGGTCACTGACCGTGCAGCGGGCTTTACGGGTAGCGCGCGGGGTATGGGTTAAGAAATCCAGATCCATAAACAGTTTGTCTGTCCACATTGTTGCTGACTTATAGTAAAAAACAAAACACAAAAAAAAATTCTCTTCATCTAACCATGTAGGCCTATACAAATGCTCGCAAAGTTGCATGTTTCGTAAAAGGAACTCCAAAGAAAAACAAAAGACCCAGCAGATCAAAGAGAGCGGTGCCAGGCAACAAATCGCTTTTGAGTGATCAGGATTATTAGTTTAAACAGTGGAAACTAAAACAATTGTTGCAACAAAAAAAATGCCGTGTCCATGTTCTGTTGTCTGTTAATGACCAGTCCCTGAACCACATCCATCTTGGACTAGTAGATTATTTACATAGATAGACGGTCATATAATATGAGATATAAATTAATGACCATTGCTGATTGGCTTACATTAATGTCATAATGATATTGAACATCATATTATCTTAAAGTCATGTAGACTCTAGTAGATCTCTAGATCTAGATCTAGTCTAGTAATTAAATTAATGAAAGCATCATAACACTTTTTTATCCGCTGTCATTTGGACAGACTCCTGCTTAAGTGGTGCTCGAATTTTAATCATAAGCATTCTACAAGTTCTAGATTTAATTTACCTTTGGAATTGCACTTTAAAACGTATTTAATTCATATCAGCAAAGTTTCCCACTTCGACACAACTGTTAGAGTGCTCCCCCTTAAGATTGACGTAGAATTTCAAAGTCGTGGTTTTGCTTTTAATGTGGCGAAGGCGAAGTTGACAGAGTGCAAAAGGAAGTAACGGCTTGGGATTCCTGCCAGATAGGCATGTAAACATTATAATACGTATTTATGCACAGTGTTTCATGTCTTATGAAAGCTGCCCCCCTACCCAGGAAGAATTTAATTTTTTTGGAACTATTATTCTTCAATATTCTCCATATAATCATTTGCTTCCAAATCCAATCTTTGTTTCTCACAGTAATAAGACATTTCATATAAATGGTCAGTTTCTACGACACCGGAAGTACCATTAAAGCCGGAAGTAACAATAAGCTGGAATTGCCACGACAGTAACACCCAAACAAGATTTCAGGGTCTGCAATTTGAGGACGATCGCTGACGTCATTTGTGTTAGTAACATTTTTATTATACCTTATCGTATCAATATTCATGACGTTTTTATGTACATTTTGCACGCTTTTGTCCGAAATAAAATCGATCCACGTATAGATCTAGAATCAACAGCAGCATCTAGTCTCTAGATCTAGATATATCTAGGCCCAGATCAAGAAGCTAGAAATCTAGATCTAGATCTAGATCTAGATCCAAATCTAGATTCTAGATCTAGACTCTAGCTAGATTCTAGATCTAGATCTAGATGCTGCTGTTGAGTGTTGAGTGAGTCGAAGCAGGTGTCAAGATCTGGGTCTAGATTCTAGATCTAGAAATCTAGATCTAGATCTAAATTCTAGTAGGCCTAGGCCTACTTCAAGAATAGTTCCGTGAGATTACTGTGAAGATGATTTCCATCCATTTTCTAACTTTTTTTTAGATCTAGACTCTAGATCTAGACTCTAGATCCAGCCTTTATCTAAATTTCTAAAGTGATAGGCTACTGAGTCAGAATAGCAGATCATGTTTTACATGATACAAAGGCCATTTTTTTTTGGCGGGGCCAATGGCAATAGGCCTAAAATTTGTTTTTTTTGCCCTTGTGGTCTGAAGGCGCAGAAGAGATGCAACTTTTGCTATTGTTATAAATTTAACTCTGTGTTCAAACAGTCAGTTACATTAAATAGAGTTTGTGTTGTCACAGTAAATTTTGTCACTTATTTTCATGAGTTCTCATTGTTTCTGTAATAATTGAAAATTGAAATTGTCTTGATCCTGCACAGTCAACATGACATCAATAGCAGAACAACCATGCTATACTCTCATCAATGTGCCCATGGATGCAGAGCCACCAACAGAAATGCAACTGAAACAAGATTTAGGTATGTTAATCTTTAGACTAGTTTTCACTTATTGTCCAGCCTGACAAACTATTGATCAGTAGTACTGTTTGTGATATTTTCTGTAAACCGTATAAAAACAACTACAATTTACTTTCAAAATGTGACATGTTATATAATATCTGTAAGTAAGGATGTATTAGATTTAGGGAACTAGATTTGAAGAAAAATGCATTGTGTATTACTTTTGATTTTTTTTTTTATTATATTGCTGTTTCTTAATTACTTACAGAAAGCAAATCCAGTCAAATCTTGCTTCACATTTGTTTTGGTTAAAGTAATTGTCCAACACGAGGATATTATGAAGATGCAGGCTGTGTGAAAATTATATACATTATAAAATAGAGTGATCTCTTGTGTTTTTATTCTACAGAAAAAGGGGATGCTCGTACAAAGATTGATGCTCTTAAAAAGGTTATTCAGATGATACTTAATGGAGAAAAGATGCCATCACTCCTTATGACCATCATCCGATTTGTGATGCCAATGCAAGATCATACTATCAAGAAACTCCTTTTGGTCTTTTGGGAAGTGGTTCCAAAATACACACCTGAAGGGAAGCTGTTGCAAGAATTCATCTTGGTTTGTGATGCTTACAGAAAGGTAAACCTCCACAATTGATTTGCTATTGTGCTGCCTCATTTTTGACATTTTGTTGGCTTTAAATAATTATTGTTGATTAAAGGAACTGTTTCAAGATCAGTAATGGTAATGTTCTCTGTTTTGGATATGATTACTAGGATACAGAGATAGATATTCAAATGTGATATGATTGCTAAGGCATTCATTCCTTTTTTCTTGTTGTTGCTTATGTATTATCCAAGAGTAAATGTTTGACAGTGGTAGAGTCAGTGATTTCCCAATTGTGGTAAATATATCAATGATGATAAAATTGTTTGTTATTGGCATCTAGGATCTTCAGCATCCAAACGAGTTTATCCGAGGATCCACACTCAGATTTCTGTGCAAACTGAAGGAGCCAGAATTGCTTGAACCACTGATGCCAGCCATTAGACAGTGTTTGGAGCATCGTCATTCATATGTGAGACGCAATGCGGTGTTGGCAATTTACACCATCTACAGGTGATTAATTATACATTTTATTTTCATGTATTAAAATAGACATTATTTAGAATGCTTTAAAATGCTCAGATCTGCACTTTTGTTCAGATTTGTGTTCATGAAAGTTGCTAATGTAATAAGTATTTTCTGTTTCAGATACAGAGAGAGAACTGTTAAATGTTCTTTTTATATTTTAGGATAAGTTAACGACTTCTCGTGTGTTTTTGGAGAACGATAATTAAGTATTGCTTCAATTATCTTTTTTCTTGAATTTTTTGTAAAACTTTTTTTTTCTGTACATGTTTTGCAGGAATTTTGAGTCTTTGATCCCCGATGCCCCAGAGCTAATTCACAACTTCCTAGAAGGAGAACAAGACATGTCATGCAAGCGTAATGCTTTCATGATGCTGATCCATGCTGATCAGGTGATATGTCATGACCTAGTTATACTTTGTGACTTTTACACTGCTGCTAACTTTAATGTTATTTCTAAGAAAAAATCCTTTGTGGGGAAATTATTTTAGTAATTAAGCCTGAGAAATGAAAAAGGCCATATTTTCAGATCTACAGTTGAACTGAATTTCATGTGAGAATTGTATTGATGATATAAGGTGAAGGCTGGTGGAATGTGTTATAACTATTTATAGAAAGATACTTCATGGATCATAGTTTGGAGTTTCTTCAAGGTATAAAGTGATTTAAGTTACACATGTTATGCTATGAAATTTGACTTAACAAAATGAAGATCAGCCTACACTGAATTTATTTCATGTTGATATTTCAAGGGCTCATACATACATGGTTCATAGCATATGTTTGAAGTACATTCCCAAAATAATTTCTCAACATCCCATCCTCAAAGAACACTCATATTTCTATCTGTTTAGGAAAGAGCTCTGGATTACTTGAGCAGTTGCATAGATCAAGTGACCTCCTTTGGAGACATTCTGCAGCTTGTCATTGTGGAACTCATTTACAAAGTAAGTTTTGTGATTTTCTTGTTCAACTTTATACATTCTCTGTATGTAACTTCAGGTTGATGCTTAATGGGTGAACCCATAAAGAATTCACAGATCTGTTTTATTTTTCATAAAGCAAATTAGTTTAAAAAATTGAAATTTATATTTCAGGTCTGCCATGCAAATCCAGGAGAAAGGGCAAGATTCATTCGTTGCATCTACAACCTCTTGAACTCATCCAGCCCTGCAGTCAGATATGAAGCTGCAGGCACGCTGGTCACATTGTCAAGTGCTCCCACTGCCATCAAGGTAGATTTTATCATTCTCCTTTAGAGCTTTGCTTGCAGCTCAGTCTAGAGATAATGTTTAATGTGTTTATTGCCACATGCAAAATTTTTGTTTGAAAACGTTTTGAAACAGCTGAGCTCATGATATTTTGTAATGTCATTTATGCAAGATATTTTGATTTGAAAAGAAAAGGGCAGGTCCCTATCGATGACTAGAGCTATAAAATAGAAATGTTATGCTAATTACTAGCAGAATATGTAACTTGTGGATTTATAGAATGTTTACATATTTCTATTGAAAATTTTGAAGCGAGTGTTTAACGCTTTCAATTCTTACAGGCTGCTGCCAGCTGCTACATTGAACTTATTGTCAAGGAAAGTGACAACAATGTGAAACTCATTGTCCTGGACCGACTGATTGCCTTGAAGGAAGTGCCAGCCCATGAAAAAGTCTTGCAGGTAATTGTGGTTCTGTGGAATCTTTAAACATGGAATTGCTAGGTTTTGTAAACACTAACTTCAAATCTGTCATGTGCCATCTTGTTCTAAGGAATCCTAACTTGAACGTGCAGCGAAATTCTGATGAAGCAGCTGCCCTTTGGACTAAGCTTATGTGGGCATGTTATCCTTTAACCTTAATTAACAATATTCTGAAAGAGGATAATTTGATTGCCTTAAGACTGAAGCAGGGGTTTGAGATGATGTAAATAATTTGTCTTCACATATATTTATATTTTCGCAAGGACAGCCTGTTAATAGTGTATGAGAACTTCTCTATTGAATGAATAAAGCTCTTCTTGTTTGCACATGAACTTTCACAAACAAAAATCCTTTTCATTTTTGCCAGTGGCTGAAGAAAATAGTCTCTGCAACTATAGGGTGGGAGGAGGCGCAGGACATTAACAGCTATTTCAATGATCACCCTTTAAATGCACCATTGTATTCTGAATGTTTGATTGTGATGTTAGTGTGTCACTCCTGTTTCAAAATCTTTATTCCTAGGAACTGGTGATGGACATTTTGCGTGTCCTGAGCTCTCCGGATCAAGAGGTCCGCAAGAAAACCCTCACCCTGGCTCTTGACCTTGTGACATCTCGCAACATTGAAGAGGTTAGGAACAGTTTATAAAAATTGTAAAAATATACAAATGGGACAAAATGGTACAGTTTATTTATCTTGAGGTTGAAACAAAATTTCATGAACTATTTTGTGCTAGAATTTTGAGTCAGATATAAGGTGATGGCATATATTTACCTACCTTTTTTGTTTGCTTGCATATATTTCATTTTTATTCAGATTTCTTCAGCATTATGTAGATGACCATTTCATCATAAGTGTTTTTATACTTTTTTCAGATGGTCTTGGTTCTGAAGAAGGAAGTGGTGAAGACTAACAACATAGAACATGAAGACACTGGGAAATACAGGCAGCTGCTTGTCAGAACCCTTCACCAGTGCAGTGTCAAGTTCCCCGATGTTGCATCTACTATCATTCCAGTGGTAAGCATCATTTTCATATCTTTGTAATAAATATAAATTATACAGAGCACCATGTGGCAAGATTTAGTTTTGTCAGCGCAGTGAATTTTTTTTCTAAGTTTTAGGGTTAGGACTAGGATTAGAGTTAGTTAATTGACCACAACAGGCTTTTTGTTGGTGTTGAGCTTAACAGTGTTTTGGGAAATGGGCCACAAGTTGGTAACAAAAATCTGTTGGGGGTGTTTGGCTATGTGCCCCAAATAGACCATTCACAAGTTATATCCTTTTCTAACTATGTGTCATAAATAGATTTAAATTTAAATGCATCACACACATTAAAGTGATTTAATGAAAATGTCAGCATTCAGGGTGAGTCAGTGGCAACATTTCTGAAAAATTAATTCATTTCCTGCATGGATCAAACTTGAAGCAAATTGGATAGTGACATTACCAGGGTTATTTTTGTTCTGTTTTGGTACAGAATGGAATGTTTTTGACTCATCATTTTGTATATTTATATTCATTTTCAGCTGATGGAATTCCTGGGTGACACCAATGAGCTGGCTGCAGCTGATGTGCTGGTGTTTGTGCGTGAAGCTGTCCAGCGTTTTGACCAATTGCGACCACTCGTCATCAGCAAACTTTTGGATGTGTTTGGCACTATCAAGGCCATGAAGTAAGAGTCTATAAAATATATGCTTGGAAAGAATGGAGGGAAGAGAATGAAAGGTTTCATAGTCAAATGGTTTTCAGTATGGCTGTGTTGATTAGACTTTCATTGTTGTAATGTTTCATGTACATGGCCTGCTAGGATGCAGAGACTTACACTTTATTAACATATTTTACAGGATACATCGAGCTGCTCTGTGGATCCTTGGAGAATATTGTACGTCACCTGATGATATTCAGAGTGTGATGACTCTTATCAGACAGTCACTTGGTGATGTGAGTGAATTAAAATTTTGATCTATCTAACATATCATTATTCTGTTTACCCATATTGTATTCTGAAGTTTTCTCTTAGTTGTGATTACATTTTCTCAGATGTTGTAATTCATAAACCAATCAATAACAGTTTGTTGCATGGAACTTGGAGTGACAAATCATCAGGATTAATTTAATATAATAATGGATTTGTTTAGTATGGTGACTAGGGATACTATGTCATATTTATGTGATCAGGAGACATAGCTCAGTGGGGCAAATTGTAAAGGCTGTAAAATAAACGTGGAACCTGTAGTGCCACCGAAAGATATTTACAACTTAACAGTGTAAAGGTATTTAGATCTTATCATCTTGTCCTTCAATTCTGAATTCTTTGGGACACTCATGCATTTTGTTTGTTAGAGATGAATTTTGTATTTTGTATTTTGTTTTCAAGTTTTTCCTAATTAATCACTGTGCTGTTGTGGATTATGGTATCTCTAGTTTAGTTTATTGAGAATCTCTCAAAGCTGTATTTTTAAGATGTTCTTTTTCTTATGATACAGATTCCAATTGTTGATGATGAAATGAAGAAAGCGGCTGGTGAAATAAAGGAAGATGGTAAGTGAAATGAACTGATGTATTTTAAACTTTCTTGGAATCAAACAGAGTTAAAAATTTCTTGGGCCATGTGATGTTGTAACTGTTTATGTGTTTTAATCAGGGGTTTTCAACTGTTTGTTGGAGTTTTACAATAGAATGCTGTCTGTAAACTGCATCAAAATGCATTTTAATGTAGTGTCCCAGGGTAGGTTTGTAAAACTTTACCAGGGACTTTTGCCATTACCGTGCATAATGATATTTAATAACAATTGTGCAAAAGGACCGACGCAGGAGCATTTATGTTATTATCAACATAACAAGGACTTGAAAATTCTCAGCATAGCTTATCTACTACACGAGATGATGTTCACCTCCTCTTGTCACTGGGGTTCACTGAAGTTCCATAACTGAAAAAAGTTTAGTTTGGTTTTTTAAGTCAGTGGTCAGACAAGTTTAATGTGTTGACATTTCTTGAGAGTTTTCACAACTTTTTATCCTTTTCTGAATGCAATGCCTCATGTGTGTATGTACAATAAATGATTTCAGTGTATTATCTAAATAGTCTGAGAGAAAGAACAACTTATGAGTCAACAATGACACGTGTAAACATTTTCTTTACAGAAATGCAAGCAGGAGGATCTGTCCAGAGACTGGTTACAGCTGATGGGACTTACGCCACTCAGAGTGCATTTAGCACAACCTCATCTGTCAAGAAGGAAGAAGTGTAAGATTCCTTCATTTTAAACTCATTGGTGGGATACAAACTGCTCAACACTGAAATTTTACTGTGCTTTTTTTTGTTGCTTTCGTTTTTTTTGTTTTTTTGTATGGAAATGGAAAAGGACCTGTATGTACATCGCATGTGAAAATATCTTACCATGAAACAATAGAAATGCCTAAGAAATATGCTGTGCACAAACCTTGTATCTTTGGTCACTCCTTACATAGTTGAACAGTTTTTTTTCTTCCATAGTAAAGTGGACTTTTTTTAGGGGGTGAACAGACCAAGGCTGCTGTAGGCGCCAGACCAGGCACAGTATAGCCTACAAGGAGACAGTGTGATTAGCTGAAAAATGTGATATTGTGTAATTAATAAGGAAGCATGATGTGGTCAGTGAAGGGGAGGGACTATCACAGTCAGTCCAGACAACTGACAAAGATGTGTCTCTTTGTTACCGCGGTATATGTCTCCTGTTTTAGTGCTGGTTGTTGATGCAAGCCCATAATGTAAGTTTGTGTACATATTTTGCATTGAATTTTTACTGTTATGTTTATTTCATGATACTGTTTCCTACTTCACAGTCCCCCCCTGAGGAAGGATATGATGGATGGTGATTTCTTCATTGGAGCAGCTCTAGCCACTTCTCTGACCAAACTGGCTCTCAAGTACTTAGAAATCACTAAAGACAAGAAAAGACAGAATGTGAGTTTAATAAACTATACTTGATGAACTATAAAACTCTTCCACAGTATCTAATAAAGAAAAAAAAATTGCATTGTGTTTTGTTTGTCTTGTGTAAATTAGTCTTGTGTGAATATGTTGTGGTTTCTTTTTTCAAGTTCAGTAGAGCATGGGAAAACTGCTATGCTTAACCAAGTTTCATTATTTTGCTAAACATGTTGTTCTGTTTCATTATATATACTGAATCATATGTATTGCTAGACAGGGAGAGAAAAGAGAATTGGTCTCATGTTGAAGAGTAATAAGTGGCCTAATGCAAAGACGGGGATGAAATAAGACTTGTTAGATATTAGCAGTGCAAAAGACACTTTGAAAGTGCTAGACTGAGCTCTGATGCCCGATTTTTTCATCACGCAGGCCTTTGTAGCTGAAGCCATGCTTATTATGGCAACCATCATTCATCTTGGCAAATCTGGGCTTGCAACCAAGGTATGTTTACCACTATGTTATATTACTGCATCTTACTTAGTTTTTTTCTAACTTATTTTAAGGAGAGTTTTACCCTAATTCATTTTTCATTTGTTTTTACTTTGCTTTCCTCACAAAATATTTTTGTCTGTTGAATCATTTCATAAATTTCAAAGGTTATGTTTTACTTTCTGGGACATCAGAAATGATAGATCTGAAATTCCATTTTATGCAGTGTTCGTATTATTTGAAACAAATGCAAGATAGCATCGGATATGATTGTAATAGGTTTTCTACATATTTTTCTGTGTTTAAAATAATGATTTTCCTTTCAGACTACATAGATAAACGATGAGATTGTAACACATTGAAGTTAGTAAATGCTTGTAGCTGTCCTGTTGTGCACTCTGTGTGTATTCTATTGGTAGAATGCGCATGACATCACAGAGTGTTTTTTGTTTTGTTCTTCTAACAAAGAAGATGGCGGGTGGATCAGCTGATGAGTGTAACTTTGAGATATGTCTAAGCGGTTAAAATGCCTGCTGGTTGCATTGCGGTTGATTGTTATGGCAGGGGTGGAATGGATGGATCCAAGCTGGTCAGATTCCCTACCATCCGTGTAAACAAGGGAAAGGAAGTGAAAGAATTGACCGAATGTCTCCCATATGCATGTACACACGTGCCATTGTTTACTGCAGCGAACTATTTTTAGCTCGCCTCTGATTGGTTCGCGACACCTTAAGTGCTTGCAGTGCAAATCAGCTAACGAATCAAAATCAATGCCACCATCGCCATGGTGATGCGTGGGTCCAGACAGCCAAGATGGCGGATATGCGCATTCTACCTATAGGCATATCCCATGACATCACTGAGATTGGACATTCATTGCCGTAGGCATAAATTGCATGGCATTTCATGTGTTTTGTTTAGACAGCCAGTTTGTTTTTTTTTTTCCTTCAGCCAATTACTGATGATGATGTTGATCGCATAGCTGTCTGCTTGCGTGTACTGGCTGAGCGCTCGGAGATGATGAATGAAATTTTCAACAAGGCCTGCAGGGGCTCCCTTTCCCTAATGCTGGCTGCCAAGATTGAGGAAGAGAAGCAGATGCAAGCAGTAAGTATTCATATTTGGAATATTTTGGCTTTGAATCTGTAACACCAATGTGCAAATTGTCCAGAAAGATTGGGAATTTCAGATTTTATATTTTCACATGGCCATGAAACAACTAAACAAGAGAGAAAATGCTTTTGAAGCTTTGCATCAATGTTATCTGATTCATAGTATATGGACTGTTGTGGAAAATGATATCACTAAACTCGGGAATTTTTTTGTGATACCCAGTTCCCATTCTGATAATTGAAATTTGCTGTGATTCACTTTTAATAGAATTAAAATGTGGTTGATCTGGTTTCATTAATGCTAATATTTACTGGCTGTCATTCATCCAATTTTTATGTATATTAGGGTGCATTTTGGGGGTTACAAAAATATTTCTTTTGCTTTAATGTTATGGAATGTCTGAACATTACTTTTTCTCATTGTGAACACAGGCTTCTGAACGCAAGATAGTGAAAGTCCATGCAGATGACCCAATTGCTTTTGCTCAGCTGATCAATAGGAGTGACCAGGGTGCTGGAGAGGTAAAGTAAAAACTTGTCATTTTTGTCATTTCTTGAACTGTGCCTGTCTTTCTGAAATGAGTTTGTTTTTAAGGTTTTCAACTTTGTATGGAGGAGAGATTCTTATCTGTCAATATTGGTTTTATGCTATATCATAATCTTCTCTTGAACATGTAAAATTAAATTTATGCAGAATTCAATTTTGTCCTTCTAGGTTTGAGTAATATGCACCACTTGTAAGAGTCAAATATGTTTGTTTAATTCACAGTAGATTTTATGCTGCTTGGTTTTGTTGGAGGGGGGGGGGGGGGGGGTATTCAACTATACCTTACATTGAATTTCAATAGTATTTCTTTAAATAACAGCAATATTTGTGTCATAATGAACTCCTTCATCTGTTTCTTCAGAACATGTTTGAGCTGACGCTTTCCCAGGCCCTTGGAGTTAATGCCAAAAAGGATGGTGATCCTCTGGGATCTTCTAAATTAAACAAGGTATTGCATTCCATTTTCATACAGTTTTACCTGTACATCTAACCTAGGCTGGGTCTCGGAAAACTAAGAATGATAATACACTATGGGGGGTTCAAGGCATATCTGTTGGAGGAAATATCAGGATTAGTGAAACAGGGATTTGAAATGTGCATGGTTGTTCGGTAAACTACTGCTGGCAGGCCTTGATAATGACACGTATGGACAGATATGGGAAAAGATGAGGTGAAGTAAGTGGTGATCATAATAACAGAATATTTCATCATTTGTTTCTAGTGTAACAGTTTATCATACTTTGAGCCAGCTCATCTGTTTACATCCTGTGTGAAGGAAAGTGCTGACGTTTTCAAGTTCTTCCAGTATTCAGCATGGTCCTAGCTTTTTCACCTCCTGGTCTATTGCCTTTACGGTCTGTTACTTCATTTAGCTACCAAAATGAAAGTCATCATGTCAGTGTATTGGCTTAATAAATGATATGATATAACTGTCTATATGTGCTATTTTAGCTCCAGGATATGACAAGGTGACTGGCAATTGAAGCAAGTTATTGCCATCATGAAATTATAATTACATTTCACAGTTAAATGTAAATGTGTCCATTTCTTGGAAAAGGAATACTTTATGTAAAATTAAGCAAGTTCGTTTTTCAATTGTTATGCTCTTTTCTTTCCTCAAATCCAGGTGTCCCAGCTCACCGGCTTCTCTGACCCTGTGTATGCAGAAGCCTATGTAAATGTCAATCAGTATGACATTGTATTGGATGTACTTATTGTCAATCAAACTGCAGATACTTTGCAGAACTTGACTCTTGAATTGGCTACTTTAGGTAAATACTATCTGTTTCTGTAACAGATCATTTAATTGTGACCATAACCCTGTTTTACATTACGTTGGGGGATGCTGGCATGAATACAGTGAGTGTCTGGGGTCTGTCAGACCCCAAGTGTAAAACAGAATTATTTTTATGTTCAACGTGCTTGACTT
Organism: Onchidella celtica; assembly: GCA_963931925.1. Classification (NCBI taxonomy): domain Eukaryota; kingdom Metazoa; phylum Mollusca; class Gastropoda; order Systellommatophora; family Onchidiidae; genus Onchidella; species Onchidella celtica. Next base: position 58,765,508 of record OZ007570.1, on the reverse strand, counting down.
TAGACTAAGTTAGACCATGCTTTATGGCACTTGCGATTGACATAATCAAAATATTTGCTCGGTCAGAGTAAGAATTGTGTATTTATATATAGCTCAAGAATTAAATTTTATAGCTATTGCAACAGCATTTGTTTGTGATGATTACCATATTACTTCATTGTTTTTTTTTGTTGTTGTTGTTTGTTTTCAGTTAAGCCAAAATATCAGCCATGTCATAAAATTTATTGTGAATGAATGTATTTCATTAACATTATTACAGGAGATCTAAAGCTGGTAGAAAAACCACAACCTTTGACCTTGGCTCCTCATGATTTCTGCAATATAAAGGCCAATGTCAAGGTTACATCCACTGAGAATGGCATCATCTTTGGAAATATTGGTATGTCAAAAGATATCTTTCCTCAGCATTTATGCGCAATGAACATTCAGATTTTGGGTTTTGCTAAATGGAGTTTCACTTGAAGTAAAAAAAGATGTGTCAAACGAGTGCTTCAGCCCTCGACTTCTTTAAATTTGTGTAAAAAAAAAATAATTAAATATCTAATTGAAAAATTTGTTTCAACAAGGCCAGAAAGTAACCTTCCAGTGTTTTCATTATGCATCATTTTTGGCACTTCTGTGTCTACCAGATGATGGTTTTGAAGAGTGTTACATATGTGTTACTGTATTAAAAATGCTAGGCGACGTGCAAACATAAAAAAATAAATGCCTCTTATCAAAGATTTCATGTTTTTCCCATGCCAGTTTATGATGTGACTGGTGCTGCAAGTGATCGCAACTGTGTGGTTCTGAATGACATTCACATTGACATCATGGACTACATTGTGCCGGCCTCTTGCACTGACACCGAATTCCGCCAGATGTGGGCTGAGTTTGAATGGGAGAACAAAGTCACTGTCAACACAAATATTGTTGACCTCAAGGAATATTTAGAACATGTGATGTCGTGTACAAACATGAAGTGCTTGACTCCTGAGAAGGTAAATTATTTTATCCACAACTTTTTGTTAAATTTTTGGTACAATTAGCTCCACTAAGGATGATCTCTGGCATGGACTGCCCAAGTCAAGAAAGCTCAGTTTAACAGGTGGAAGAAAAAACAAATGAAATGTTGAAAAAATGTACTTTTGATCTGCGTTGTTTTTAAAAAAATTATTTTAATTTCTAATATGTTTTAATAGTTTCATAGTAAGATATTACATAAAAATGAGCAGTGTTTTGGAGTTGTGCAGTTAGTCTCAAAGATCATCAGTAAGCTCATTTAAAAAGAAAAGAATATAACCTACTTCACATCAATCTATTATATATTTCAGTAACTTGCAACCTTTGGCATGACTAACTGACCAAACTATACACTCTTCAGGCCTTAAATTTGGCAGGAAGGTGGCAATTGAGATAAGGCAGATGATGGCTATTATTAAAAGTTGTTTACGTCAAGCATGTATTTTTAATAAATGACAATGTTGAATACATTTGTATTTTTGCATTGTTTGTTTCGTAATATATAGCACCGTATCAAGCGTTCAGTTTGGTGCGTAGTGTTCTGCTGCGCATGAGTTTTGAAGCGAGACTGTAGTTTATTACTTTTATTATCTAGAGAGGGGGGGGGGGGGGGGATCACATGATTGTTTATTCTGGGCAATGCCCGGTAGCTCATCTAGTTTTATAATAATAAGATTCTTTTTATAGAACAAGCTCTCCATTTTGAATCCTAATCTCATCGCCTAATTTGACACATTAGCAGGGTATGGTATTGTCTAATCATCTGTCAAGAAGTTTTAGTGAGATTTATTCTTATTGCAGTGTCTTAATTTGTGAAACTTTTTTTTTTAAAGCATAAATGAGTAGGATAATAAGTTTGAACATAGAATGTTCTACCATAGAAATGTATTATTTTGTGTGTTGTTTTTTTTTCACCTGTATCTGTGCTGATAGATATAGATTGATTTGAAATATTTTTATTGTTATCTTTGTGAAATCTCAGGCTGATGACTCAGATTTCAATCCACATTTGTTAATAAAATCTCAGGTGAATAGAATTCCCAGCAAGTTGGTTCTGTTATAGACATGGATATGGTTTAATTTGATCTATATTGAATCCCTCTAGACACCCTCTGGGCTTTTTAAATCATATTCCATGTTTCTGTTTTAATTTCAGCGCGTTTTCTGAATATTTATTGACTTAATCATGACTTTACCTGTTTTAATTTTGAAAATTCTTTCTTGGTCAAATACAAAATATGGCCAGTTTTAAAGACAAGTATGTTATTGGAAAAATGAGTTTTAAGGAAGTTGAGGTTGAAGATTTTTGCCCATGTAGATCTCATTTATTTTCTGATGGATATACTCATGTTTGTACCTACTGATTGGTATCAGAACTTCTCACAAAGATAGGACAGCTCTCTCTCCTGATGTTTATGGTGAAATCCAAAAATTTTTTAAAATGCGGGGATAGCCCAGGTGCCTTCAAAACCAACCATATGTGACTGCCCAGATTTACTTTTGTACTTGTGCAGTGGGTGGAAATTTGTGAGAGATTTGAATTCAGTTGGTGTATTGTCTTTTATGGCACTGGTGTGAAAGACAAGGACAATATTAATAATTGTGATCATAGGGAAACTGACTTCGTTTCAGAAGCTATTTAGTCTCATATGTTAAGCAATTTCCTGTCCATCCTTCCTGTGTCCAGCTTTTTGCAAGAACTGTTTTCAGAGGAAAATTTTGAATGATGCTGTATTTAGAGATGGCTCCTTTTTGTGTTTCTTATGTTTTCCCAAGTTCTTTCACCTCTGATTATAAACAAATGCACTTTCAATCTCATCCTTTTGTGTTTCTTTGATGTACATTTAGCATTTTTTTTTAGCAGAGCAAGCACTGTGCATCCCCTGTGTAAATTCACACCCCTTAGACTCTTACATATATATCTCTTTTCAGTATCCTTCTAAAAATATTTCAGAACTTTCCTTGCTTTTTTTTTTTTTTTTAATATGTTCCGAGAGCAGTATACACTAATGAAATTATCTGCCCCATATACTTTTACTTTCTGTTTCTTGAGTAATATTACCCTGCATTTCGGTTTTGTGTTTTCAAACTGTGGTCATTAGAACAGCTACTCTAGGGACAAGAAAGCATATTTAAAAAATATTTCCAGTGAATCTGTGATTAAAATAACAGTGATTCATCTGACTGGAAAAGAATTCAGTGTCATTTGATAATTTGCATAAAATGTTGAATTGTAACTGTAATCATTACTTTTGCAGTACACAGAACAAAACTTGTTTCATTGTATAATTAACATTGTGCACCCCCTAACACTAAGATGTAACTGTGTTCAAGAAAATGATGAAGTTTGTCAGACTTATTTTTGTACTTATCAAACTTTTTACAGGCCTTGTCTGGTGAGTGTGGGTTCATGGCTGCTAACATGTATGCTCGCTCCATCTTTGGAGAAGATGTGTTGGCTAACTTGAGCATTGAAAAACCTCTGCACCTGGGCAAAGATGCATCTGTTCAAGGTCATGTGCGAATCCGGGCTAAAAGCCAGGTAACTGTTTTCCTTGAATGTTGGGATGGATACTGTCTCTTTAGAAATACATGGTAAAATATGGACATAGGAAAAACAGGACTTTCTAGCCTTTTGACACAATTTTTGTCCACGACCATTGGCTTTTGTTGCAAAATCTATGGTGATAAAGTAGGATTACAAGATACTTATTAGATTAAATCTCGCAGTCAGAAAGTGTTGTCGTTTGCATATGTGTGAAGGTAACTGATAAAATATTTTTTTTTCAAACAGGGAATGGCTCTGAGTATGGGAGACAAAATAAATCTGTCTCAGAAGAAGGCAAGCAAAGCCAACGCTGCCTAGACAGCAGTCAGCTTTTCAAGATTTTGGAAATTATTTTCATGTCCAAGTGGATAACATTGAAAGTGATTATTGATATTTCACAGCTTCATGCTCCCAAGGATTTTATGTCCTGTATCTTGCTTGTGTTCATGATGAGTTTAATATAAACAGAAAAATATGAGCAAAGCAAGATAGAGTATGCATTCTGAGGCTTAAATGCTTATTCATAATATTGACAACAATTTAATCTCCTGTGCAGAGTGATGTAAGTGACAGCATGACCATTTTCTACTTTATTTTCTTCTATGAACTGGTCTCACGCGTTCTTTTACATCAAAAGCAGATAGACGTGTCCGTTACCGAAATAGTAGTTTGTAGTGTGACAAACTCATAAATAAAAGCATTTATGTATGTAGATTGGCCATGCCACACACGTTTTGTGTTTTTCTCAAAACTATGAAATGAACACCACTTATATATGTTGCTCTGCCATTTCATGGCACTATTGGTATTTTCCTTTTTTGATTGTAAATCTGCAACCTGCAGACTTCCATTTTTGTGCGCAGCTCAGCTTGTGATTAGTGCTTAGAATCAATATTTTTGCTGCGGTCGCAAGAGTTGAAAAAAACTTACATGTATATTACATTATCCTTTCCTTGGATATACGGCTAAAGAAGAAATATTACTTGTAGTGTTCCTGCCAGTATAGTCAATGTCATTTCATATTACTGTTTCGATTTAGAAAGTTACTTTTTATGTGGACACAGTAAAATTTTAATGATGGATTTGTTCCATTCCTTTGGTATTTTGAATAGAATCTTTCTGCTAGCTTGAGAGCACACATCTATATGGTGCAGATTTTGAGTTTGTTATTATTTTGTAGCTCTGCAACAGTCTGTAAATAAATGTTGGAAAATGATTTAATTGTTCACTATACAATTCAAACATCATTCGAGCATCCTTTGGCAAATAGTTTGCCTGTGCTTGAGGCTTCGTTTCTCATTGTTTAAAATAATTATGTCTTAGGAGTTTTCATTTGGCTGTTTTCTTTAAATGTTTGGATACATTATTGTGGAATCAAATTAAATTTGTGTCCATCGGAACTTGTAACGTGTCTTTGTTTATGCTTATCAGAATGTTGCCATGTTTGGGTGCTACTATGCAGTTTCTTCTTTTGTGTAATACTGCACCATTATTTGAACATATTCACTACAAAACCATACTGCACAAACCAATGCGATACAAACAACATGACATCCTCCTATTGTTGCAAGAGTGAATGACAAAATTCATTTACTGAACTTTTAATTTCTACATTTCATACAAAAAATACATCACTTTGCATGTATGATACAAAATATGAACAACACAATGTAACAGCACATCTTACGTTTTATCCAAATCAAGGAACCAAACTGGCATAATAACTGAATGGAAATACTTATTTGAAAAAAAAAGTAAAAGACTGGTTAAATTAAATTTTCTGCATTTTTTATCATTTCTATTGTACTGACTCACTTTCAAATAAAAAGTGATCCAAATGAGTTCAAATTTACTGCCCTGGGAGATTAATTTTTATTGAAAACTGAGTCACGCAATACATGTATATTTGGTATCTCTAACCAATGCAGAAAGTCAAAGAAAAAACTATATAAAACTGCATACAGACCAAAGAAATCTAACATCATTGACTTACCACCTGACACTCTGCAGTAAAAAAAAATTGTACTACTGACCTTAGACTGACTGCTAGAATAATGAATAATTATATAAAATGCATCTTTGAAAAGTCATGGCAGATCTGGCAATTTAACGACACTTCTCCCTTGCAAAGTGACGGAACTTTTATAACACAACAGAACTCAGATAGAGAGCATGCCTCAGTTTTCTGAAGTCCCCCAGATTCTTGAATTCGATAATTACAGGACACACGGATCATAGTAAATACAAATTTTCATGTTCTCAAGTTCCTCCTTACCAACTGGTTTGACTACAGCATTGTTATGGCTGTGACCTCTTAATGAAATGGAGAATTAGCCTTTCTTGTACCTTTTACATATACATGTATTTTTTTTAACACCCCACCTTTTCCACTCATTTCCAGATGCATCCTTTTCTACCACAGCATCACGTCACTGCTCTAATGATTATGGCATATTATTATGTCAGACTTAATGCCAAAAGGCAACTGACGGTTCATTGCACCCCTGAGCCTGAGGGTTATCAGATAATATTACAGAAAAAGAAATGTGCCCATAGGAAAATGTAATAATCCAATAGGATCATAATGGCATTAGTCACCAAATGACAAGAAAAACGGTTTGTTCTTAATATCTCAAAAGTGTCCAAAATGACTTCTGCCATTAGCGTAGAGCAGAGACGATCAGGCCACATAAATAAAAGTGGGATGAAGAGTGTTCAAAAAGAAAGTTTACATCAAAATAAAAAAATACCGGTTAATCAAAGAGATGTGAAGGTGCTTAATGTTCATGGGAAGTGAGTGATACTGTCTAAAATTAACATAAGATTGGAAAGGTTAAAAATTATAATAATCCTCCTTCTGGGCACCACTAGTACATTGTTTCCCAGCCACAATAAAGGGCACTGGTAACCAACTACTGGTACTAGTGTGCTTATAGTGCAGATATTTGATGTTGGATAATTATCCATTCACATTAACTGCTTGTCAACATCCCTAGCTTATCGTGTATAGAGAAAAGACTGATGTCAGGGAGGCATAGTATTTCACATAGAAAACTATAGCTGAACAGTGAACGCAACTCAGTATTTTTCCTATCTGGCTTTGTAATTACACTACATCCTCCTAGCAACATCCTACAGAAAATTCTTCAGCAGGGACACTTTGGATGAAGCCAAATAGAGAAAATATGGCTCATCAGGGAACATAACTCAGTACAGTGTACATGTATGTGTTTTCTCTGTTGAGCTTCATTTGGGAAAATGTAACACTTTAACAAAATCTGGGGAGTGACTTCCTCGGCATGTCCTCTCTATTCATATTTCAAAAACAAATTATAAAGAGATACTTTGTAATTATATTTGCCAGATCCTGCTGCATTTTCAAAATTTCTTAATACTGAAGTACTTCAAGTTGCTCTGCAGCATTAGTCTCCTTAAAAATTTCACATTTTGGGTGGTGTTTTGAAAATATTGGACCAGTACAGATTTTCCACGTACACAGTTCCATATATATATGTGAATAGCCAGTTACACAACCATATTTATGATACCGATTGTTATGACGCATACATAAGACCTTTCCATTCCAACATAAATCCATCTATTGAAAAAAAAAACATACCATTAACTAATATTTACAACAGCTTACTTGAAGCCTAAAAGAGAAGGAATACATAAGCAAACGATATCTGAGCTCTTATTTTAATATTACGCAAAATGTGCCTGAAGGCGGTTTTGCTGGGCATAACAAACAAAATTGTCTAGACTCGCATATTTCACAAATTGGCATTTATAAGCAAATCATACTTTGGCTGCAATTATCCCAATGCAAAGCAAAAAGAAAGCAAAAAAGATAGTTAAATCTATATAGCATATGCACATTCACAGCCAAACTATCTCATAAATGAAGTTGTGGTTTAAAGCCATGTGGTACAGAAATGTAACACAAATATTAATATCAAGGATAAGTATTACAAAATTATCATTCAACAACCAGAAATGTATCAGCCCTCTTGAGTCCTCTTAATGATAAATTATTCAGATTTTGATGAACTTCTTACTGTTGCTGAATGATTGTATCCACCTGATATGGATACAGTGGAACTTGGATACAATGGCATTCACAGGACCATTGCAAAACTCCCGTTCTACACAAGGTCCTGTATAGGCAGGGTCAAAGGGAAACCACTCATGTAAATATATGGTTTGTCCTGGAAGAAATTTCATTGTCATACAGATTTGTGCCTTGTTTTTTACACCCCTGTCCACCTTTTCAATTAATTTTGCCTTTCTTTTGAGAGAAAAGCATTTTCTCTTCTTTGGTGCCATCATTCTATTGCAGTGCAATTTCTCTTTCTCAGAAAGTGAATGGTTATGCATTCGCTCGAAAAGGTAGCGCAGCAAGTGACTACTGTCTTGGTCAGAAAGAGATCTACACACGAGGTGCATGCAGATTGACCACTCCTTTACTTTTACTTTTACACACATATATTCTAACCTCGTGGGCCCCGTTTACCTGATTGGTTGTGCGTTCACACAAAGGACTGACCACGTGCAACCAGTCTTGTGTCATCTCCCACCTCCGCGGTGTGTGGCCATCCCTATATCTCGCACAAATACACACAAAGGACTCGCAACTGGTCATAACATTCACATCTCCCCCCCCCCCCTCCCGATAGACCTCTCAGCCGCGCAATATTTTGCTCAAATGTATTCCATAACATCGGAACAAAAAATGCCGTTGCATCAGAAGTGTGCTATATTTACTGCCTTTCTGAACAATTTTTTCTTTACTTACGAGCAGAGGGTATGAAATGGGGATTTTAAATTATGTCATTGTACCCGAGGTGCCGTTCAATCCACGGCCATTATACATCAGGTCTACTGTATTGGAGAAGAACTGTTTAGCCTATGAATAGATTGCACATCACATAGCCAGGCTAAATTTTAAAGAAATTCGACTTAAGAAGTCTTGCATTTCCACCTCTTAATCCATGTCCTGATATTTAAACATTTGCAAGCCATATTCCATGTGCACAGTTCCTTATATATATGTAGAATAGCCAGTTACACAACCATATTTATGATACCGATTTTTAAGCGCATATCGTATTTGAGAGAAAGATCACAGTATGTCACCGTACAAGGTAACCTGTCCACCCAGTTCCCATTGAGATTTGGTGTTCCTCAAGGTTCAGTCCTTGGCCCTACTTTGTACACGCTGTATACATTTCCATTGAGCCAAACGATAAATCTTACAATATTGATTACCATATGTACGCTGATGACACACAGCTGTACAAATCTTCCTATCCTGGTGACTTGCCAATTTTGGTAGCAAAAATTGAAAATTGTTGTAGAGCTGTGAAGTTGTGGATGGAAAATAACAAACTGAAATTGAACAATGATAAAACCGAGGTTATTCTTTGCTCCACTAGCAGTAAACTGAATTTGGTAGATGCAAACATCACAGGCATACAGTTTGACGACACTTTCGTTGAATTTTCAAGCCCAGCAAAAAACCTGGGCGTACTTCTTGATAGTACATTGAGTATGGAGCGTCATCTAAACAGCTTGGTTAGATCGATATTTTTTGAGATTAGGAAAATTTCACGAATGAAGCCTTTTTTAACCACAGATGCCATTAAGACCCTTGTAACATCCTTGGTTTTGTCACGTCTTGACTATTGTAATTCACTGCTGGCGGGTCTTCAGGAAGAAAAGATTTCAAAACTTCAGAGAGCTCAGAACTGTGCAGCTCGTCTTGTTCTTGGAAAATCAAGATATCACAGTAGCACAGAGTTACTCAAAACACTTCATTGGTTGCCTGTTAAAGCACGTATCGAGTACAAGATTGCACTAATGTGCTTCAATTTCTTTGAATCTTCCACCCCAAATTATTTAAGTGCAGTTTTGTTTTCCTATATGCCCGCCAGAGCCCTGAGATCATCACAGGACTCTAGGCTTTTGAAAGTCCCACGATGTAACCTAAAGAGGTTTGGAGAAAGGTCGTTTAGTTACATTGGTCCCACTATTTGGAACTCCTTGCCTATCTCTTTGAGATTCGCTGGCAGTGCTGCCATTTTCAAGACGGGGTTAAAAACATATTTATTTGAGAAATATCTATAGTGTGTGTGTGTGTGTGTGTGTGTGTGTGTGTGTCTGCCAGCTGGCCATTTATGTGTACGTGTGTGTGTGTGCATATATTCCATCATGTTATTGTAAAGCGCCTTGAGGCATGGCTAAAGGCGCTATATAAATCTACTTTATTATTATTATTATTATTATTATACAGAAGACTTTTCCATTTCAATATTTACATCAAACTATTGAAAAAAAAACCCACACACAATCAAATCATTTTTGTGTGCCTCCTATAAAAATTTCAAAATCAGTTAAGTGGATAAAAACCTACTATGGCTATATATGAAAATGTTAACAAAATTAACTCCTTCACGGCCATCTGCAAGTATCACCATTTCCATGGAAAAACCAGAATTTTGTGGCTGGAATCAAATTGACTCCTTAATAACTTGCTTGTTTATGAATGAAAGTATAGTATGCAAGCTTATATGGAGACTCTTGATATAATACTTTTGTTCTTTTTTTGATGATAACTACTTTTAGGTTTTGGTGATAATATTGCTTTGTTTTCACACAAAGAAACCCTCACCATCTTTGGGCCAGCGGTTTCTGATGTTTAAGCTCGGCCAGGAAATTTTCCTGACAGGCAATGAAAAAAATTAAACAAAATAACAGTTTAACATTAAAATGCTCATAACTTGATATACAGTAATTCTGACTTTCACGTTTTGTTTTGTTTTTTTGTGGAGGTTGTTTGTGGTAATTGAAGTTACTCAACAGCTTATACATGTATGTTCTGGTTGTTGAAGGAAGAAACAAAGCAAGTGAAAATAACAACTTGGAAACTGATGAATTCAGTGCATATCATATGTACATAATACTTATGTCACTTAGCTGAACTCCGAATCAGAACAATGCAATGATAATTTAAAAAAAAATAAATCATTGAAATGCAGCACAGAAATGCATAAGGAATTGTTCTTGGCACTGCATGTCAATTGGACTGACCTCATCTTGTACTGTAATTTGACTTCACTCATTTTCTTAAGTCCAAAATTCAGTGTAAAAAAAAAAAACAGACTGATATTAAGAATGAAAATGTTTTAAACTATTTGTTACCAACTGATCTAATAACTGTTGTAGTTGGTAAAAATTTCATGCACATAACTTCATCAACATCTCATGGGTTAACTTATGAAGTAAAGTTATTTGATAAAAGTGAGAAAGAGTCTTATTCACGGAATTATATTTGGTGGGGCCTATTTGGGAAATGTAGCCAAAATACTCATATTGGGAATTTTGTTACCAACTTGTGGCCAATTTCCATAGGGCTTTAGTGGCCAATTACCTAAACCTAATCTTGACCCCCACCCCAAACACTTTAAAAAAAAAAATCACCTGGCTATACAAACAAAACCCAACCTGGCAACATGGTGCTTAACAGTCACTCCGATTTTATTTTCATTCAATAAAGTGGGGAATGATCAATTACAGGAGCCTGGTTTTTGTCAATCACATCTGACCTTTCAATATTTCAAGAACAAAATCCGAAAATAAAAAGAAAACCCCAGTATCCAATACTTTCCCACATAAAGTTAACAGGTGACTAGATGAAACCACAGGTAATTTTTTTATTCGCCACCATTATGCCAGGAGTTCCATATATTTCTCAGGCCTCAATATCACTGTACATATACTGGCATAAATGATAGAATTATCAGATCTTTGGATATCATGAGCCTCATGATAGGCTCACCAAATTCAACATGGCTGAAGAACAAAAAAATAAACATAAAAATCATTTGCACTTGATACTGGATCGATCATATCATTTTTATCCATGCAGAAAAGACAACGATCCACGAGGAATAATTCACCACAGAATTTTGTTCTTCCTGTAAAAAAAACATTGCACCGTTTTGAAGGAGACTCACAATGTGCATATACAGAGGAACAGCTGCATATATTTCAAAAGCCATTACTGAATCTGTGACTGAAATGTGTATCATATGTCTAAACACCCACCTCCTCCCCCCTCCCCTAAAAAAAAACAACCAAGATCAGTTTTTACCTTGCTGTTGCATAACCTGCATTGGTAATATTTACGACAGTGCAGACTTTCAAAATCAAAAGTAGTCACTTTACATCTAGTACGAACGAGTAAGACCTGAAACATAGTTTTCAACACAGCCTAGTTGACGCTGATTCTTGCAAGTAATCTAGTCCCTTTGCTGATTTACAATTTTCATTACGACAAAGGAACAATGGAACAAAAACCAAAATGGTAAATAATGATTGTTATTTATACATATTTTGTTGTCATCTTTTCATTCTATTCTGAACTGACAGAAAAAGCATGAAAAAAAAAGAGGTCCAACAGGCAAAATACAAATCTCTTCACACAAGGAAGAAGACAACAAACTCACAATGGTGCCACTGAAACTAACTATGCGATGAAAAACTGGATAACTTTACCAGAAATATCTGCCCACATATAAAACATAACATTTGAAAAATGAAAACAACCAATAAAATCTCTTACCTGAAATCTGCAATGAATGAAGTAATATAACGACAAGTAAACATACACAGGTAATATATTACTTTGGAAGTGATGTTTTCAAGTAAGGAAATAAGCTTACTCATCTTATTTGTATTTTCTTCGACTATAAATGGAACACAACATGAAGCATAATGCAACTCTGAAACACAGTTTTTGCATAAATGTCAAAAACACTCAAGTCTCCATGTCTAAGGGCACTTTATCACAAGGAGAAAGCTATCACTCCTTCCACTTTTTCATCTTTTCAAAACCGATTTGAACAAGAATAAGAAAAGTAATTATTCAATTATTCATCAGATATTACTACAAATACACACAATTAAGAATAAGCACACCAGGTCAAAGCAAAATTAAAATACATACTAAGTTGTAGTAATGTTACCGAATTAGTAATTCGTGGCCCGTCTGAATGTCAGTATCAAAATTACCCTCCCCTTCCAAATGCTGAAAATTGAAGGCGTCAAAGTGTTAAGAAAAATTATATTGGCCTGCTTACCTGTACTTCAATCCCTATAATTATGCTATGGACACACACAGCATGCTCAGAAACTAGAAGTCAATGTGTAAGTGTGCTGGTCGGCATACAGTGGGGAAAACATATACCATAAAGTAGTTAAGGGGTTAAGTAACCATATAAAAAAAAAAAAAGAAATAAAACTTCATTTTCCTCAAAAGTATGAACACTGCACTTAGCATGTTGATTTTCAGTGCATATAATATTCTATATAATCAAAGTTGCAGTCTACGCCTATCTTACAAGTTATTCAATAAAATACTCTTTTCATGGGTGCGTGTGTGTGTGGGGGAGGTGAAAAGAGGGGGAAGGTTATGCCCAAAGGCTCTCTTTATATCAAACTTTACATGATAATAACTCGGCACTCCCACTGTTTCATTTCCCATTCTTTCCACACAAGTTTTGGTACTTAATCAAATAGGAAGAAACATCTGAGAGATCTACTACTCTCTTGATCTTGGGGAGCTAAGGAGGTGAAGCTACACCCAACTGAAGAGGCTAAGTCCACCTGGACTCAAACACAAACAGTATAGTTGTGCGCTGAGATCAAAAGTATGCTGTCACAATCAATACAGGCCTGTATTATCAAGTGAGACACTTTGAAAAAGCTGAAGTTTTCGGGGTCATATCATGAATGAAAAACACCCTTTGCTTAACTTAACTAACCCTCATCCTGCGGGAGGCCACTACATTGGCCTCCCCGTGCAACACGCGAGGCCAGTATTGCAGCCTACAAATTGCAAACCGGGTCCTGCGGGGGCCAATATATGGTGTAGCAACGCTGCTCCTGGTATTTTGTTTATTCGGTTGCTGCGACATTGTTTTTTCGCGTTTTTTTGTCCCACACTATTTTGGCTTGTTTATCTATCTGGTTACCCCTACTATATATAACGAAAATAATGGTATTGTCCGATTATGTTTATTACAATGCAACTATTCGTAACTATTCATCATACTCATGTAATAGTACCGACGGTCTGAAGTTTGAACTGGGGAAAATCTTGGGGAAACTTTTACTTTGATGCTGGTTATCATCTACATGTGAAATGAGAAGAAAGCAGCCATCAGCGTATTTGAGAAACCGTTCTATGTCTGTAATGATGAATTCCGATGTAATACTAGGGCATGTGGCACAAGGGCATCTGTCAGTAGGTTTTTCATCAGAGGAAACTGGGAGAAAATGACCAACTTCGTTGTTGGTCATTGTCTGTACTTGATGTGGTAATTAGAGAGATATTGTGTTGTTTTGATTAAATTGCTTTTCAATACACGTATGTACCCTACGAGCTGGAAATCAAATATCTTGCTAAAGGTGTGCTTAGAAAACTAACATCATAGTACGTGGAACCTTTACATAGTTCAGGGGGGGGAGAAGGCAATGTCACGATACATTTGGTTAGTAAATTAAGTGCCTGGCTTAAAAAATAATTTGAGGGCAAAAACAGACGCGCAGCTCTTGGGAAAAGTTTAAAACGTATGTTAAACATCATGTAATTGCAGAAAGTTCTTGATTATGGGCCTTCTATTTAACAATAGAACTTATTGTATCTCATGACAAGTACTTTATCCAAATATCATAGGGGTCCCTTACAATTTATCCACCACTATTGTTGTTATTGCGTCCTAAAGTAAACATGATACAAGTTTTCAAAAGGGCCCAATTGACTCGACCACCAAGGTTATCAGCAACACGTGAACGAGCAGCTGACTGGCCGCTGGCTATCCCCGCACAGAGCGTTATGTGGACGAGTTCACTCAATGCAGGACGAGGGTTAATATCTCAGATTTAGCCTTGTATGACTCAGGCATAATTATACAGCTACATTCTTCAATTTGTAAACAAACTGTAAACAAAGTCAAAAGTAAAGAGATTGTCACAAGAAATGTCACACGAAAATTTGAAACAAACGGTGAAAATTCAGTACAATGGGGACAGAATATGAACTTTCAAAGGTTTTGATTAAATCTAGTGAACATTTTGTAGCTACATTCGTAACCTGAATACCCAGCCATGTTTGAATTGAAAAGTTTCTCATTCTTATAATACTTGCTTTTTACATTTCTTTATAGCATAAATGAGAAACATATCCCTTTTCCTCCGCGAAAATTGTCCTCTTAATTTAACTGCTAATCCTGAATGAGACCAGTGTAAAAGCACTCAACTGCAAATACTTAACCAATTGCCATTTTTTTCTCTCAAAACAACAAAAGTTACAACAGGAAGATGATCAGACAGTGCTAATAAACTGTATGAACACGAATCAGTATTCTCTCAGTGCCATGATTTGTCAACAATTTTCTTATCACAATGTTGTAATGTCTAAGTGTTGGTAGGTTTTTGAATCAATTGTGCAAAACAGGACTGAATACTCAAAAAAACACAAAACTCTTCATATTACGCACACAAAATAAACATTATGCTTTGAAAATACAAAAAAAAACGCCACTCAACAATAGTAACAATCTGCAAATATTAAAAACGATGGAAAGTGTTGGAGTCGGTTTTTATTTTATCAGATAACACCACATACTTAACATTCAGAGACTGAGACATTTGATTTGTAAGTCCCCTCCCAAGGGAGTCAGTAGGGCTTTTCACTTTCTATACAAGAAATAAGCAATGGTTGTAGTTACAACATAACAAACATTTTTTATAAGATTTGAAAGACGAGGAATGATAAGTCTTTTTTTTCAATTATTAAGATAACTTTTCAGCACCAATGTAATAACGACGAGTTTGGTTCTGGTTTTAATCTATTGTATTGCACACTGCACTCAGATCAGTTACTGAAGTGCTATATTTCTAAACGAAAATTCTCAATATTAAAGTTTCCCATTGTGTCCACACAGTTTTGTAGATGTTTCAACTTAATCTAAATTTCCTGAATGGCAGAAGGAGACTGGTTAACTTATCAAGGAAAAAGTAAGTTCATTTCATCAAGACTGATGCTTATTCATAGTTTCTAATACCCATAATGTTCATCAGGAAAGAACCTGTGAAATTCTTCAACTATCATAACACACCTTTCAATTGTTAAGACATTTGTGAAGTGGAATTTAAAAAGTCATCATGCAATGTTACATTTACAAAAGAGCATTATCATCACAAATGCATTTATTACACAATGAACAAAACCTTGGATTGATGAGTTGGGAACCAGAACTAAACTGACATATCATTTATTTAACCCTTGCAGCATTTGGGCCACGATATCGTGTTTTTTTTTGTTCTCCCTGTCCACTGTTGATAAGATCATTATATCATGGTTCTACCTTCCCAGGCCCCAGTTGTTAAGCCCACGATATCATGGCCGCATCTCTCTCTTGTCCGCCAATGACAAGGCCACAAATTCATGTTACCACTTCCTCAGGGCTAGTTAATAAACCCACGATATTGTGGTTTGTGACGCCTATCAACCGGGGGACAACTGGAAGTAGATTTCTGTATCGCTGCGAGGGTTAACGTATATCACACCCCTTGCAACAACCCTACATCAGCACATACATACTGTAATGTTCATGGTTTACTGCAGTAGGAGACAAAAGCATAACAGGAAAATCGGTTCTGCAATGGAAATTTCAAAGTAACAATATTTTCTATCACCAGTTCAATATATCACCATGCACAGCCTCGGACACCATATGCATTAAATGTTCTTCAACTCACTCTCTTTTGCTCAGTAATGCCCAGTACTCCTCCTCACAAAAGTGCACAACAAAAAAGAAACTTATTCAAATATGAATCATGTTATTATGCCCCTTACCTACACTTCTACTTCATTTTTTGTTTTAACATATTAATTTCAAACTCTAATGACCATCCTTCAATTCACTGCAAATCACATGACTCATAAGACTAGCACAAATGTCATTCATATGCCACCTACATTAAAAGTGTCCAATACTGGCCTAAAAACAGGATTCCCACTCAGCAGAAAGTCTAATATCCATAATTCTAGAACTCTCTTTCTCTTGAGTAATTATAATTAAACGCCCTGTCAGTTTTTAAAAAAAACATAAAAGTTAAAGCCTTCTCCAGAAAAACTTCTGAAGAATTAATATCGTACTTATTTCAAACATAAATACTTCATGACCAACACTGTTTATTTCTCAACACAACAAAAAAGTTATGGGATTGATATTATGTTTTCCCTTGAAATTCACATTTTCCTTTTATTGATAGCCAATATCATATTCTCACAAAAATTTATCTGAAACTGGTAGTGGATTTGAAAAAGAAATAATGACAGTATCTCACAAAGCCCAATAGATGAGTCTCGTATCGCAACTGCCATTTCTTCACTCATTTTTTTTTCTTTCTTTCAGATGGGTAGGAATCCTGTCAAATACACAACCAGACAATCCCCTTTCCCCCTCCCTTTTATTAAATGTCTCTTCACCACATCTGATTTTGGAAGCAGCTCAAGCCGTCCTGCAGTTGGCTGGTCCATCTCCCTGATTTCCATCCTCCTCATCCACATCCAAAAAACCAGTAATCCGATATCCCATGTTCATCAACATCACCTCCAAAGGATCAGCATTCATCCTCTTCTGGTTTGCCAGGGCTGCGTCATCGCTGTTGTTCACTTCTCTGTCATTCTGACTTCCATCCTGAAGTGAAACACAGAGTATTCGTGAAAATCTCTTCAATACCAACTTGCTCTGACAAAATACAAATAAATATATAACGAAAACGAAGGAAGTTAATTGTTTCTATTTCCCCTTTCACCTAGACATTGTCCATCCACTGCAGGATGTAGCCCTCCTGCAATGACTTCCAGTCCTTGCTATCTGATGTGTTCCTCATCCAGGTTGTTCCCCCTTTATTATTAATATCATCCTGCCATCTTCTTTCTGGTCACCTCAATTTCCAGTGCAGCGTTTTGTCCATCTATTATCATCCATCCTTCCCACATGTCCAGCCCAATTCCACTTTTGTTGAAGCATGAATTTTACTATGTCCATCAGCTTTGTTTGTTTCTGTACCACAATTAATTCTGCCTCAGCACCACAATGAGCTACTTATGATTAAGTACCATTGAATGACTTTTAAAACTATCTACATTATTCTTGTTTTTGTTGTTGCTGTTACTCTCTATATAAATAGTATAAAATTATTGTACAATCTTTATAGACCTTGGGCAAAGGCATAAATATATAATCTGAAGAATATTATGATTTTATTTTTACGCATTCTACAACAGTCTCCGAAGGACTTCGCACTAATGAATTGGTATATGGTACTGAAAGAGTTAAATATGTGTCCACCCTGACCTCAGGCCTTGGGCTCCATAATCTGACCACTGGGTCTATGCCACTGGTTGCCAGAAGACAAGTACTGGGGTGAGGCTGCAAGCAGTTTACAATGGACTCGTCACCACGCAGCACACGCACAATGTTTGTTGTAGTCTTTTCCCAGATGAAAAACGAGCCATCATCAGATCCTGCCACAATATACTGGCCATTGCTGGAAAGAAATTACATTATAAAGGAAGTAAGGCCTCCAATGTAATTACAAAAGGCATTTTGACAGCTAAGCCTTAAATTCTACAAAATGTCATGTTAAGCATAAAAAGACATAAATGTGTACGTGGGCATAGTGTACAAGGTCTTGAAGTCTGCTATATTTTTAATACTCTCGTTGATTTTGAGCCACAGCTGAGTTGAACAGAAGAAAGTGTTCCGACATTTAGAGCCGATAAAGAATATGCATGTTCTTCAAGTAGAAAAAAAAAGTATGACAGGAAATTTCATTCTGCGCCTCAATTTACACTTTGGTGATTGAAACTCAGCTTTAAAAATCACATCTGTGTATTCCCCAGGTCAGCAGACCAACTAATAGTAATACATACAATACATCAAAGATGTTTATGAAGTTCAAAAGCAGATCAACATTACAGACCAGAAAACCATGCAAACTGTGGTTTCCCCAGGAAGTACATTTTTGGATGATTCAGCATTGCATTGAAAATAATTTTTACTAGTACTAGAAACTGAATGCTGTGAGTTAGTGTAAAGTGACAACACTGCACCAATTAAACTATAAACGGAAATGGCCACAAATTTCTGTAAATCCTGTACTTTGCACTTTCCATAAGCTTTCTATGAACACCACAAAATCTTTTAGTTCTGTGGTATAATGAAATTTACATATCACCAGCTCTATGCTTATGTTGTATGTCATTTTTGAGATATTATGAAAAAACTTTTTCCTGTCATTTGATTTATGACATTATGATTCTACTGAATTATTACACTTTCCTACTGGTGCAGTTCTTTTTCTATAGTATTATCTCATAGCCCTTATGCTCAAGAATGCAATGAAATGTCAGTTGCCTTTTTGGCATAAGCCTGTATGCCATTATCGTAAAGTGACGACATAATGTGAGGCCACAGCACAAAATAGGTATAATGTTGTAGTCGTCCAGGTGAGAAAATCAAACAAACTTATGGTTGAGACAAAAATTTATTATTCTGTTGATAGAAGGTAATAGGTAGAACGCACATGACGTCACAGAGTGTTTTTGTTTTGTTCTTGCGACACACAAGATGGCCGTTGGATCAGCTGATTAGTGTAACTTTGAGATATGTCTAAGCGGTTAAAATGCCTGCTGGTTGCATTGCAGCTGACTGTTATGACAGGGGTGGAAAGGATGGATCCAAGCTGGTCAGATTCCCTACCATCCGTGTAAACAAGGGAAAGGAAGAGAAAGAATTGACCGAACGTCTCCCATGTGCATGTACACACGTGCCATTGTTTACTGTAGCGAACTATTTTTAGCTCGCCTCTGATTGGTTTGCGACTCCTTAAGTGCTCGCAGTGCAAATCCGATAACGAATCAAAATCAATGCCACAATTGCCATGGTGATGCGTGGGTCCTTACTGCAAAGATGGCGGTTATGCGCGTTCTACCTATAGCATACGTAATAAGCTGAGTAACTTGGCGAATATAAAAAATTTGACACTTTGAGACAATTATCTTTTTGCTGGATTTTCTTAACTTGGACGGCTGTGAAATATTACTTATTTTATGTCGTCACCTCATATACCATCGGTTCAGTGCCTGAAATGATTATTTCCTTCTTTGTGAAAATGGAGTTAATCTTTTCTTGCACTGAATCAACGATATCAATATTAAAATTTAAAGATAGCCTCAAACGTGTCATTGGTTTCTTTAAAATTATTCCTTGTTAATACAATCAAAAGTAAAATTTTTACCTGCCAAAGAAGTTGGCTTCTTTGATGTCTGTAGTCGTGTTACAATGGCCACAAAATCTAAGTGAATAATCACAGGCAGCTCTCTGTAGTTCTTTTTCTTGTTCAGATTCTTGACGATGATTTGAATGTCGCACCCCTTCTTCATTACGCTGACTTTCCCTATGGTCTGGCGAATCTGATAAAACATAACATTTTAGCATGAAAATGGGTCCAATGCGTAAGTTTGATATGAGCCCATCTGCGTATTTATTTGTAACAAATTTCGTATCAGTAAGAATTGTGTGGAAAAGTTCAGTTTTGTTGCATTTCAGATTCATGAAAGT
Organism: Onchidella celtica; assembly: GCA_963931925.1. Classification (NCBI taxonomy): domain Eukaryota; kingdom Metazoa; phylum Mollusca; class Gastropoda; order Systellommatophora; family Onchidiidae; genus Onchidella; species Onchidella celtica. The sequence continues at coordinate 58,745,258 of OZ007570.1, read as the reverse complement.
TTTATGTTTCTTTTTCACATACAGAACACAAGAACAAAGATGTTACAACTCTTTTCCACAAAATGCCACAAATATGCATAACAAAAAATTCACACCCAACATTTATTAAATTCATCAACAGAAACATGCTCAATGATAGCTAACAAAAAATATCTAGGTAAAAAACAAAAAAACAAGCAAGTATGTCTTGTGAGGGACAAACAGAAACAAAAAAAACCCAAACATCTACTGATAAACTTGAAGCTGGTTTTTGGTGACAAAATAGTCATCTTAATATTTTTATACGGAATACGACCAAAACATTTAATAATGTCAATATAATTATGCTTCCCTTTCAGCTAAGTTCATGATACAAAGGCTGGTAAAGTAATTCCAGGCAAAATAGGGTGTACATGTCAGTACATACAAAAAAAATATTGTATGTATAAATTATGGCAAACTTACCTTCTGTCTGTGAGAAAATAGCTGCCTTAATGTCACGGTCAAGGGTTTCGCAGGCATGACTTTTAGCATAATCTGGAAAACGATGCTTGAAATGGTTCAGACAATCAAAGGCCTCTTGACTCCAAGCAAGCTCATGGAGACAACGAGCCAATCGGAAATGCGCTTTCATGTGGTGAGGGTCAATTGTCAATGCCTGGTAACAGTCTCTCAGGGCAGCATAAAGATCTCCATCCCTATGAAAGTAGAAATATACCTCAGATGTTGAATTTAATTTTTATTTGCATGAAAAAGGCTAGAAACATGCCAAAATTTAACTCAATATCAGATTGGAAAAAAAAAAAGGGGGGGGGGGGTGTTGGGGAATTAAGACAGAAGGAAGAAAGATTAAAATCCCCAATTCTACTTAAATTCAATACTATAAGTAAGTTCCATGTTATAGATTTCGTACATTTCGACACACACTACATGTTTACAGTTGGAGTAAAGGCTTAACATGCCAGGTGCTAGAAACTGAATGCTGTGACCTGACCTGACCCTTTGTGTCATGGTTCAAGACATCCTCACTACTCTACGATAATGGTATATGTCAGACTTATGCTAAAAGGCAACTGATGGTTTATTGCATTCCTGAGCATTAGGATTGTCAGATAATATTTTAGAACAAGAAATGCACCAATTGACAATGTAATAATTCAATGGAATTATAATGGCATAAGTCACCAGATGACAGGAAAAGAAACAGCTTTTTCCTGAATATCTCGAAAGTGTCAAAAATGACTTACACCATTAGCATCTAAAGCAGTGACGATTTCAGTACATTATTCAAGGATACTTTCCAACCCTGAGCATGTTTCAATGCTGAAAATCCAAACTTGCCCCAGCTTTACTTTATGATATGATTCTGGTTATCTATATATATATTTTGGTAACTCGAAACTTTGGTCACCTGAGGCTCAAGAACCGCATCGCACTCAGGCTTCAAACTTTGCACAACAGCATATTATCAATGCCAAATTAACATGGGCTATATTAGAAATTATGAAATGTTCAGGCTTCTACGTTTCATTTTTCATTGTTTCGCTATCAATTAGATCTCTTTCGAGTCATAGTTCGCCATTTTAAGGTTTCGTTATCACTTCCTGTGATGTGTTCACTAGCAAACACACTAACCCGTGCGCAAATCATGCTATTGTACGGGATGCGTAGGGTGTCAACTCACAAAGGCAGAGCAGTAAGACTTAATTAAAAACAAACAAACATAAAATAAACAAATAGGAACTGGCAAGATGAAGCAGGTCCATAATAATCACCCAAAACTGAAACTAATATTCAAACCGATTTATCCCGGGCAGGGCCGGAGACCTCAGCTAGTCAAAACTAATTTGCAATGTACAAACCTCTTTCTTTCTTCTGAAATATTAAAATTTTCTGAACATGCAAAATGTATAATAGATGTTATTACTGTACTTTTAAATTTTCCAAATTTCCAACAATATTAAATCAAATATTGGAGTGGCCCTCTTCCATTTCTACAAAAAAATTACCTTGCCTGTTTAAAATTTGGCACAAAATTTGATTTGACTGAGCACATTTGCACTTACCATTTCCTCTTCAAATATGCTGCTGCTCTATTGCCATACAACACAGCAGCATTGTTACAGTGGGCAATGGCCTGGTTATATACATCAATGGCACGCTTGTATTCTTCTTGTTCAAACAAGGTGTTTGCATGTCTTTTCAGACTCTCAACAATGGGACTGAGTTGCTTGGGTTCACCTTTGTGTCTAAACCGACAAAAACAAAAAACAAAAGTAAATATAACAACAGCAGTGAGTATTGGACACTCATTTGAAAATAATTATATCATAATATTTCAGACGGACTAATCCATTCATTCTTAACTTAAGATCTTGTATGATGCAAATATCATTTTCAGCCACATAAGTCTCTGAATGAGAAATTTCATCTACACACTGGTTAAAACTTCTATAGTTCTTAAGAGCTCCTTCTTTATATATGGATATGTGAATTTCAGTGATCTAGTATCTCTTGAAACAGCAAGAGGGATATGAGAAGCAAGTTAAGGTGTTTTTCTGATTGAATGTTCTATGTTCTAGAAATGAATTACACTTGAAATGTACCATTTGCACAGACATGGTACCTCTTATTTGGGAGCTCTCCTGATCGATCACAGACTTTTTCAGTTGCTACGGATGATGAAGAAGGCAAGGCTGGGGATGATGATGATGTGTGGGATGATCTTGCTGAGGAAGACCCATGGGTAGTGGATGACGCAGACTTGTAAACTCCATTTGTGCCATTAGCATGAATGCTGAAGCCATTGCTGGGGGGAGCTATGGGTTCTGAAATGATATGCAAATGAAAAGCAATGCAATAATCATCAACATTTTCACCTACATCTTATTGTGATACAGGGGTGTTTTTACCTTACATGCAAAAAAAAAAAAAAAATTTACAACCATGTGGAATGGTGGACATCTCTTCCATGACAACCCCTTTGATCTGATGAAATACAACTAAAGCTGTTTTTCATGTGTGCGGAAATGGCAACAGAAACGTCACAAATCCTTCAAGTAGTGAAATATAATGAACGTTTTCATATGTTCAGGAATGCTGTTCCCGAGCTGTTTCAGTGCACATGGAAATACTTTTCTTTTTAAATTCATGGATTTTTGACATTTCCATTGCTGTTTCTGCACGCATGAAAACACAGCTTAACCCTCAATCTTCTTTGGTTTTTATGGCATATTTATGGAAACTGAATGTTGCCGACAGATAAAGAGCCCTATTTCTTTTTCTATTTAAGATAGAGTAGCAAGTTATATATCAATGGATTCAGAATTGAATTAGCTGCCATTTGATGATAGTTTTGACTAATTATAATGACAATAAAAAGATCTGGGGTCCAAATTTTATGGAAAAAAAAAATTGAAAAGTACATAAATTTACAACCACAATGGACACTGTGATAGAAGAAAAAAAAAGTATTTGAAGGAAACTGAAAAACTTTATTATCTTAACAAACTACATATAATTTTACAACATATATCCAAATTTCAAGACATTCTGTCATGAAATGACTGAAATATTTAAAAAATTGAAATGCATATATGTGAACTATTTGTGCCGAGAACTGCCACAAACCACAACGGAAAAAGTTGTACAACTTGTCATGTTATATAAATATTTTGTTATTCATTTGAATTTTATACAGGGAAACAACCTTAATTTTAAACAGAATTAGGATTAACTTCATCATGTACAGACAAACATCTGAGGCTTATATTCAATGATGAATATGTATAAAATTATATTTTGTGGTAATCTACAAGACAGTTCCGTGTGTCATGCAGACACAGAAAAACATTACAAGTTCTGCAGAAGTATCTGCTTTTCTGTTCAACATGTAATTTATCATAACATAGCTTACAGTTCTTTCTCTGAGAAGTTGGAACAATACCAGGAATAATTGGGTGATTAGTAAAAATCTTTGGTTTTGAGGCTGTTGGAACATCTGCAAAGTCGTCAATTTTCCCGAGTTGCCTGATTAGTTCTTCTGTAAATGCAAGCTGATTAAACTTGTTACTTCTATCTAGTTCTTTCAAATCAGGGTTTTGCTTTCTCCAGTCCTGAAACAAAATATAACTATTTACTCTGGCAATATCTAGAAAATGAAAAAACAATGTCTTCCAATATTTATTTGTCTTACGTAACATGTTGTATTTGGTTAGTAATTGGTCACTTTTATCAACTCCATCCATATGCATATTATAATCTGTTATGACTTTAGGTTGTCTAAGTTCCAAAGTTTGAAAAGCTTCATTTGTTTTAGTTCTCCTATTAGCCATACAAAATTCATTTGCCCCATGCATGGTAGAAATCACAGACACAGTTTTATTGTCCTTCCACTGAAGTGCTAAAATATTCCCTTGTCTACACCATCTCATTGCCCCTCTCTCATTCTGTTTCTCCCACTGTTTCACATTTTTCAATTCTGCTGGAAATCCCCTCCTATTGGAAATAATAGTACCACAAGCTAAAATCCCTTTCTTCAACAGATCAAGAAACAAATGAAAGCTTGAATAAAAATTATCAACAAAAAGACGGTAACCCTTATTGCCACGAGCTAAAAGAAATTTCAAGAGATCCATAACAACTTCATAGGCTAAACCATTTCCACTAACTTTCCCAGACCCTGTCTTTCCCAAATAAACCTCAAAATTGTAAGTGTAACCAGACAAAGAATCTGCTAAAACCCAAAGCTTCATGCCCCACTTAGTAGGCTTGTCACGTATATATTGCCTAAATGAAAACCTTCCTTTATTTTTTACCATCCTCTCATCAACAGAGATATTCAAACCTGGCTGATAAAGATTCATGCATTTTCTCCTCATAATATCAAACAAAAAACGAACTTTACATAACTTGTCTCCTTGTTTCTCAGTTTTTCTGTCGGATACTTAAAAAAAACATATAATTTGTTGAAATCGAAATCTTGTCATAAATGATCGCGCCCAAAGGCCATTGAATAGACTCTTTTTACTCCAATACATTTCTACTCCTGGTACTTGAATCATTCCCATGTACATAAGCAGTCCAATAAAACGATAAAACTCTTCTTCTTCTAGAGGAACCCAGCCTTTGTACATGCTGACTTTTGTCGGTCCCACCTCCCTGGCGTTCTCATTTGTCCATGAACATAATTGCTGCACAACACATGATGAAAAAAACAGCTGGAAAATAGTGAATGGTGTCAGGTACTTTCTTCTGGACCCTCTTGTCATGGAATCGGGGAAGTGGGCTCCGGGTGGTCGTTCAGGGTTAAAGTTTGGGACGGACGTCCCAGACCAGTTGTCATAGTCTCCAAAGCTATATATGAGGAATAGAAAAAGAAACAAAAATGTGTTACAAGAATCATTTATACCCAAACCTAATAATAAAAAATTAATAGAAATAATGTGTAGCAATATAATACAATATACCTAAAATTATGTTGAAATCTAGCTCTAGAAGATCATAATAGTAGATACAAGAAGCCACTGACAAGAGATGGTAACCACAGTAAACAAAACATAGGCCTTGGTTACTAGGTGCAGTACGTGGAAAGTTGTAATCAGCCTGAACAAATAAAAAAGCAGATCAAAGCCTAAATCCTGACTGACTGCTGCTCAGCAATGATTGAAGGAGCCAACTACAATAAATATAATTACCTGTGATACCTGTAATTAGATCTAGATCCAAAATGTTTGTGTTATGATTACATAGGCTAAAGAAGAAAAAACCTTCACCTTCGTTCTCGTATGTTCCGGCCGGTTGATGGGGCTTCATTCTCATCAGAGCTGGAATCTGAGACGTCTTCTTCATCCCAGACTTCATCCTCGCTTGACTCATATTCAATTTCTTCATCGGAAAGATTGTTTGAAGCCATTTTATTGCGCTTTGTTGACAATGATGGTAACTCAGCAGTAGATAAAAATCCAAGATGGCGGCGGAACCGAAGAGACGCGATCGTCTTATTTCTCTTTCTTTCTATTCACTTAAAAGGCTTCGTTTTATACTTTTTTCACCTGTTTTCGTTAAAAACCAGTTCCGCCTTTCAAAACAAACGATTTTCAAGCAGTTTTGAACAGTTTTTCATTAAAATAATGAGGGATACAAGCGTCGATCACCGGTGATCGAAATCTTTGGCAAAAAAAGATTGAGAGTTAAGCTGTTCCAAACTGTTTTGCTGATTAAAGTTTGCCTTTAGTGTGTCAGCAGCTTTCCCAGATATAATCTGGGCCCACAACACAGTGACTCTCACTGTACTATTTACCATATCATTCAATGAAACCACCTTCCTGCTCCCGCCTGAGGATTCCTTGCAGTGTCTTCCCTTACCTTTGACAATGCCATTGGATCCCAAAATGGACAAATCAAATCGCCGAGGACGGAGTTTCTTATTCACATCAAACAGGTAGATCTGTTCACCCCCAAGATTGACCAAAAGTTCTGAACCGTCAGGTCCAAATGTGAGATAGGTAGAGGCAAGAGTTCGGTAGCGTTTTTTGTAGTCCTGTTGCTTTTGTGGTAAGTGACCTGAGATGGATGAAGAATTTAATATGAGATTTTAAAAGCTTGTCAAAAAAAATATCGCGCAAATATTTGAGATTCACAAAAGAGCTGGTACGATCTGTGTATAAAAAATGAGCATGTTAAAATAGTTCTCTTTTTCAGTGACAGATGGAAATAATGTCTTCTTACTAATATCCACATGTAATTTAACCATTAAACTTTTGCAGGATGAAAGCTCATTATGTCATCTGACCATTACATTAATTCTCTCCTTAAAAACAATGGTGAGTTTCTCCAATCAAAGTCACCACATCAGAGCTTTCCTTGGCAGCAAATTGATGAAAGTTTTTTTCTATCCTGACATTAGAATGGAGAAATTTTCAGTGCAACTCTTCCTTTCAAAAGTTTTTTGCTTAGAGAAGTGACAAAGGCATTCAATCAAGATGGGGATACCCCACTGACTGCAAATTTATTAATATCTTGAATGTTTAAACATCAGCCAGAATATACGGATATCAGGGTATAGGTTCACCTTCTTGAAAGAAGAAGAACACATGACATTATGGCTACATCTGGGGATGAAGGACTGACCATAAACATGAAATGTTTAGTGTTTTAGAACAGTATCTGGACTTGACTATTTTGTGCCAGATGTTGTCTACGACTTGGGTAGCATGATTGAAAAACCAACTCATATGTGAACAGAGATTCTGCGATTTCTTCCATATGCCATTGCTTTTATTATTTCTGCAATAATAAATTGTAAACTGTCTTGAATTGTCCACCAAATGAAAAAAACTAGAATCCTACCAGCATGCTGAATTGAAAAAATAAATTATATCACCCACTCTCTCTCAGGATAAGACCATGTACTTAAACTGGGATTCAATATGCCCAAAATTCCACAGAAGAAAGAACATCAACATTGACACAGATAAAAAAAAAAAGAGGAGGTTTATTTCTAACCTGCAATGTAGTACTGAGCACAACCTGGTGGCAATGAGTAGGTTTCCCCTTCAATATCTTCAAGATGTGGCAAATCCCAAGCATACCTGAACAAAAGATAAGGGAAAATATTTATTACCAGTGAAAGCACTGTACCTGAATGTATTTTCACAGGCGATGAATTAACATTATGATTTGATCAATCAAACTACACTGAATACAATGCAATACACTCACAATGCACATGTGGATACTGACTGGTGAATGTGCTGTCACCAATGGTAACTTAACCCCATGCTTTCTTTAATGAAAATATACTGAATTTACAAAGCATTCACAGAGCACAATTGGACTTCGAGCTTCCATACATTGGCAGACGTGCTTCTGTGCTGGTGACCAAGCAAGAACTCGCAGTTAAGTAAACAAAAATTGTTTGGATTCTATACGTTTCCTACTGAAATCTTTTATTGTTCGATTGTATTATCTGTTAAATTTCCCTTTTTTTCTGTCATTTTTTCTTTTTTTTTTCCTTTGATGAAGTAGCTTGTCGAAATATCGGCCATTTTCTGTCTTCTCTTTTAGTTTGCATTGTATCGTTTGGGTGTTATTTCTTACGCGAGGCTTTGCTACATAGAACTTTTCCTTTTTGCCCAAAAGAGCACAATGACTACTTGTGGCTGTTCTTCTTGGATAACAGACAAACAAAGTCATGCACAGAATCATTAGTTCAGCAGAGCAGCAGCATAAAATGAACTAACAGTTTTCACCTTGTAAAATCATCTTTTTTGCGTGACATAGCCGATTTCGAAACTCTTTTCAGATAAGTAACATATTACAATAATTTAATGAACAACTTTCAATCTAACCAAATCTATTTTTGCTTATGACATAACCAATTTCTACACTCTTCTTTCCAATGCCAGCACAATGCAAATACAAAGATTCAACAACTACAACAACAACAACAACAAAAATGAAGATTGGCTTTTCACCTGTTCACACTATCCCCTGGCATTCTCATGCTACTACAGCTTAGCATACGACGATCATACAGTCTGACATATGGATCATTTGCTCCTACTGCCAGCATTTCAGGCCTGAGTGGATTGATGGCTAAACATTTAGCTTCTGCATGCTGGCCCATGTGAGCGTTCAGATTAATCAGAACATTGTTTGGGGCTGAAGTGGTGGTACTCGTGCAACGCAAGTCAAATTGCCTGAAAGACAGAAAAATATGAGTTATAAAACATTTGAAATCATCAGGAAAAACCAATATCAAAACATGATAAAGTTAATTCACATTTTTTTTTTTTTTTTTTTTTAACTGAAATTCTGATTTCTTCTGAAGTTTTTTTTTTCAGAAAATGACCACTGATCATTTGTTTTTCATCATACTCTTAATGCTTCATTCAACTGTGGACACCTCCTGCTGTTATATTGTCAAAGTACTGCAAACAATGAGTTAAAAATTCATGAAAAATATCAGTGTGAATTCCCATACTACAGAAAACCAGCAAATATCCATGTGTCAACAATCCTCTTTCAAACGGAACTGTCTTGGATCCCTTTTCCATTGCCCAAAAGCGAAAACCCTAGTATTTCATCCATCAAAACTGACTCATTTATTTTTACGTCTTAGCTTACATGATAGTGCCATCTTCAGCAGCACTCCAGAAAATATATGGTATATTAGGAGCAGTTGCAATGCGTTTGACTCGGCCCAGGTGGTACGTGAACACATGGGTGGTTTCTTTCCTGTTCAGATCATGAACATTGATGCGATGATCGGCAGCTCCAGTGACAATGAGGGAGTCATTTGAATGTGGTAGGAACTGTTTGAGGTGGGCAGAAAGACAGATATTACAATTAATAATATCACATATTGAGAGACTCAATGAGAGTCAACTATTGATATCCACACTGAAGCAGCTGTTAACAAAGACATTTAATACTTTGCGATGATTAAAAAAAAATGGATGAACTTGTATAATTACAGGAATCTTCCATTACCATCCTTCCTTGTGGAAAAAGAAAGCTGCAAATCTTAAACACACATTTATTGGCATTGTGACAAAAGGCATTTCAACTGTGCCTTGCAAGGTTTTATGACATATTAAACTGCATTGTTTTGACGTCAAAATAATAGGCCTTTTGCACAAATCAGTTATATATAAAAAAAAAATTAAAAAATTCACTTGCCTTGACAGAGAAGATATTTCCTTGGTGACCTGTACGAACTCTGGAAATGCTCTTGTGTTTAAATGGATCCCATAAAATGACATTCAAGTCATCAGAGCCACTGGCTAACAAACTGTTGTAAAAAGAAGTTGATGAATTTCTGAAATTCATACTTCATATAATAATCTAATACATTTTCATGTCAAAATCTTTTTACCCATACATTATGCAAACAATCTTAGCTTAATGTACCAAATTGATCAGGAGATGTAACATAGAAATGTAAGATGCTTTACTTTCCATTCTTCCTGTGAACAGTATTGTGTCATCGATTTGGATTATGTGACTGAGATTACCAGAGAAGTTACCACAGCAAGAGCACCCTGTCCAGTAAATCTTAAATTTATTTTGTGGGGAGCGATGTGTAAGTTACTATGAGATAAAAGAAAGACAATATCACTACTGTATACATTATGAATTCTGATATTATAATAATAATAATAATAATAATAAGTACACTTATATAGCGCTTTATGCCTAGACCTCAAAGCGCTTTACAAACATACAGAGATACAAAGGTTTACACAATGATCTACTTTACCTGCCACTTTCATTCCATTCTAAACAATTCACACAACCTCCATGGCCCTGGAATTTTTAAAAAATCATGTCAAATATAATGCAATCGTTCAAAGTGTGCAGTGAAAGCCAGGAAAGTTAACTTAACTATAAAAGGCAAAAACAAATGTTACCTAATCCAGGAATCTCTTTACATCTGTGTTTTCTTCCTTATAGCATGGATATTTTCAAATTATCTTTGAATTTCTAAGAGTATCCATAAATATTTAAAAAAACAAGAGTACAACATAAGATATATAGACTTACATTTCTGCATACAGAGCCAAGTCATATTTATTAACTGAAAAAAATTACTATTCAAAGTCATTATCTTTACAAGAATGAAGGGTCCATGTTCATGAATGTCGATATGAATTTGACATGATGAACAATCTAAGGCAAAGCTGATGTAAACTTATATTAGTGAGCTGTGGTGTTCCATTTTTCATTGTATTTTTATTTTATATTTGTGTGCTAGATGTGACAACAACGAAGTCTTAAAGAAAGCGATGTTTGGTATTAAATTCACAAGACTATTTTTAGTTTCCGATGACATCATGTGTGTTTTCATTTATATAAAAATTTAAATGTCTATAGTTTTCACAGTCTGATTATTGGATTTGGGGGCTAAGTGAGGGGAGTGTTAAATGTTAAGAAATAAAATCTCATAACACTCAGGGGGCTACAATGAATTTGTTCTTCTCCATACTTGAAATTTGATTTTTATTTCATTATGATTATTATTCACTTCTTGCACCTCTAACTCTTTTTCCAGTCCCAGACGGTTAATAAGCTCAGATGTCACTTGCTCTGAGCGCTGAAATCTGATGTGCACATCATCCTGTAAAATTAAGGACAAAATGTCAGTTATCAAGCGCAATAGATTTGGTAAACTGTCTTTAACTAGCCACCAAATTAAAAAAACTAGAATCCTACCAGCACGCTGAATTAAGAAAATAAATTCCACCACTCTCTCGATAAGACCATGTACTTAAACTGGGATTCAATATGCCCAAAATTCCACAAAAGAACATCAACATTATAAAATACTTGGCACATTTCATTATAAAATGTGTCAAGTATTTTATTCTTGTGTCATTTGTAAGTTAAAGATATGTCCAACAGGCTAATCAAGATTTCCTGTGACTGATTTCTTGAAAAGAATAATGTGATTTATTTTAATTTACATAATAGTAATTTCTGAGCACCTCATTAAAAACATTCTGGAAGTACTCTGTATAATTGGTCTTTTTAAACACAAAGATAGCCTTGATGTTAAACTCACCTTTATTTCTCTTTCTATTTTCCTCTTGAGCGACCACATTCTGTGTGTCCCCAAGATCAGTCCCAACCTCTCTCCTCTGAAAGAAATGAATTTTAAAAAAAAGAAAAGGAATTTTGTAAAACTGCAAACAACTTGCTGGCTTCCTTTGTCTTCTGCGTCTTCCACTTCTGAGTAGAATAAAACCCATGAAAAAATTGTGAATTTTACATAAATTCTTCCAGTTTGTGGCCCATTATTTAAAACTGAATAGACACTTAAGTTTCACTGTGATAGAGCTGTGTGCTTTTTAAAAAATTATTTCAGCCTTCAGCCTTCGACACCCCCCTCCCAGGTCAGGGCCAGGGGAAAATTACTTTGTTTAAAATGAATAGCATACCAATTGCATAAATAAGGAAAAAAGAACGCTACAAAGTTAACACACACAAATGGATGCGAAGTTTTTACAAATCATTTACTGACAGGTTAGTTTCAATAGAAAATTACAGCGGACCATAATTAATATTTCTTTCCACCTTCTAAAGTTCTTCTGAATGTACTAGATACAGTGAAACCTGCCTAAATCAAAATCCAGGGGACCAAGAATTGTATTTTGTTTTAACAGTATTTTGGATAAGGAATAATTGGCGTAAAATCACAATTTGTGCTAGTTTCAATCTCATAAAGAGAAGCAATACAAGAGGCCTTAGTAATTTTACTTTATTACCTCCCTTGATTTACTGTATCCAACAACTGAACTGTTTTTTTCATTTTTTGTGTACGCATGTGTGTGCCTACGTGTCAATGAGATGCACCAGGGGTGGTGATCAACCAGAATACTGAATGTTATGTATTTATGAATGGTCTGCAGTTGATGTGACATGCATGACACAGCCTTAACAGCCCACCGAAGGGTATGAGTGTGAAAACCAGAGGGTGACCTATGAAAAAAAAAATACTAGCTGCCCTCCCGCCAGCCACACTATTTCATCCCCCTTACTCCCCTGCAACCCCATCAAGTAGATGAGCATGAAATCGACAGAATCAAGATTTTTTTTCATTTACTTCAAAGCCAATACATTTTTGAGACTGCACCATCACTTGACTGAGTAAATGAAAGACAATTTTTTGGGTGAAAAGAGATTTTAAACATGATTTTCTTGACATGTAAACAGACACAAACTTACAAGGAATAAAGAAGGATTACAATGGGAACGCAGAAATCTTTTGGATGAGGCAGGTTTCACAAAATTGGACACCCAGATTTCTAATTTTTAGAAATATTCTTCATCAAGATTTCCCATGTATGATGTATCATATTAAAGCTTAGAATGTCAGGAACACAGTTTAGCAATCTAAATAGATAGCAAGCTTCTGGTAAGAAAGATATTCAAACTAAAAAACTGTCTCTTCGAAGACACCAAAATTCAGCTCTTCAAGTACCAATCTTTTGAATATGGGACCACTCAATTCTACAACATTTAAATATCCGTTCCACGGTATCAAGTTCTGGTACAAAAACCATTTACATTTTTTTAAAACGTGTTGAAAATTAATGGCTAAAGAAGAAGATTAGGAGACAGAGAAATCCTTGCTAAAGGTAGCAATAGGAAAATGAAATCAAATGTAGGGGGTTGGCGCCCCTTCCTAATTCCATACCCTGACTCTTCCTGAATATTTATGTAAAGAATTATAACAAAAACTGCTACTTTGGACCTTGATTATGACCACACTGACCAAAAAGGAACCACTGAGTCAATAGTTATAGTACCTCCTTTTTATCAGCCAGTGACAGTTTGACAGACCACTTAAACCCTTTGAAGAAAATCCACCACTAACATCGCTCTCCTAAATATCCAGACTGATAAACAAACAATCATCCAACCTACATTTCCCAATGAATAGATATTATTTGTTAAATATTTAAAAAATCATAATGAACTAGGAATGTGCATATGCCTAATGAAAGCTCCAGGTGACCTATGTGATGAATGAACAATTCTTGAAGTGTGGCAGCTAACATGTTTTCTCATATAGACCAACATGAAGCTCGTATTGATAAAAAGAGAATTCTCACAATTTTCTTTTCTTTTTTTAAAATCTTTTCTAGTTTTATGGGGAAATAATATTAACAGTCAGTTTCAAAGGAAAATTTAAAGAAAAGTGAAAATGGCACAATTTGTGTGATGATAACAATGGCGTGAAATCCAGACAAACAAAACCCGTGATTTCTTAAGTTGGTTTGCATCATTCACTAATTTCACAATCTGGATGGCTATTTATATATCACCCCTAACACATCATGCAAACATAGATGTTTTAGAGTAATGTTAATTTAGCACAGATACAGCACACAGAGTGATTTAAACATATATATCTCTGCAAATTAAGAAATTGTGTCAGTCTATAAAAAAGTATAAGGACATGTTAGCACCTCGAAACTTCGTAGTTCAGAAGCTTTCGAAAACCAAAGACAATAAAATTGTGGTTTTTCATATCTTTTATCCATTTCAAACACACTAAAATCAAAATTCTCACAAGGGGTGCTGAAAAACAAATAATTTGCCTACATGATGTGTAAGTTTCGAGTTATCTCAAGTGTCCCATCTTGTGAAACCTGCCATAAGGTTAAGGAGGAATTTCTTATTCGAAGTGTTTATCTGCCGATACTGCTGGATAAAATTTCTCCTAGGATTTTTTTTAATCCGCCAGCATAAATTTTGTATTTGCAAGTGATCTCCCCTGATTCAAACCCTTCTCCATCTTCCTCCCTTGTTACTTTCATCCTGATCAACATTTGTATTGCGCACATGTTGAAAATGATGGCATGATTGAAATAGGAAAGGCTTTTTTGAATAAAAATGGAAGTTTATTGATGAAATGGATACATACGAAGGTTCAGGTCTTATCCGTAGATCTATACAGGTTTCTTGGCTTAGTCATGCTTATTGAGTATGAATTCCCTCACAATTGCACAGGGTTCTCAGTAGCGCAGTGGCTGGCATCTTTGCCCATCAGTCAGGGGACCATGATTATATTCTCAGGAGGGCATTTCTTTTTTATTTTCTTATAAAAGTCTTTTTGTTAGTGAATCAATCTTTTTTTTTTTTAAAGAACAATACTTGGGGAATAAATCCATTTTTTTTTGTCTGCACCTGTCAACTGGGGGACAGTGGTTCGATCCTCAGCTGGGCAATTTTTTTCTTTTCTTATAAATCTTTTCATCGGCAATTAATCTGTTTAATGTTTTTTATTTTTTTTAAAATCCAACAACAATGATAGGGAATATAAATCCAGTTTCTTTGTTTTATTTTATGCAATTGGTCAACATTATACCTGCAGATAAACCCAAGCTTTATCCCCCGATGATGTTTGTGGCCCAGGCTGTATCTGCTGACAGTCTTGGTCAATAAATCTGGGAAGCATCCGCCAATAATGTTGCTGGCCCAGACTGTATCATTCTGCTGATAGTGTTGGCGGCCCAGGCAGTATCCGCCAAGAATATCGGCAGATGAACCTGGGCAGTATCCGCTGATAATGTTGGCGGATAATGACAGCCTTTCTTATTATCCCCTTTCAGTTTAAGCTGGTTCCACAGTAACAGGTTAATTAGATGATCTACAGAGACTGCCCCTGACTCAGGTCCAATGTTACATCCTGCATTTATTGATCGCTTTCAACTAATAGTAATACTGAAACAAATCCTTCCCTAAGCCTTACAGTAAGTCTGTTTATAATCATTCACATTCCAAGCCATACCCATCATGGTAATGAAATTCACTGAGCTGAGAAAGAATAGAGTCCTTTTCAAAAAAAAAAAGGAAAAGGAAAATCAGCTGAAATCTCCAAGTTGCAATTTATGTGAATGCATATTAATCATTAACATTGCAGTCTGGAACATCATGGCCAATAAGTGATACAGGTCTTAACCTGCTTTGAACAAAAGTAGACTTCATCAACTGATTACTGAAGTACTTATATAATAAAGAGATCACGAATCTTGGCTACTGACCGCCCTGGGGGCAAGAAATAATCATCGTAATAATGTGTCATGTCCGAACCAAGAATTGATGACACTTTGGGTGTTTCGTGAAATCCATTGAATATTAATGTAAAATATTGTTCTGTGAACACTTACCTTTTACCTGCTGTGAATAATTCTTCGCACAATGCACTGTTTACCAAGTTAGTTATCTACGCTGCTACAACTACAATTACAAGACTTTCGCAAGGAATAAGACATCTATGTTTGTTATTCCGGGCACTTCCGGTTAACACGAAAGTGTAGTCGTAATAATAAATAAAGGCTAACAGAAGTATTTAATTTTTCCTTTGTGAAATAGTATCCCATTTTTAAAGAACCAATGATATCTACAAAACGTCTTATGTACTTTTTTTTTTTATCACAACGGATGATAACTGTAAATACTACAAATTTCGTGAGTCGTAAAAGAATCGGATATTCTACTTTCGATTTCGCAATGAGCTTGAGAAATGGCTGCACCCTGTGATAGGCTTATCTTGCAGAGCGATTGGAATGAAGTTTTGCGGTATCGTCATTAGTAATTGTTTATGTAACCAATTTTGGCGTATCGTCCTGCCTGTAGTTGCAAAAAAAAAAAAAAATCATGTCCCGGCCCTAATGTCACTTAGTTAGAATCAAGAAAACTTTTGTTTATTAGGCCGGTAAGGTATTTGAATTTCTTGTTTAGGACGCCGATTTTTATGTTTAACGTATTGATCTAGATAATCGAATAATATTCATTCAGTGGATTTCCAATACACCTGTACATGACAGCAAGACACCCCAAAGAAAAGATGGTGACTCCTTGCTTCATCTATAGAGGGGCTGCTGGAAACCATTATCACCATACATCAACTCATCTTATTATTCAATGCATCACCACTAGGCCAATTCAGCTGAAATATAAGAAAAATGAACCTGGATTTTATTAGAGGTCGGTCAGTTTCCTGCAGTTCACCTTCATTTTCTGCAGTTCACGAGGACTGACCTTAACACTTTTATAGTCTCATAAAACTGTAACCAGATTTTGCCATACATCTTAACCCCGAAGCCGCAACCGGCGTATACGTCCTCTTTCGATTTCTCAACTGTTCACGGTGACCGGCACGAAAACACGGGCGGGTCAAGCTGACCGTGCAGCATGGAAGGCGTGCTTCACATTCCAGGTCACTGTCCTCTCTGAGACGTATTAACCATCTTATTCCTCACTATACCTCTTCTAAATCAAAGATGTTATGACAAGTACATGTTAACCAGTGGGCCACTAGTCGGAATCACAAAGACAAAGCTTTCAAAGGCCCTCCCCACACTATCAAATGGCGTAGCATTGACATGCGAATTGTTGCTCAACAGATTTGCAATATCATCTCATTTTCTCCCAAGCTGACTATTACCTAGAGTTGTTTGTATCTAAGTTAGTAGATACCAATCAGAAACAAGCTCTGAAATGGCCTTTGCCCCAACCGCCCACATTGATTCATTATTATGTGCAAATCTGGATGAAACCATTTGTATAGCACTTGGGGAGCGTGGCTAGTTATCATGCTTTGTTCTCAAGAAAAGTACAGCTGTCAGTTTGGTATCATATATAACTAAATAAGTAAGTCGGATCATTATTTAGAGACAACGGTTGATTGGTTAATTCATCATCAAGCGTGATAAGGCATAGCAGGGAATGTTTTCATATCGATCAAATAGAAAGCAGGTGGACAGCAGTAATGTATTAATCGGCAAGGGTCAGCACGACCCAGATAAGATTCCCCAGTGAGTAAGGTCAATAGGCTTGACCAGTGGTGCAGCCTGGGGTTTTTCCACATATATTGCGTCTAGTCTCATGATTTACATGATCACCACATACTATAGCTTGCAAAGGAGGACTTCTGAACACGTCTCATGACCAGAATTTCTTACACTGAAATATTCCAAACTTTGCAGAGGTGGGGCATACAGATCAGAACCTTGCAAAGACACGACTTTAGGAGTGGCCATGCATGGGAGGTCATGGGGGACGCAAGTTGGTCCTCTTTAGGATTGTTTTTATAGTTAACGCTCAATAAGCGCTGCTGAGTCTGTTAAAGGGTCCCATATGGCAGTAGTGGCATGAGAGGCTTTCAGAAGTCTATCCTCTTGTACGCTATATTATAATGTCTCCTGAAGCAAGAAGTTATGAGATAATTACTTGGGGTGACAAGAAAGCAAAATACATTTTTTCCAAGTAAAAAGATATACATGAAAGTAGCAAGGCCATACAGTGCAAAAAGGCAGACTGCCAAATTTTCTATTCCAGATTTAAGTGAATTTTGGTCAGGAGTTTTCAATATTTCAGCTTGACATTGACTACATGGTAACAAATATGGCTTACCAACAGAGTCTAGAAAGTTGGAAGGCAAATCTACTCTGTATTGTAGATATTTGACATGTTTGTGGCTGAAGCTGAAACACTGCAAACTGTTACGGAACTCTCCTGAAGTCATAAAACAGTATTATTTGATGTTATAAGTTATGCTTTATGTATTGTGTATTGAATAAAAGATAGTTTCAGTTTAGAATGTCAAATGCAATTTGATAAAAAATGTTTAATAAAATCCTCTTTGTTCATTACAAGTTGGGCATCTCTTATTTATGTGAAATGTATGATGACTGGCTGGATTGAAATAATACATGAACTATCAAGTAATAATTTTAAACAAATGTATTGGACAACCAGAGTGGCATGATGCTGCTCAATTAATATAATTTTCTATTCTTGACATTGTTGCATTTTAACTAAGCGTTTGCTTGAAAAGGTTTCAGACTATTTTGAATTTTTAATAATAACTTTAGGAATGATTGATATGAATTTTTTCCATTTGTTCACATGCCGTTTGATATTTTAAAATATTGTTATACTTCTTTCTGCAGTGAAAGGCATGGAAAGGCATGGATAGCTTATAAAACAGCAGGTAAGGCAAGTGCAAGGTGGTCTCAATAATATGTACAAAACATAAACCTATACAGTGATACTGCTTGCCTTAAATTGCAGGTCCACTGACTCTAACCCAAAAATGTGTTTATAATGTTACAATGCAACAAAATTGTTTGCTTAACTGTTTCTATCTGTAGTCATGTTGTGAGAAAACTGTTTTCTTTTAGTGGCATGCTATTTGATATTTTTCACTGTTTTCACCTGCATATATTGTTCTAGCTCCTCCAAGTGATTATTCTGAGCTAATTGGTCATGGGCGATCACCAGAAGGACTCCTGTATCTCACAACAAAAGATGAGCAGTTCACAGTTTCTGATATAACTAAGGTGAGAGGGTCATCGGGGGAGAGCAATCACTTAGAGCATATCGGGTGCAGAAAATACATTCACAGTAGGTAGTCCAAACTGATTTTTACAATTTATCATATCTCACCTGTTATTGTCAAATCTGATGGAGATTGCTTTTCCAAGAATTTTGATACCAAATTTATTATTCAGGCTTAAGGGCTTTGAAAGTTATAGCATTTTCTAAAGTGAAAAAACACCTCGAATTTGCTACCTTTTGCAAATTGCACTGTAGTCCAACTTTGACCGCTTATAAAATGACGGTTTATTGAGTCACAGCATTGAAAGTTCTGTTTCCAAGTCAAGATTGTGTACATAAAGGTCAGTTTTTTCAAGAGGTGCAAACATAAAACAAGCATCTCAGTTTACTCTTTTTTAGTCATCAGACTTCATCCGACGTCAGTTTTTTGTGAATACTTACAAGGGAGACAAAAATTATGTTTTTGTGTTTTTTTTAATTGAAAAGGAGGTCAGTCGTGTCCCCATTGAATAAGCACTGAGTGTCTGACAAAGGTGATGAAATCAAGCATTGAATGGGTCTATAAAAACAGTCGCTGCTTGGCGCTGAAACATGCCCCATGTCCCATCTTAGCATACCCTTATAATACAAACGATTTTAAAAAGAATTTCAACTTAAAACACAATGAAAAATACATTGAATTAAACCTCATTTATCTGGCTTTCTGTGTGAGTTATTTTCAAATGTGCAATGCATTGATGCGACGCTCTGCGATCCTTTGTTATGATGGGGTCAATTCGGTACGGGCAGTTCAGGGCAAGACTGTGTCTTGTTCAAGCAATGAAAACACACAGCTACACACATAAAACAATACAAAAGATAGTACATTGTGACAGAGGAAGGATTGAACTTTATTTTGATGTAAGATGCATGTCGTTTTACATAATCACACAGCTGTGGTAGCCTTGTAATGTTGGTCTAAAATTATGCCAAAACAGGATTTTGCCCCTTTAGCGGGGCAATTTAAACTACCTAATCACAGTATGCATTCATATATAACGCTATTGATTTGATTACATTATGGTTCTTGTTTTGTCAGAAATGCCTACCCTGGTAAATAGTTAGAATTATAAATGCCTGAGAATTCATGGGTTTCTGGTGGAAAAAAATATATTATTGCTTTCATAATTTTATGACCTTTATGTGCACATGCATCTTTTAAATTAGTGGGTAAAGATAAGACCAGTGTAGGATAGGAAAGATGTAGATTAAATTTGGGAGAATTTGCTTCTTATTGAAATGTCTATTTGAAGTATTTCAATTATGTGGTCAAGAAATTAGCGTATCGTTAAGAATTAATGAGAATGAGATGGGACTTGGATATACTGTAAATACGTTTTTGTTTTTACACCGGTCAATATTGGTATGCATTGCCAATCAGTGTAACTAAATAACTTGGTGATTACTGTATATATTAATCTTAGAATTATCAAGGCATGTAGATTTTGCATTCTTGAGACTTTCCTGGAAAACGTTTGTCTTCTATCTTCTGAACCTTTCATGTAATTCTTTCAAATTGCAGAAAAGTTTAGTCATCTCTTACAGTGGAGAGCAAGCAACATTGTCAAGGAAGTTCGTTTCACCAACCTTTACATTTTCAACAATTCACAATCCGAAAAAGCAGGTGACCCATAATTGTGATCTTGAGTGTATCATTTTGTGACAAATGACTGCAACTATATTAATCATTTTTTGATGTTGTATATTTTTATGTCATGACTTGTTTTCATGCTTGAACAGTACTTCACTTTGTTGGTAGGTGCCATTACATTGCGATCTCACTCAGAAAAATGGCATTTGTACTTTGCAATTATTTTAGACCAGGGGGAAACAAAACCATAATTGTAGTCAGTTTCAGACCTGATGGTGTTTGTTACGACTGTGAGACTGTTGTTGATTTTTGTCAGAGTTATCAGTAAATTTTTATATAATAAAAATTAATATTTTATTATTTTGAAAATATTAGATAAGCCAGATTTATTAATGAATTTCTAGAGTTTTCCCAGGACCAAAGATTGACCATATGGACTTTAAATTGCAGTGTCAAAGGATTTGACTGGGGTACACATTAAAACTGTTACACACTCTCGATATCGCACAGGTCACCTGCTTGGATGCCACACCTGGAGGCTTGGGAGTATCATGTGACTCAGAAGGCAAACTCAAACTGTGGCAAACAAGTAATGGGGAAGTGCGGGTAATGAATGTCTACATCTTGTATGGCTTTTTTGTATCGTCTGGAGAGGACCATACTTTGTTATAATCATGCTGAGTTGCGTTAATCCAGTTTTTCACTTAAAAGCTGTGGAAAAAAGAAAAATATGGTGCGTTCTTGATAAAGTGGGACCAGATCTAAGATTATTTACACAGGAAATTTCAAAATTCACTAATTTGCTGACTTTAAGATTTTGTAACAGCGCTTTTCTCATCTAATGGAGTTGCATTACGGATTACCATAATTATTAGGAAAACGTATCAACTTGGAAGAAAGTTTGCTAAAGGTATCTTTGGTTTGAAACATATGGCAGTGTGAATTCTGTGAGAACCAGAGCCAACTGTTTTTTTTTAATATGCTTCAGAATAGTCAGTAGTCAATAATAAAAGTGATCTAGAATGTTAGGTATTGAAAATTTTGAATGCTGAGGGGTGATGTGTAGTACTAGAAGTCGTACTACTCATATTATGTGTCTAAATATTATAAAAACCACACAAAAACTGTGGGATCACGGCAAGGCTATAAGCAACGTCAAAATTGGGCAAAAAAAAAAAGTTGTATATAGCAAAGCCTCGTGTAAGAAATAATACCCAAACGATACAATGCAAACTAAAAGAATTGGCAGACGTGCTTCTGATCAAGCAAGAACTCGCAGTTAAGTGCACATATTCTGTTTAGATTCTATACATTTCCTATTCAAATCTTTTATTGCTCGACTGTTTTATCTGTTCCATTTTACTTTTTTTCTGTTGTTGTTTTTTCTTTTTTTTCCCTTGATGAAAGCGCTTGCCAAAATATCGGCCATTTTCTGTCTTCTCTTTTAGTTTACATTGTATCGTTTGGGTATTACATTTCTTACACGAGGCTTTGCTACATACAAATTTTTCTTTTTGCCCAATTTTTGGCGTATATTATGTGTCTGTAAATTTCCATTATATATTGTCAGTCAGCCGTTGGAGCCGCGTTAAACCTGGCCTCAAAAGTAAAGACTGTTGCCAGTGGACTGCAGTCTGATTTACAAAACCAAAAAGAGAAAATACCGAATTGTTTTCGCGGCTCAGCTGTAGCTATCTATGTAAACTACTGCGGTCCCCTATCAGCAGTTGCAAACTTTCGAGTTCAAATTTAATGCGGTTCCAGCAGCCGACTAAATATATATATATATAAAATTTTCTTCATTGTCAATTTTGTAATGATATTGTCATATATTATGCGAATTATGGTAGTGATGTATGGTGATAAATAGGACCATTGTAGTTGTGATATATTGTGGTAAATAAGACATGTACATTGATACTGTATTAAATCAACAACAATGTAGAATTAAATATTGGACACTTATGAGCCAAAAAAAAAATGTGACAACAGAAGGCAAAGGTTACAGGCACTGAGTTAGGAACTGCAGTATATCTTTTTTGTGTTCATGTTTTTAGGACTAAAACTAATGCAGAATTTTATTTTGCTCATGAAAATCCAGCGACAGTTAGAAGGTCATGTTGGAGATGTCTACACCTGTCAATTCTTTCCATCTGGAATTGTTGCCTTGTCCGCTGGTGCTGACATCATGGTCAAGATTTGGTCAGCGGAGACAGGAGAGTGCGCGGCCACTATCACTGGTCATAAAGCAGGTATGTTGACAAAACAATTCGTTACTCTCATCACATTAGACAGAGCCGTCTTTACATCATAGCGGGCCCCTGGGCAAAGCAGCAGGATTTTCATCCCCATTTCAAAAACCAATGTAAATTTGCATTCATGGGGCTCCCTAAACCCTTCAGTGGGACAATCACTAAAGTGTAACAGAAAAAGGATTCAGAGGTCTCAGGATTTAATCAGAAGCAGTAAAACTCCTATTGAATTTCTGTTGGTTTAGAAAAACGATTCTTTTATCATAGAGAGTTCAGTCAAAGATGAATCTAATTAGTGCAGATATAAATTTAATGTTTTGAAACAGGTAATGCTGTCACAATTACGATGTTGTAATTTCACATTTCACTCACCTTTCAGGAGTAATAGATTATTCTGCTATTACTGCATTTTTGTTCCTTTTTTTTCATTAGGTGTTGACTGTTAAATGAGACTTCATCACTGTTATGGATATATTATTCATATGTTGAGTTTTATTAAATACTCTATTATTTAATAGATTAATATTGTTAGGGCAGAGTACTATGGCGCACACTAATGTTACTAACAAAATGGTTGATCAGATTTTAATCATTACATATACATGTACTCATTCTTTTCATCCCGATACTGTCCTCTTTATACAGTGTTACATCAACACTAAGTTTTCATCTTTAAGGTCCTTAGGTAGTCATTCTTGAGATTGACCTGGTTACCAGTCTGCCTCTTGACATTTCTGTACCTTGATTTTACATGTATTTTATCCCGTTTTCCCTTGCACACCCATTGCACCCATTTTCCTACTTTCAGCCATATTAGACACAGCTATAATAGATAGAGGGCGAAACATCATCACAACCAGCCGAGATGGAACTGCAAAATTATGGGATGTAGGACAGCAAGCATGCCTAACAACTTTTGAGGAAATTGGAGGGGATGTCAATTCTTGTGCCCTTGGTGTACCAGAGAATTCTGTTGACTTAGGACCAGCAAATACATCTAAAAGTAAGGCTGCAGTTTAGTATAGAGCTCTGACAATTATGAATGATGCTAATATCTCTTTTTAGCTTGTCTGCTCCCAAACAGAATAGGGAAGTATAATTTAGATACTTCAGTACAACTGATTTATGAAATGTCTTCGCAGATGAACCTAGGAATACAATTTATTGAATAATAATGGGTATATTACCTCTGGGATATTTGGTATTTAAATGTTTACGTGTTAAAAAAATTTAATTGTAAAGCAAACATTATTTTCAAGTACCTGCACAATTTCAGATTTTCCAGTCCTCCTTTATAGCATTATTATGGGCAGGGTGTTTGCAAACAAAAAATGTGCATCTCTATTAGGAGTTGTTTGAGAAAGTCAAGGTAGCAAGGTTGTCTTTGATTTTCATCCACAGGTGATAGAGAGATTGGTACTGAAGGAAAAATGCTGCTCCTTGCTTGTGAAAATGGTTCTATTCAGGGATTTGGTTTAGAATCAAGGGAACAGGTAAGGAAATTAGCTTTGTATGTTGTTTTGTATCGCTGCAGTGTTCCAGAGCCATTTAACCACCCCATTTTTCACACCCAGAGACTTATTTCCCTCACATTTAGGAGAAAGATGAACAAAGGAGACCTTTGCTTAAAAATGGCAAAATGTGGAATACTTTGTACTGGTTGATTCAGTGTTATAAATTATAGAACTTGCAAATCTAAAATTCTATTGCCAAATGAAAAATTACTGTGGCATCAAAAGGTTTCATTCCATTTTGCAAATCTACAGTAGCCAAAATGTACTTCAAATTGAATACATGCACAGTTAACATCTTGACATTTGAGTAATGCATTTGGAAACTGCTAGTCACAGTGAAGAAATCCTGTGACATGAATATTTTGTATGTGCAGCAAATTACATTACGTGCATGGCGTATGACACAAAAGTGGATTCAGGATTACTTTCACATTTATCTTCAAGGCATGCGGGTTAAACAACGCAGCATTGGTACTTAGTGGATCTCCTTGTAGTTTTGTATGGACAACGTTGTTGATGAAAATTGAGCTTGCACTCCCCAGTTTTCAGTTTTGAAGTGGACAGTTGTTAGAAACATCATTGTTTTGTTTTGTTGTTTACAGATATTTAACCTGCACTGTGATTCTGCTGTCAACACCTGTGCTTTTATAGATGAAATTCACGGTGTATGTGGATCACAAGGAGGACATATTCATGTTTTAGATCTGAGAAATACCAGGTATTACTTGCCGTTGCTATGGTGCAAGACTCCCATAACTAACATTTTGAAAATTTTACAGGAGAGCCAAAAAACTGATTTTCTTTGGCTTATTGCCCCCAGCAAATTCTAAAGACAAAGGACTTGATTATTGCAATATCATTATGTATAGGAATTGAGTCACGAGCATTTGACACAAGGTACGCCATTGATTTTCAGACCCAAAGAACAAAAAAAGTGATTTTGGCCAAAATTATTAGTTACAGGAGTCTTGCAGCACAGCATAGCAACGTTGCATTAGAGGCTGGAGACGCGAAATGCAAATTTCAATGCGTGTTTTTTTCAAATCCTTATCTGTTGACAAGCTTTTGTTGATAAAGATAGTACCATAGAGAACCACTCTTAAGAAACTGTTGGCAGCTGTTGTAACAAGGACTGTTACATTGTGAGTACGGATTCTTATGAACATTTATATTTTATAAAGTGATTACTGTTTACAAGTGACAATGGCACAAATTTTTATACACTTTACTGTTGGCAACAGCATTTTTTTCCCCACTACTTTCCCTTATGAAATACAGTGCACTCTCCCGATTACGACATCTCCGAATAACGACATTCTCCCGATAACGACATTGACCCCCGGTCCCGATTTTTTTACTATATGTTATTAGTAATAAAACTCTCTAAATAGCGACACACTTTTTAGACCACTCTCCGGATAACGACATTGAGTTAGCAATAATCGGCTGTGACTTTGCTAGATACAAAAATAAAAATAGCTAAAATATTGTTTCCGGTCAGTTTCATTTCATTCTCTGAGCCAATAAAAACACTTCTTTTCCGACCAATGAAATGTCCTACCAGAGGCACCTCATAGCCAATGAGATCGCTTTGTTATCGGCCAATGAGATCGCTTTGTTATCGGCCAATGAAAACACACCTGTGTCTATTGTCGTCGGAACAAAAAGGGTGACGCGCATTAAATGAGTCAGTCATCACATCGCTGAATCGATTGTATTCACCCATGTGTTCAGTTGTATTATTAAATACAGCTGCACTCATGCCGGTCCCAAGCCCGGATAAACAACAGAGGGAAAATGACACACAAAAAACAACAACAACAAAAAAAACAAACAAACAAAAAAAACAAAACAACACACACAACACACACACACACTTCGTGTATTTTACATGTTTGGAAAGTCCGATCACTGATCACCCACTATGGTTGGTACGTTACATTCTAAGGGTCTAACCACACCCCTTTTTCCGCCATCTTGAAAATCTCCGAATAACGACATGTTCCCGATAACGACATGCACCTCTGGTCCCGAGCCATGTCGTTATCGGGAGAGTGCACTGTATGATCAGACTTGTCTGTCACATTATGTACATGACATTTGGCACCCTTAAAGTTTTACAACAGCATCGTTCCTGCCAAAAATTTTTTTTTTTTTTTTTTTGTCAGTGGAAAATTCTGGTTTATTGACCATCTGTGAGTCATGTATTGACATTTGATGGATCATTTTAAAAGGAACCGAATGTTTTCTGTGGAAAGCATAATTTATCATTCAGGTTTGTACTTGTCTATGGCTTATAAAACATAACATAGGTGTATGATAATTTCTGTATGTTTGGCATTGTTTCTTCAGTGCTCCTCTTACATCATGGAAAGAATCCAGGGGACCTATCCTTTCATTGCTGCCTCATAAAGGTGGATTCTTTGCATCAACAGGTAATAGTAATACACTGTATATGACATGTCAAGGATGACCTAGTATAGGGCCTTTACATTCTCTGTATTAGTGCAGTATACATACTAGGAATTCACCTGTCTCTGTGTATGCCAAATTTAAAACAATATCCCTCTCTTACTTTAATTTTAATAGCCACTGAATACATCTACATGTATTAATTTTGTCACTGCACTTCCCGGATTCTTGACTTGTTAGATTCCAGGGATAAAGCAGGAAAGAAAACCCACCACACAGTAGCATTTCTCAAAGATATTGCAATGGTTCAGTTGTGGAAATGTGGTCTACCAGACATTAGGCGGGAGACTTTCAGGGAAATAGTATTAAACACATACATGTACATTTGCAGAGGTTTAAGTGAGTCATCTTGAAGCAAATGTATACTAAAAATTTTGTTTATAAAATTGATCATAATGACCCTGTTGAAGGACACTTAATCTTAGGAAGCATCAGATTTTGGTAACAGCTGTCATTTACATACTTGTTTTGATGGCATTATACTGACCAGTGCAATATTTTACTCTGTAGGTGATGGTTCCTGTTACCACGTGAATGAGAGGTGGGAGACCACCACAGAATTGACCGGATCAGATTGTGACCCAATCTACAAAGTGTGCAGTGATGGATCAAGCATTTTCACTTCCTGCAGAGATGGCTCAATTAGAAAATACAATCTAACATTCATATAATGCTTGTGGTTGGAAGACGAAATTGGCCATGTGGATATTACACGTGATTTGAGAACCCAGGCTCCACTGCAAATATTCCTGAGAAAGGGTGTCATGTGGCAAATGATTTGGAAAATTGGGTGAATTTTATGAACTGGATCATCCTTAATGTTCAAAACATTAAGTAACATTTGAGCAAAGACATGGAAGCTGCCCTTGTAATCAAGTTTTACTCTTTGATGGCCCCATGTAATTTAGTAAAATAATTTTATTATTTTGTGCATGCCATTTTTAAAAGCCATTAAAAGCATATATATGTGAATTCAGCTTCCATAATTGCATCTATCACCAGGCTTTGCATTTTACACACTTGGTTTTGTGTTCAGGATAATCCAAAATATCTGCTGGAGCAATATTTTGACATTTGTGTTTGTGCACATGGTTCTGCCTTGAAAGATTTCCATTCTTATGTCGTGACAACTTCTTTTATACATACAGTAAAACCTCGTTATACCGCCAAGTAAGGGGCAGACAGAAAATTGGCGGTATAACGAGAATGGCGGTACAACGATAATACCATGTAGAACAAGGGAAATAAGTAATTAAGTAATTTACCAACATTGGACTGGCTAACATGTCTAAAATATTGCAGTTATTTCCCTTATCTCTCCACTAGACATAAACTTCCGTTGTCGTTTGAAGTTTACTTTGCTTTCATTTGTATTTTTTTTGTTGTTGTTTTTAGTGTTTATGTGTGTTGGAGTTTATTTATTCAGGAAATCGCACCTTAAGAGTAAAAGTATTATGTATTGCAACACGACAAATAATGCTACATTACAATTCAGCAAAAAACGTGCGTTGTTTGCATCGTACCCCGCGACCGGTATGAACCAGTTGAAGCATCACCTCGCGCGCGCTTAAGTTCGTTCGCAAACTCTCTATTGAACTGTGACCCGTCTTTCCCACTGCATGCCCCATCAGTAGGCCTATCAGGACTTCAAAAGCGAAGACTGTGTAGTAGGATTGGTGTTTGAGTAACAAGCACTGTGGCGCCAAGTGATGTTCCGACTGTTACAGTGTTAGCTGGATTTAGGTAGATGTGGGGAGTGGGGGTTAAATTTACATTGGCGCTATAACGAGCAATATTTACTATACTCAAGTTATGAATGTAGCACTCAAACCTTTGGCGGATGGCGGTATAACGAGATTTTTAGTGACTTTGTATTGGTGTCAGATCCGTACCATGGCGAAAAGCTGGCGGCATGCGGGAATGGCAGTATAACGGGTGGCGGTATAGCGAGGTTTTACTGTAAGTATTTCAAAATGTTTAAAAAATTTAGTTTGTTCACTTTGTTCTTGAAAACTTTGTATTCACTGTGCTGTTGTGGTACTTCCAGAAAGACCATTGTGAAAGTTTCAGTTTGATACAAAGGAGCTACTGTTCTTGTCTTGTAGTAAGAGTAAGGAATGACTAAATATAATTTAATTTGCTGGTTTAAAAAAATAATGTCATTAGATTCTTTCTCCACATTCAAGCCAAAAAAGCAAGTAAAATGAATGCAAAGACATGATAAATTTGTTGTTCACATTCAAAACCAGAAAAGCAAGAAAAAGATCAGAATGTACAGACAACATAAAATTTATTACACATATTTCACTTTCCCTCTCTGCACCAGCTTAAACAATCTTACATTGAAACTTTTTGAGAAAAAAAAAAAAAAACCATTTACATCAATCCATTGCACAACCTACACATTCGCAAAATGTGATGAAGCACTTGTTTCAAAGGTCTAGGGAAAGTTTGATGGTCAAGTAATTTCTTAATATACTGCAGCTCATGCCTCAAAAAATAACACCATTTTTTAAAAACATTCTGAACAAATAAAGACTGCCAATAAGTCTTTCTTTCGCTGTACGTACATATGAAAATAGACATACAGTCAGAAGCTGTCATAAAATTGGAAGCCAACCATCAGCATGGCAGAATAATAATTCTTGACGTGATTACAGAAACAAGTATGAATATTATTAACTGTTAATTTTACAAGTATCAAACCACATTTTTCACCCTGAAAAATCGATCATTTCCTAAACAATAAAAAAAAAAAGGACACATGCCTAAGTATTGGCCATTGTTAATTTCTATTGCCAATCTACAGTAGATGGGAATCACAACAATTATTACCATAATTTAAAAGGGCCTATTTCAGTTAAATATTAAATCAATTGGTTTAAATTTTCCACTAAATTTAGAGAAGAAGAAAAAATGTTCCAAGAAAGTTTTGCTCCATATCACCCTTCACTGGTAAAACTGACATCTGTAGTACCAACTTAAAATTTAAAACATGAACTATTTCAAGCTTGTTCTATGTAATTTTAACTGTAATAATAGTTTATTTTTCCCATGTCGTCTACGTGGATTTGAAACTAAATGGTCAGGCCCTATCTAAAACAAGGAACGATAATCAAACATTTTTTTTGCCCAAACCCTAGACCTTTCAAACAATTTGCCCATAATGTACTGCCATGGAAACAGAAGTGATTTACTGATTTCCTCAACAGGCAAGTCAAAAATTTTTTTATTAAAAATACTGTTATTGTTATCTGATCTGAAATTTATTATAGAAAAATTTGAAATTCACATGGCACTGCATATGGCAAAACAAAAAGTTTCATGGGCCAGAGAGGCAAGGTATGGTCAATTTGAATCCTGTATAGCGACGCAACCAGCAGGCCAAATGTTGCAGCAACTGCTTTAATGCTGTCACAATGAAAACATCCTCGCTGAAAAATTTAAATCACTCCAAAATAATGGATTCCTAACACATCGTCATCTTACTGTAGTAATTGGTTTTGGCTACTTTTCAGATGTAAAAAAACTTTTAATTTAGCACAACTGACCTAGTTTCAATTAGTATTCAGCTTACAATTCTATAACCAAGATCATTCAATGCGGCTTTGAATGTAATTGAATATACATAAAAACTGATTTTTTTCATATTTTATCAGTTACTATAGTCATAGGGAACGATGACGATATACTGTATTGTTTTAATTCAACAAGCGATAATCACAAGCTTAAATAATGAAGATGCTTCATAAAACTTTAATTACAAAGTCAATTTTCCTTTCAGAGACTTGGTATTTCAAACCTGGTAATGTATTGAGGATTTCAGTAAACCATATCTGCCTAAATGAAATTAAAATGAAAATGACTGACAAAGAACATTAATGGCCCACATTTCCCACTTGACTGAAACTGTAGCTGGGTATGACAGGTCTTTCTTCCAACTTGTCATACTCTAAATAAAAATCTTTGGCCGTTTTCCGCCA
This sequence comes from Onchidella celtica, assembly GCA_963931925.1. Lineage (NCBI taxonomy): Eukaryota > Metazoa > Mollusca > Gastropoda > Systellommatophora > Onchidiidae > Onchidella > Onchidella celtica. Next base: position 58,714,573 of record OZ007570.1, on the reverse strand, counting down.
CTGGTTTGCATCAAAGAACAAATATGTGCCTCGTTCTGATGTTGCTGTTTTGTTGAATACTTCACATTGGGGTGCTCGCGTTAACCAGACCCGTTCCTCCTTGTGGTACCTCCACTCTCGATTGTACCTGATAGAGCAGAACAACATCATTTACGTCTATATGTGTATATTGGCATAATTTGTGACAAAGCGTGATGCAAAAATGGTGAACAAGAGCCTACAGCAAGTAAATAAAAGGTGGAAACACTCAGAAATATGACAGCTTTGGTGAAAAGAAATGAGAGACAGTTCAGAACTTACTGGTAGTTAACTTTTCTTTTGTATATTATAAAAGAAGCAACATAAAGTTCTTAAAATTTAAAAAGATTACCAAAGTGCCCCTAAGGACCCAAGGCTCTGTGATCACCCCTGATCACTAATCAACCATAGTCAAAACGTGGCAAAAGGAAAAAGTTGTATGTTGCAAAAATAATGGCTATTATTGGCTTTGAACTTCCAATTTCAACAAACTGTTTCAAACCGTTAAAAAGAACAACCACAACACACTACCAATCACTAAATGAAAGTACCTTTGTTTATTCATGTCTTATTTCAATTTGAAAACAGTATCATTTAAAAGATGTATTCATGTATATTTCATGAGGACAAGTCATAATTATGTCTCACAACAACATATCAAAGTTTAATCAAACTAAGGATAAAAAATATTGGATTCCTACCACATTAATTATCATGGAAAAGTCGCACAGCTCTTGACTGGTTTCCTGATGCCCACTAATTCTTTGTTATTGGTACTTTTTTTGGTACACTGTTTAATAACTTACAGTTCAGCAGCAGCAGCCAACTGAAGAACATCACCACCATTCATGTAAAACAGGTAAAACAATAGGTCTTCGCTATATCTGTTCAATTTGATTGGCGCAAGCTGAAATTAGACAGACAAGCAAAAAAATCAGTGGTATCTTATTTCCAAGTTTTATCAGTTTGAATATTAATTGACACAATGTGTATGGTTGAGAATCTTTTTCTATCATTTGCCTATTGTGTTTTTATGGAAGCCAATAATGTATTTTAATAAACTTAAACTTGCATCATAAAGTCGTGTTAATTTCAAAAACCAATCTACACTCTGTTATCATGTCATATAGAGAGAATTCTTGTGTATATAACGACTTGTGTTCCTCCCTAGTTTTGCTACTGAAGTTGGGTAATCAGCAAAAAAAGACAAAATATTTTTTCAAACTCGATTGCCATGCCTTACCTTATCTCTTATGAACATATTTGTCAGGTACTCTGCTGGAACATGGTAATCTGAGAATATAATCATGCCAACTATTTAATTATAAATGACACAGATAGGAGTTCAACACAGGTTTTTTTTTATTATAATGTCCATTGCCTGAAACAAAATCATGCAGATTACATACAAATATATATTGTCATAATGATTTACCTGCATGATTTGGTTTCAGAAACCAAAGAACTTTAATTCTGATGATACAAAACAATAAATGTGGGCAAAATGAAAAAAACATTTAAAAAATCAACAATTGCTTATTTTACACATTTCACAAATGAATACAACCTGATTTTCATTGTTCACTGCTTCATGGTGATTTGAGACTTAATAAAGCCATGCAAACCAGATATTTACAAACATGCAAACAATTAAATTTATATTGCTCAATCTAAAACAACATGCACAGATTACAGGATCAACATCTCACCAATATCTTGTGGCCTGCAGGCTGTTTCTGCAAAAGGTGACTGGAACATACTATAGAGATTCCTATGGAGACAAAAAGAATAACAAAACAATTCTGTCAGTGAATTGAACATCTATGTAATTGAGACACTGTGTCTCACAGGGAGTGTTATTCAGATACAGGCCTACTTGATTTCCATTGCTATTTGGTCTCTTTCATGATAAATTCTTGCCAATGGTGGGGATAGAACTGGTTCCTGAATTTTCAGAGGTCCGGAATTTTTTTTTCAGTCACCTCCCTGACCTGTGCTATTGATATTTTGTCAGCGAAAAATGTTAAAATGCAAAAAGAGCAGGAAAGAGCGCAGTCGGCAACTGCGCTTTGGATGGAAAAGACAGAAAAAGACTGTAGATTTCATCATCATCATCATTGCCTTTCTCACCCTGGATCAGGGTATAGGCCACCAACAAACACCTTCCATCCCTCTCTATCATGGGCCAGCCTCTTTACATTATTCCAAGTCTTTCCGCTTCGTTGCACATCATTTTCTCTGGCTCTTCTCCACGTTCCGCGCGGCCTTCCTCTTGATCTCTTGCCCTGGGGATTCCAGTCCAATACCTTCTTCGTGATGCTGTTTCCTGGCCTCCTGAGAGTGTGGCCGATCCATCTCCATCGCCTCCTGCCAATTTCCTCTCTGACTGGGTTCTGTCTTGTTCTTTTCCATACAATTTCATTGCTGACCTTGTCTGTCCATCTGATCTTAAGTAGCTTCCTCAAACATCTGTTGATGAAAACTTGGATTCTCTTTATGCAGGCCTGGGACGCATTCCAAGTCTCACATCCATACAACAGGACTGACTTCACGTTCGAGTTGAATATCCTCAGCTTTGTTTTTAGAGATATATCCTTGGTTCTCCAAATCTTGATTAAGGATGTGAAAGCTGCCTGTGCCTTTCCAATTCGTGCTTTGACTTCTGCCTCTGTTCCTCCCTTATTGTCAATGATACTACCAAGATAGCAGAAGGACTCTACATCTTCCAGTGGTTGATCTCCTACTGTGACTTGTTCGCTTAGGGGTGCAACAATTTTTAGGACCTTCGACTTCGCGGGATGTATCCTCATCTGTAGATTTACATCCCTCATAATATTGTCGCTGCTCTATGCTAATAGCATAAGTCATTTTTTACACTTTTGAGATACTAAGCCAAAAGCTGTTTCTTTACCCGTCATTTGGTGACTTATGTTGTTCTGATTCTATTGGGTTATTACATTTTCCGATTGGCCATAATATTATGTGATAGAATTCATGTTCAGGAATGCCATGAACCAATACTTGCCTTTTGGCACAAGCCTGACATATCGATGGTGTTGTGCTCTAACCGTGTAACTGGAAAAAATTGACCAACTCATTATTTTAGCTAAAAATAGTCACCACGCCTTTCCGGGGGTTCCCTATTCAAATGGGAAGTCTACACCCACTATAAATGGCAAAATTGAGCACGCAACTGGCTTTGAAGCCTTCAATAGTTACAATTCTAACCGTGTATGTGGCTGTTCTAATCGTGTAACTGATTTCTGCGACCGAATTTTGCCGTGCTCTAGTTCTGTGTATCTCTAACTGCGTAAGTGCCCGACAATACTTCGTCAATTGTGTGATAATCACGTAACAGGATTCACTGGCTTAAAGACCTGCATTTTAAAAAAAATATTTATTACAACAGAAAGACACCTTTTGTTTGATTAACACGACCAAAAAGATATAGTCCTGTATAAAAAAAAAACTTGCAAAAAGATGGGTTTTTTTGCCTCCTGGAAAACGATCCCAAAACCAGTTTAGAGTACGACACCATTGATATGCCATTATCGTAGAGCCGAGATGACATGATGAAACAGCTTTGCCATCAGTCTGTCAGCAGTCCTGACTACATCAGAAAATGATGCTGCACCAGTAATTTTTTTTTTTTGCAGCCATCAAAATATCACTACTGTTTATGCAAATAATGTCATGTCCACCATAGTCATAGTCAGTCCAATTCCAAAATAATATATATGTTGAACTGATAATATATTGCTACAAACTGTTAAATCATCTTCCAGTTTAAAAACACGTACAAACAGGACGAAAGCCTGGGCATTTTAAGAATGAACTTACTCTGGCGAATTTAAATTCAAGCCTAATGTTGTAAGGTCTATTCCTGGTGCCAAGGCCACCATGTTGGCGTCTTGGTCTGCTGCCCGGATGAAAGACAAAAGTCCTACAATACCAAATTGGTCAGTCACCATTCCTGATGGTATGTTGGAAACCATACCTGAAATATTAGGGAAATTTCGTAATTTATTTTGTACAAACCCCAAATGGGATTAAAGAAGTATACAAAGAAATATTAACCAAAAAAGTCAACCAAAAAAAAGTGTATATCAGATGAATGTATTCACCTGGTACTGCATGTGTGCTCTCAATCTGAGTAACAATAAACAAAAACTAACATTATAGGTTACCATGTTCATGTCATGCCTTTGTTTGTGTTCGAATGACAAAACATATATTTGTGGACATGCTTGCTGTCTCTCATGCATGTGGTATTCTAATCAAAAAGATTCCACGTGGAGCTTTTCATGTTATTCTATTCACCCCCATAAATTCTGAACATCTATTCATAAAAACCTATATCTAGTTTCATAAATCTGTCATTAACTTTCACTGCCAAAGGGAAGATGCGGACAGTCCTGCTTTTCACTGCAATATTTAGGCCTACTTCAAATTGTGTAAATTTTGATTGATAACAAATATTTCTCCCAGTTCTCTCAATATTAGAGGGCTAATTGTCAGCATTTTATAAACATAATTAGCACTGTAAGGAATACTTTTCCTTGGGCAAAATATCCTCCAAGTTTTTATGAGATATTTTGTGTAATCTCTGGAATCATAGGAGCACACATCTCTGAAACCGAAAAGAAGACATTATATTTGAAGACATAGTACTTTCCAATGAGATGTTAGTGTTAGTCTTTTGAAACCTGAACTAGTGTTTTCAAAAGCCTTGACCTGTTACGATGTTTTTCTTGGGTTGATTTCAAATTAACACAAACAATTTTCAATACGGTCAACTGTCTTACCATCAGGATGAGTTTGGATTCCTCTTTTTGGCTGCATCATCTGTTTGCCATCCTTTACTCCATCTTTTCCTGTCAACTGTTCTCCACCAACTGCACCATTGCCCTGAATAACGAAGGTGAAAGAGACATGAATGATGATAGCTTTTGGCAACAGATAAAGTGCAAGCCTTTTTGCAGTAAAAGAATATGTAAAAACGTACTGAATTATTTACCAAAAGATTTACTTGCATGGGGCTTGTAACTGTTAATATAAGAATAAATTATAGAGAATAGCCCCCACTATAGCTTTTCTTTATCAATAATCTGTTCGTTTCGTTTAATCAGGCGATCTTTACATTGAACAGCTTTAGATATATTTTTAATCTGGACATATGATAAAATGACATGAACAACCACACTGATTCTCAGTTCACATTCCGAATTTAATGGCTGCCACATCAACTATTGAAACTTTAATGCCTGGTCATCTTGCTTTGCTATCATTCAGCTGTCATACTTGAAAAATATGAACCTCTATCTCCAACTGCTTTTAACAATCTTTGGATATTTCTCCCTGCACAAATGTAAAACAAAAATGTACTCACATTTCTTACCTCCCCTGATTGCACTGGTGGATCTACGGAAAAATAAACCAAGATCCAAAGTTAACTTACATGTATGTTGTTTTTTTAAACATACAGTTCTTACTAGAAAAATGTTGAATGTTACCAATTTCATGCATTTTAATTACATCAGAAATGTCATTTTTAAGCAATACAGAAATCTGAATTTAATTGGCCTGTGGTGTAACAGTTCCAAAAAAAAAAACCCATTAAAAAATGCCACTCTGAGTTTGGGTTTGAGTTCACATACAAAAATATGAATATATTGAAATGACAATCATTCAATAACTAAAGACAAGCGTGAAGGAAGGTCATGCCTGACTAAAAGGCGGTCCTTCTAGTTGCTCTCATCTGTCATTAACATACCAAAATGTGAAAAGAAAAAAGAAATACTTGCTTCTTCTACTATTGGCTAAGCAAAATTGTTCATGGCCCACGGTAAAATAATTTTATATTCTTAAAGCCCTGGAAAATTTTTCTTGGCAGACTATTAAGACTTTGGAAATATGTGACCATCACAAGATAGACAAGAAATTATTTCTCACCAATGAAATATCATGAACACTTACTTTGAGCACCTGGAAGAGCTGGGAACTCCTCCTGAGTGATGTTAAACTCTGGAGCTGAATCTGGGGCAGGTTTACTAACCATTCCCACTGAGGAAGATACAGGGCGAGCTTCATGACAGAAAAACAAATGAAAACATTCATTTCACTTGAATTCCAGACTGAAAATCTTTACTGCCTCAGCAGGAAAAATTTTCATTCCAATATGAAGCAATTTGCTTGTACCTGATAGTGATAAATCCCATTCCTTTATATGTGCCTCTATCTATCCATGTATCATAATGCTCAAAAAAAAAAATGGCATGTCAAAAAACGCTCACTTCAACTTGTAAGTGCCACAAGAGGAGTTAACTATGAAAACCTAAAAAATGTACAAGACAACTACAAACTACAATATGAAAGTTTCAAAGAAAAGCCAAGTTGGCAACATCCAAGGAAATTTTATTTCACAAAAGTCTGTAACCTCTGTAATGCAGAATATTTAGTGATTATGGAAGTAAGAAGAGACATGGAATGAAATAATAGATTACAGCATTTCAATTATTGAGATTTGAATGAAAACGGCAATATCAGAGGATGACAGATAACACTTTAAAATCTACTTCAATAAAAGACAGTGCCCCAAAATTTTGAACAGTGTAACAAAACTCCACATAAAAGAAGAAAATCAATTCAAATCAGTACAATACAGAACAATTTCAATGCCCCAGAAAATCACTGATGACAACACTCACCATAATTGCGTGTTGATGGCATTGGATTGGGTGTGGCCGATGATCTGCTACTCAATATTGGGAAATCTGACAAGTCTATTGGAGAGTGAGAATCCACTGAAACAAGTTATTGCAAATTACATCTTGTATACTACAAAGCAAAGTACACATGTAAAAAAATCACAGAAAGAAAGCATTGGGAAGCTTTCTTAAAAATAAGCTATTTGATTTCTGTGGAATGTCAATGAGATCAACTGATGATATAACAAAACTACAACATTTTGACCATCAATTGTTCAATTTTAAATTGTTCTCTTAGATCTTTGGAAGCATAAACAACCGAAATTTAAAAAAAGGAAAGGTAAACTGTTGAGATCACTAAACTGCAAATGATAATTATGGATGGTTCTAGCCATTATTTCCATTTAACCTTCGAATAGCACTAAAGCCATTTAGGGTTTAGTGAACATGTGTTTCAATTAAGGGATAAGAACATAATAGGTGTGATACATGGCACAATTTTATTTCTCTTGAAAGAGAATAAATAGAGGTATAAAATGTTCCATGTGGCACATTCTGTTACTGTCAGGTCCAATTGGGGATTAATTCAGTTCACAATTTTAAGCATGATATATCACAAGCTAGAATAGAAAGGGGGAAATTGCATCTCCAGAATTATTATCTTTGAACATTTGTCATTATCTTCTCTCGGCTATTTCAGGGTACTAATAATAATAATAATAATGTATAGCATTTATATAGCGCATATCCATTTAAAATGCTCTATGCGCTTTACAGAAACAACATGTCAATTGTAGTTGAATTGAATAATGTACCGTATGTAATTGAACGTATATATATATTAATGTTATAATAAATGTGTGAGCCTGGTTGGTTGTTTGTTAAGTGTTATACTTGGTCGTTTGTGATTGTTGTCCTGTCATAATAAGTACATCTTCCAGTCTGGAATTTGTTACAAACTTTTTGATGAGCAGTTTGGGAAAGGTGGTGTATCCCAGGAAGGGGTTTAATTCATTATAGCAACAAATGTAGAAATTTTCGCCACCTCTAGGACTAGGAGAGAGTGAAAACTGAAAAATCATGAGCTTTTAATTTTAAGCATCTTTTAAGAGTAGGTAAATATTTTTTTGCTGACAGTATTCAACACAATCCCTTAATACAAATATTACCAAACAAGAAACATAAATATTGTATGTTACCTAACTATGATTACACTTACTTGATCTTGTGCCACCAAACCCGTAACTTGATGCAAAGTTTTGCATGGGTCCAGAGCTGTAGGAGGAAAAAAGAGACAAAGTATGGTTTAGGTATCACTGTAAGTGTAAGTATAAGATACTGATTTCTCTAATCTTTCAATCTGACAGTACTACTTTCAAGTAATCACACTACTTCTGTCCAATTTCTTTTCAGTAAGAGACTAAATTTCACCTCATGCAATTCATATGGTACTGACATTAAAAAAAAATTATGGCTATAAATTTGTAACAGTATTTTGAAACACGTAATGATTCAAAGGTAAGTCCACTTAGTAAGTAATCTGTCACCAAACAACACTTATTCTCCCATACTGGAGACTCTGTGTGTCTGCCCCCTGATTCCCAAATTGTTTCCCAGCAAATTTGAGAAACAACAGTGGGGATATAAAAAAACAACAACAACAACAACAACAAAAATTCTCTCTCACTCACAAACATGAAATTTACACAGTATCTGTAGAAAGGGATGAACTTTATTTAAAACACAATTTTAAGTACATAGATATCTTGATCTAGATTTTTGGTTCAAATCATCCACCCCTCCTCCCCCCCACCCCCACCCTATATTTTTTTTTTTTTTCGAAATACTTCTCACATGAACTGTATTAATCCAACTTGTAAAAAGAAATAAGGTTCACCACATTACGTATAGTATGTTTTAATGAATCATCTGAACTCCAGTGACCATCCAAATTGTTCACTTTTACCATTCCATAGAAAAAAACGAAAACAGATGCTTTCTCTGGGACATTCGTGTTAGACCAGTTGTGATTTTTCAGTGGTTTCGATGTACCACATTGATTGTTCCTTGAAAACGCCTCTTTGAATGAAACAAAAAAGTAATCATTTGGATCAGCATCCAGGAGTAAAGGTTGTATTCTTCCTGCAGACAATGTAAAGGACAAAATATTATCCCCTTCCAGGTTGTCAGTCCAGTCTCCTTCATCATCCTCTCACTGTACATGCCATGCATTTAGATTGTCTGAAGAAGTGCCACATTCCAATGAATCTCCATCAGAAACTCCTCAAACTTCCTCTGGTTGATCAATGAATGAAAAATTCCTGCATTTCGTGTTTAAGTTTATCACATAAATGACATGACATAGTACAACAAAATAAATTACATAGCAGGAAAGATAATTCCCCCTCTGCTCCCCGCAGCTTGTCATCCCCATACACCATGGGGGAACTGAACGACAACGCCGGTAAATCTGAGATCAATTCTGGGATCCGGAGAGACGTTTTTCATTTTTTGAGCTGCGCAGAATAATCTACACATGATAAACTTTTTTGTCATCTATAATTTATGCAGGCTTTATGCGCATTTCCATTTTCTAATGAATTTCAAAAGCGATTTTACATCAAAAAGGCATTTTTCCGTGCATCCGAGACAAAGGCACGAATTGCTGATCTCCTGAAGTAAGTTATGGTCCTTAGCATTCTAATGATCGATGGGATGACTCGCGACATTGCATTGGTCCGCAGGCTGCTCTGATACTTTAAATAGAATAAACATCACTGGGGAATCCCTGTTCCCTTGTTCATTCATTCAGCTTGTACTAATTACTATCATTGCTGTTTGTAATCCATAGATCTAGATCTAGAGATCTACTCTGCCACGTGCGAGGCCTTGCCACCAAGTACAAGATAACTCTATTATGTCTTTGAAGTATTCTTCAAAATGCACTTTATGCACTGAATCTCTTTCTCTCTGTCTTTCTGCCCTTCCACCTCACAGTCTCTCCTTTTTGTTATCGGTTGTAAAATAACAAGATGGGAAATTCAGACGTGACACATGTCACTGTCAGCACAATCAAACGTGTAAGTAAGAGGTAATTTCTTTTTTTCTTCAATCAAGCACACTATGTACTTGCAAATTCAAACTAGCAAACTTTGTCGCGAGCGAGTGAGCGAGGATCAATAATTACGGGGAGAAGGGGGTATAGTAAGATTAACTCACGGCAGACAATTAAGGGAAAGCGTGGAATGTTGTGAGTTGGGGATTGGACGAGGCGAGATCGGTGTACTTACAAGTCACTGCACACAGAGAGTCCTAAGGGAACGGACGCAAGAGAGAGCCCAGAGGGCGAACATAAGGGGAGCAGTCGGAAGACTAGTGAGAGTGTTTTTTCCAGTGATGACTGGTAGGTTGAACTATGATTGATAATTGATGTACTATATTTTTCTGGTGACCATGATGTAAATAAGTTATATGCGAGGAGTGTGCAAGTCATGTGCTACTGTATTAATAGATGTGAACTTTGAGCGAGATCTGTACGTTAGGAGTGTGGATTCCTAGCCTAGCCTGAGTACTGTGTAATACGGTGGAGGTGTGTTACAGAAGAGAGGCGCAGTTGAGTGGTGAAGTGGATAGTAAGTGTATGATGTTATAGAGATGTAATGTTATTCTTATAGGTGCCGGGGTCGGGCAGTGAGGCCACCCGCGGTGGACGGACACAGGCCGAGGACAGGCTGTGGAGCCGTGCAGACAAGGGCGTAAGGCCGACAGGCAGCCCAGCAGCAGTGGCAGTCTGGTTCGGGGAATTGGGCTAGCTATATTTCTAAGTTATGTACATGATATTATTGTAATACGAAGTGTACAGGTGTTGATGTTAAATTATGTACATGAGAGTTCGGTAGTACGACTTATACAGGGGTTGATGTTAGGTCGAGTAAGGGCCTGGAAATTTATGTTGTAAAGCACGGGCTGTACGGTTGGGGAACCGGAGGTAGGGTGACTGTATGGAAGAATGACCCTTGAATTGTAGTTGAATTGAATAATGTACCGTATGTAATTGAACGTATATATATATTAATGTTATAATAAATGTGTGAGCCTGGTTGGTTGTTTGTTAAGTGTTATACTTGGTCGTTTGTGATTGTTGTCCTGTCATAATAAGTACATCTTTCAGTCTGGAATTTGTTACAAACTTTTTGATGAGCAGTTTGGGAAAGGTGGTGTATCCCAGGAAGGGGTTTAATTCATTACAGCAACAAATGTAGAAATTTTCGCCACCTCTAGGACTAGGAGAGAGTGAAAACTGAAAAATCATGAGCTTTTAATTTTAAGCATCTTTTAAGAGTACCCATTCACGGTAGGTAAATATTTTTTTGCTGACAGTATTCAACACAATCCCTTAATACAAATATTGCCAATCCTCTTTCATGCTGTTTGTGGTTTGCTATTTACATAGTGCAGGTTGTGCTGATCACAGTGGCTTTTGAATTTTTCAAATGGGATGATAAATGCAGAAGTTATGACTCTTTAAAGGTTTCATCCCAGCAGGCTGTGAGGCTAGTGTTGTCCAGTATTATACAATATTGACAAGTGTCATCAATCTGACTGCGATTTTGACTTCACCATGGTATTTGCCATTAAATTTCCTTTCAGACTACAAAATGTCATATTCATATTCCCATGAATAAATATGTTATTAATTTAAAAAGCACAATTCTACAAAAATGTGTTCCATGGCCTCATAAATTATTATATAAGCTATAATTATGATTGCGCAATCATTTTTACCAAATTTTCATCAGGAATTTCGCTGATTTTCATGGCTTTAATAGACTTTAACTTCTTTATTTTTTATCCGAATTTAAAATTTAAAAAACTGGCCATTTCAAATTTGATAGGCTTTCATTCTACACAAAGAAAATGTATTTCTGTTCAATATAAGTGTTAAATCAGCCACTGCTGGATCCCATTAATGCTCATCCTGAGCGCGACGGCTTAAAGCCCACTGTCCGGTCAGTGACCTAACTAATGGAGAATCTTATCTGGGATCACTGACTCGTGCCGATATACGATGACCACGCTACCGTTGTCCATGTGGTTCGGTTTGTATTTGATCGGTATGAAAACATTCGCTGCTATGCCTTATCACGCTTGATAATGAATTAACCAGCAAAACCTTAGTCTGTCAGTCTCTAACCAATGTAACAGGGTGACAGGCTAGCAAGGTATAAATAGCGTGGGAAGATAGTTGACGGCGGGGAGACAGAGTTATTGTATGCCAGAGGGGGAAAGTAGGGAATGTTTACTTGACCGCCGTACTTGACGATCAGATCACCTGGGAATTGCTTGGGGGGTAGAGATGCTTCAATAGTATTTGACGTGGAGTCGACGGGGGTGGGTATTAGGATAACTAATGTACACTCGGTGAGCGTCTTGGGACGCTACCCGACTGGGTATAAATCCCCGAACGCTCCTTCCAACTTCAGACCGCTGAGAGCACTCACCAGCTTCGTGCCGAAGAGGAGACCACAACTGCAACTGTAACTTTGTACTAGTCTTGTGAGTGGGGAAGGTCAGGGAACCCGCAAACATCCTTTGTCAGAGCGTGGTATCGTTGGTATCTTGTCGGCATTTGAGCTGTTGCTGAGTGGTAAGTTAATTGTACAATGTATGTGTATTTTACTTAATGTTCATAATTGTAGAACCTAAATCTAGGGGGTTTACTTTGGTATAACTACTGCCTCTGAGAGAGTCACGGAAACGCCGTTATATATATGTTACGAAACCTTATAGGATGGGGTCTGTTAGAGAGAGCGTTATTCTTCATGGGGAACGTGTAAATATCATTAAAACTGTATTGATCGTTTATTCTATTGCCTATATGGGAGCCTATGGAGTATGGGAGCTGCAGCCTGACTTATAACAGTGTCAGCGGTTAAAAGTATTAATGATGAATATCCGTCATGGAGTAAGTATGGAAGTCATGCCTTCCAGCAGTAGATTAGGAAGTTGCGATTGTTTTTCTACAGAGGAGGAAGAACAACACCTTCTTGGCTTCTCAACTTCTTGTCCTTTGATTAACGACATCGTGGCTTCTTGGTTTCCCGACCTATTGGTACCTGCCGATACCTGTTGATCTAACTGCGCAGTCAAGCCAGAGTAGAGAGGAAGAACCAGTGCCCAGATAGCGCCATACACCCCTAAAGGAGAGGTTTCCATATGCTGAATGCACCCATGTGTTTTATAAAATGTGCTAGGAATTGAATATTACGAAACCTTTTAATTATCATGTACTGATTTGCATTGATTTCATTCCATCAAAATTCACGTGAAATTGTATGACCTATGTTCCTATTATTATTGAATGAATTAATAATTATTGTATAGATAAGCAATACAGATATCGTTTGTTATAACTTATAGAAGAGAGATAGTGTGTTTGTGCCGTGCCTATCACGGCTGGTGTCAGAAGAAAGTTAGTGAGAGGAAGAGTGAGAGAAAGTGGAAACATCACAACCAATGATCTGACTTATGATTCCAAACTGACAACTGTAGTTTTTGTGAGAACGAAGCATGGTAACTGGCCACGCCCTCCCAAGTCCTACACAAATGGTTTCATCCTAATTGACAAATACTAATAAACCAATGTGGGCATTTGGGGCAAAGATCATTTCAGAGCTTGTTTCTGATTGGTTCTTAGATACAGACAACTCCAGATGGTGGTCAGCTTGTAAGAAAATGAGATAATATTGCAAATTTGTTGAGCAACAGATCGCATGTCAATGTTACATCTTTTGATATTGTGAGGAGAGCCTTTGAAAGCTTAGTCTTTGTGATTCCGACCGGTGGTTCACTGGTTAACATGTCCATGTCACAAGGCCTTTGAATTAGAAGAGATACAGTGAACAATAAGACGTTGATTACGTCTCAAAAAGGTCAGTGACCGACGAGTGAAAATATGGCTTGCGCGTGGCGTGGTCAGCTTGACCTTGCCGACTAAACCCGCCCGTGCGGAGTGAACGCTTGGGAAGTTGATAGCGAAATTCGACGCCCTGCGCAGCATGAGGGTTAACTTTGCAAATAGGCCTTCAAGGAGACCACACCAGCAACAGTTTTAAACAGAAATGAAGCAAGCACCAACCTCACTCAACTCTTTTACTTAACAATGTTTTATGTGTGGAAGATCACGCGCTTCTCAAATGGGCCTACGCTCTATTTCTCCAAATCATCATTTTCCTGTTCTTCACGGCTGTTTAAATCGCCTCGAAAGCGGTATTCTAGTTGCCGACCGAAATCCCCCGCCGACCTCCCGTGATGCGGTCATAAATCACCTGTCAGCCGTGTGCACATCCGTGACGGCATGCCGATCCCTGGCCAGGCCTGAGTAATACGATTCCATCAATTTTCGCATACCTTTGCAACGTAATACCTTCCGATCTAATGATGCTAGAGCACCATGCGAGATCTCATTTTAAACGTCAGGATTTTACCGACAAGACGATATAATTTTTGCTCCTTACTTTACAAAACTGTGGAACTTATCGACAGATATTTGCAGTGTGTGTATTTTAGAGATTGAAATTTGATTTTCAACAATAAGTCACTTTGATCATCAATATCTTACACATGCCACCTTTAATTTCAATATAAAATCTATGTTTTGATAGCACAAAGGTTAATCTCTAACCTGTGCAAGTTTGATGTGTACGAAAATTCTGTGTGATTTTTTATGATTTTTTAAAAAGTGCGAGTTAATCGACGTGGTTCTGTGTCATTTTTTGGTGTGTATTTTTTGCAGTTTGTTTGATAATTAATATTGCAAAATGGAGCACCACGATGAACGTGTACACGTTGAGCGTCTCCATCAACTGTGTAGGACATGCGGTGGGAGGACACTAACCAAACAACAAAAACGGCAAAAGCGAAATGCAAAGAACTGCACGGACTTTGAGAGTGACATTTTGCTTGTTTTTGGTGTGTCCACCACCGGTGACTTGAATAACATTCATTCATCAACCATTTGTTTCTCGTGTGTGGACAAGATAAGACATGTTAAACGCCTTTCTCTCAAAGGAACTATCATTAACGCCAGGAAGTTGGCTCAGGAAAGCGCGCATTTATGGACTGAATTTCCGCCAGACATGAAGGCCGCAGACTGTGCATCATGCACACATTACTTGGAGACTGGTTTGGGCAGTAGACACGTTTCAACAGATTCCAAAACACATCCAGACAGACACCAGGCAACAATTTCCACAACAACAGCAACATGTTCAGTCACTACACTACAAGACGTAATCCCCCCATCGATGACACATTGTCATAGTTCAACATGCGAGGACACAACATCAACACAAACTATTGCATCATATACAGCACAGGACACAAACCACCACGACATAATGGAAACCACATCAGCTACATTACAAGACACACCCGACCTATCAGTAATATATAGTACAACATGCGAGGACACAACAGCACCAACAGAATACACGCCGTCATCTAGCAGTGGCCTTAATGAGGCGGAGTTGAGCGGCCCCCCTATTGCTACATCAATGCCGCACAAACCTACAAAGCTTACGAAAGATAGCAACATATCACCAGCATTTAAACACGACAAGTTATTTTCTCATTCATTTGACAACATTCTTGACAAACACAACATTACACCTCAGTCATACCATAGCCGTTCATTCATCGGAAACCACTGCCACAAATACATCACTGCTAAAGTTTATAAAGACATCACTTTATTTATTATCAAGAAAACGCAGGAAAACACACACAAACAGAGCATACTCACCATGGCTTTCGTCTTGCGGGACAAATTTAATG
Source organism: Onchidella celtica (assembly GCA_963931925.1). Taxonomy (NCBI): domain Eukaryota; kingdom Metazoa; phylum Mollusca; class Gastropoda; order Systellommatophora; family Onchidiidae; genus Onchidella; species Onchidella celtica. Next base: position 58,699,013 of record OZ007570.1, on the reverse strand, counting down.
AGATAAACGAAGCATACGCCAAAGTCCACACTTTAATTTCACATGGAAAACCTGTGCCACCCGACAACATTCCACACATTCAAACTTGCATTGCTAGGTACATGGAATTGTTCAGGTGTTCTTTCCCCAACAAAGTCATACCTAAACAACATTTTCTAGAGAAGCACTGCCTTCCCTGGATATAGAAATACGGGTTTGGTTTGGCACTACATGGTGAGCAAGGGGGCGAGCTCATTCACGTTTCTGTGGCCAAGCTAGAAAGACGGGCAGCAGCCATCAAAAACAAACAACATCAACTTCAACTCATCATCCAATCACAACATCTACAAACCTCCCCAGAACTCCAAGCATGTGCTCCACCAGACAAACGAAGGAAGACAAAATCTTAATCTGTGATACCGGTACTATTTATTATTTCATTGTTATTAATTATTTGTGATACGTATGTGTTGGCGGGTTAAGTGCAAGCTTGATGCGACAGTGAGGAAAACGAAAAACGATTGTTCAAACTCAAATAACTCGGGACTGAATATTTTCGTACGGATGCGGTCAAGTGAGTTTTGGAATTTAACCTATTTCTCATGTTATATGATGATTTCATCACCTTAGATGGAGGCGATCATATTTATTTTCATATCTGAAATTTATTAACAATGTATTAATTTGTGAAAATACTGTTTAAGTTCGTGCCTGTATATCTCTATTACGCTGTTCAATACATTTTCATGATTTATTGTATACACTTACAATACATCGGAAAGTTATTGTGTGTTTTTGAAAGTATGGCTTGTGGACTTATTTCGGCGTGAGACTGCTTTGATTACCGATAAAAAACAGCCAGTTAAAAGCGCCAAGCAGGACCCGGGAAACCCCCCCTTGAATCGAGGTCACTGACCCAGTTAACGAGGTCGCGACCGGGTCAGGCCAAAAATAGCGGGGAGGCCGCTCGACTGGGTTCGGCAACTAGAATACCGCCTCTTAACAGCCGTGTCTTGACTTCAACAGACTCTCAATTCATCATCACTTCATTTTCCTTGTCAGCTATGTGAGTCCCTTTAACCTTATGTTATGTGTGGGAAACAGTGCACTTCTCAAAACTGTGTTTGCCTCTAACTGCCTCTCTCACATGACAAACCATTTCAGTTTCCTACATACAAGTATGAGCAAGTGAAAATTTTATTGTTGTCGTGTACTTTAATTCAGGGATGTAAGCAGCCGGCGACAGTATGGAAGGAAATTGTAAAGCGTGCCCAGAATCCGCAGAGAAAACTGATTAAGATGTAGAGTAATTAATCTCCACCGTTTTAAAAGAACAAAGCCTAATACTGGTAACTGAATTAAAATTATACATTACATCTATTTTATATTAAGGGAAAGACAATAAGAAGAAAGAATCTGACACACACAGTTATAGAAGTGCTGTACTTTAGATCCATTACACTTTTGGTCTTATAGAGGGACTGATGATGAGTAGGCTAGTTAACCAGAACAAAACAAGCACAATGCATAACTGTCTTGGCTGAGTTTGTTAAAAAAGAAGTTGATACCAAATCCACGTATGTGTCGATTCTCTTTAGATCAGATCAGATCTAGACTAGATCTAGATCAGATCTAGATTCTAGATCTAGTAGATCTAGTCTTTGCCAGCTGCCACCTGAACTTCTTCAGAGTCACGCCATCTGCGCCAACAGCACTTGGCGATAGATCATAAATTTATTCACACTGAGAAAATATTTAAATCTCAATCTAGAGCTGACAAAGCTTTTTAGCATCATCACCACCACCAAATTCCATGTTGGAAACCACATGTGAAACATCGCTACAGGCAACGAGGCTACACCACTAGGCCAACGGAAGTGAAAGGCAACAACAAAAGAAATTTTCTACTGGAAAAGATCACGATTAGACCTTACTCGGTTTGCCAGATTTCTAAAGAACTGCCGACCGATTTGAAGACAACGGCAGGTGTTCGTGCTACTGGTGGATGGCGCGGACGGTCAGTGATCGCTTTGGACGGAAAAGACGGTAGATTTACATCCTTGTTTAATTGGTTTTCCTTACTAGCCATGTGGAACTCTTTTTACCTAAATGTTCTTTTCTGTAAGCCTGCCATGCTGACTTGGCTTGCCTGACTCTGTGCCCCTAACACACTTCTGGGACCAATGGCCGCTAAACTGTTGGGTGAATGTTGCTGCTGCTGAGGCTGTTGCTGTTGCTGAAGGCCCATAGGAAACCCTGGGTTCATGCTGGTCGGTGTTATGTGACCTGGATTGTTCCCACTTCTAAAATGATTGCCGCCTATTGCTCTCTGTGGCAACGGAAGTGTACCTACATGTTATTGGGAAAAGAATAAAGTTTTCAGCAGCCATAACAGATCTATTGTGAAGCTCTCATTTCAACCAAAAAAAAAATAAATGAAAATTTGGTCCCCATATTATCATTGGCTCTAACAATACTGCAAAATTACCTCTCCTCAAAATAATGACAGTAATTTAATAGAAGACAATCATTAATAACATAAGCTCTGTCTTGTGGAGGACTTCCAAATTATGCATTGTGTCTCATGGCCAGATTTTCTTAAATTTCTTACAGTTATAAAATATAATTATATTTATTTCAAACTGTAGGGTTTTATGGGTCCCCACAAGAATGTGACTTTAGCCACTTCAGAAGCCTTCATGTGCAGAGGGTGGCAGGGGCCTCCCTCGTGAGTTATTCCTCTATAGTGGAACACAAGGCTCATTGATTAATTGCTGAGCTGCTGTTTTCGTCCACATCCATTAGGTCAGATGCTAATCTGATTCATCAGGTTGTACCCAAAAAAGGCAACTTCAAATACATCAAATAGACATTATTCCAGTATATCTGCTATACTGCTGTAAACAGGAAAGCAGCTACATGTTATTGCAACCATATGAAATGTAAAAAAAAAAAGGTATGGGTTATTGTGTGTTGCGAAGTACCAGTAGCAAGAATTAACTTACAACACAAAATAACATCACTTACCCTGACCATAAAAATTTGTACTTCCACTAAACCCAGCCATCTGTGACGGGGACTGTGAGGGCATCATCTTTAAAAACATAAGAGTAAGACACATAAGAAAAGACCATCCACCTGTAAGTAAACTGATAACTCAACCCAGCCTTCCAGCACCATAACCAATTCATGAAAATGCAACTGCTTTCTCTTTGTACTTATTTTGCTGTTTTTCATCTTTCTTCCTCAAGATATATTAACAAGGGTTTTATCCTAAAGCTATGAACTATCTGCACGCGACATCAAATGTAATACTAATAGGAAAAAAAAATATCACAACAAGTTAGGCCTATAAATGTTTTCCCCAAGTGCTGCAGCTTTGTTAACAAAATAAACCAAGATGCTGACATCTAGGCATAGTGCCTTCCACTCCACTAAGCCTGCAAACCGTTTTGAAAATTTAAGCAAATCAAAATCAACACATGGGACAAATACTTCACTATAAGTAACTTATTTAAATCTAATGACTTTTAATATATAATTAATTGTTTCAATATTTATCTTCAGCTTACCACTACTCATTGCATTCTGATAAAACAAGGCAAAACATTAAGCTTAGATACTGAATGTCCTTGATTATTTTTTTTCCATAATTTCCATTTCACAATTTGACTTGTCATGGCATGTTATAAATTATAAAGTAGCTTATAAAGTTATAAATTCTTATGCCACTGTTCCCCCCCCCCCCCCCCCCGAAAAGCAGAAAAGAACAAATCCAAATATTGTTTAACAGCTCTTTGATGGGGTTCCTCTTTCAGTATTCACACGTCAAACAAATCAGACCTTTCAAGATCACGCAAACTACACTTTCATGAGAGACTTCATTCTGACAGGAGATATGGTTACATCCTGATCCATGTTGGTATGTGCAGTAGAACTGAAGCAATTTGGGTATCCGTGTTGTTTCACTTGGAGCAATGGTCCCTAATACATTAAATGCACAATTACTTACCCCTGAGGTGAGATCTTTGTCTGGACGAAACATCATAACATGTCAATTATGGCTGAATAACATTAATGTCTCTTCCTCGAAATACCAGCTGAAACACAAACAAAAAACAAACATAGTTATACAATAAAATCTATAAACTGCAAAGTCACTCTCTAAAATAATAATGAAAGATAACAGAAACAGGCCGACAGATAATCTGAAACTTGCTCTGAGTTACTCTTTCACATTAATTTCTTTCTGACGTATTCATTCTTCTCACTCGTAAGTTTGTCAGCAGGGAGTTACATTGGTTGCATATATCTCTCAAAAGAAGGTCACTACTGAAAGGAGCCCAAAAGCAGCTGACTGTCAATAAGTAGGCCTATTAACATTTTCTGGCAATCTATCCACATTGGCCACAGACAACAATAAATAGGAATAGTACAGTGGACCCTCCGAGATAAGACCCTCTCATTTACGACTTCCTCCCAATTATGACCTAAAATCTCACCACGGATCCGTTTTTCTATACAAAAGACCTCCGAACAGCGACTTCCTCCGAGATCCGACATACGACTCACTCAGAACCTTTGTTCAGTCATCCCGCCACTCCAAATAACGACCCTCCGGGTGTATGAACACGTGTAGTTTGTCGCCGGGCGGTCGTCTTCATTGCGTAACTCCAGTGGGGAGCGCCTACGCTCAGTACGCTGTCCATTTCGCGTATGAATGGCAGGAACATTACTTAGGCTGCTAGCATATGATTGGACAAAGGAAATAATATCGTTCGAGTAAGCCAATGAAATACTATGCAAATCGTATGGCATTCGTGTTTTTTTTCCTCACAGTAACTTTCACACGAGTGTGGTCATTCACATGTTTGAACATTGTCTTCGAGATAGCACATGTCACATCGGTCGTAAATCTAGCTCTACACCCTCGGTTACAGTACATGTAGAACTTTTACACGCCCGCACCAGAACTGCAACAAGTGCTCAACCTTCAGTTAAAACTACGTTCCAGACTAGACCTAGATCTAGATCTAGATCTAACTCAGATGATGAGCAACCGGAAGAGAAAGGCACTCGCATTGGAGGAGAGAGTCAACGTTGTAAAAATAAAAAGGAGCAAGGCTGGAGAGACTGCAAAAGGCATTGCAGAGCATAATATTACGTTCAGGAACCAATAAAATTTGACTGGCAAATAGGCTACCAGAAGTAGCAGAAAACTTGCAGACAGTCCAGAAGTCAATTGACAATTTGCTACTGAACGGAAGCATGAAGCAAGCCAGCATCTCTCTATTCTCTGACTTCTTTTAAAAGAAAGTCTGACTTTTTTTCAGTGGAGTACATGTATTATAATATGTGTTCACTGGATGTATCACAGTATTTTGTGAGTAGGCCTACAAGTGCAATAAATTTTCTTTTCTCATAAAAAAAATTAATTTTTTTGCCTGATCAAGTCAACTTGTGGATGTGTCAATGTGTGCAAAGCAAGAAATAGATCTAAACTTATAAAAAACACTTTATTTACACCAAGCTCAATGTAACAAACAGATGAATAAATTGTTGTGATCAGCCGACATCAATGCTAGTGTGAAACTCTGAGTTAAGACTCCCTCCCAGTTAAGACCATTTTCATGAACATTTACAGAGGTCTTATTCTTATCTCGGAGGGTCCACTGTATTAGATCTGGGCCTACATGAAGTGCGTGACATAAGCAAGCCCATATTTTCCAAATATTCCAAGCTAGGCAATTACATTCGGACTAGGATTTACAATGCTTAATCCATTCGAACACATGAACTATCTGTGGACAGTCACACAAATGAACAAAACACACATGCAGGCTCTGTAGTTTGTTTACAAGATCATTACCCCTCATAGTTCGCTATCACTTTTTCCGGAACCGGAAGCAAAGAGCTAAGTACATCGGCCATCTAGTGTTCACCCAAGAGCAGCAACTCTTTCAAATCTCCATTGATAGGTTTAGGGTTAGGCTTGGGCCTGAAAGAGGGTTAGAGAGAAGTAATGATGGAAAATGAAAAGAAAGAATTTTAAAGCCTGAGAAGGCTAATAAACTGCAGGTATCATAATGTCTAGACCAGCAAGTCCATGCTCTGCCTGTCCCTTGTACTCGGGGACCATGCAATAGTAATGCTCTGTCCTCAACCCACGATGCTGAGTCTCCAGTTGGTGTGAGAGTGACTGAAAGAGACAGATGTGCTCGAATAAGTTAATTACGTGTATTACTTTCGCACCCCCTTCGCCTAAGTCAAAACTTAACGTTTATAACTCTTAATGACCCCCCCACCCCCGCTGCATTTGTCTTTCAGTCTATGCATAGCCTACTTTTTTTTTTTAAGAGCATAGTATCCGACCACACATAATTATAAAGTGTGAACAAACATAATTTTATCATGGACATGGAAATACTTTCTTTTTATCTGTTTGCTTTTCTACCAGTTACTCATCTTCTTTAATCTGTTTAACTATCTCTTTTTTAGCCAACTTTTGCCATTCACTTAGCGTGTGTCTTGATCACATAAACGTATGCCAATATTCATTCTCTTTTTTAATTAATGTTCTTGGTTTACTATTTTCCTTAATTAATTAATTAAATTTTGTTTTATCAACGGAAGCTTTTGCAAGCCATCTTCATTGAGCTAACCCTGTACCTCAAAGAGACAAAAGCAAAATAAATACATAGGTCGAAATTACCAAATAAATAAAAAGACAACAAATGTAGACTGAAAAATATAATAAAACTATTTAGAACTGAGTCACTGGACAGTGACGAAGTTTGATAAAATATAGGCTACTTTTTCCCCCAGTAAAATCTATAATTTACCCTTCCATGAACCCACGGATGCACATATTTAACACAAAGGGAGTTGGGAACTTTAAAACAATACTAAACAAACAACAATTTTAAAAAAAACAGGATTTTGAAATGGACGTTAGGAAGGGGGAAGTTTTACAAGTATACTGACAAAAGGATTCAGGAAGAAAAAATTAAAGTACATGAGGATGGGAAATAACTAGTAATAACAAGGTGAGATCAGTACGATTATTGCCAAAAAAGCTATCGATTTAAATTCAGACTTAATAATGTAAAGTGGTTTATTTCTATAATACAATTTTAACATTATTACTTTAATATTATTTTTATAGAAAGTAATATAGTCACCCTATATTATGCTTTATGTATTAAGATTAGGACATTTACAATTTCATTATTTTTTTCTTTAACCTGGAAACTCGACGGTCTGCACAATTTAGATACAAAATGGCGACCAACATGGCTTCGTTTATAAACATTCAAAGTAGCAATGCATCGACGTCCTCGACAGACGTGAATGCAGATTTGGTTAAAGGAAGTGATGTGGAGGCAGTATTCTCAGAGTTTTATGACGAGGTTTGTATTGAAACAGAATACCTTGAAATTTCTTCCAATGCAGACTAGATCTAGATCTAGATCTATTTCTTACTATAAATTTATAAAATAGTGACATGGATAGTCTACTTGATACTTGATACTTGATGTTGTCGGTGGTTGAGACCTGTGGTCACAGGTCAGTTCACCGGTCCAGTTGTGTTTCCCATTTTGCATCAACTAGATCTAGGTCTAATTGTAGCATTCCGGGTTGTATAGTGCTGGGTGATTTGCCCAATGGGCATCAAGGGCCTTCTTGAAGGCATTCGCACTAGGTGCATTCACTACAGACTCTGGGAGGCTATTCCAAACTGACACAACTCTTTCTGAGAAGAAATTGCTACGAACAGCCAGGCGAGATCTTTTTTTCACAATCTTTTTGCTATGTCCCCTGGTGTTGCTGTCGGTAACCAGTTCGAAGCTGGGTCGACCTGTGTCATAGATGCCAGTGACGTATTTGTAAAGGTCCACCATGTCTCCCCTGCGTCTGCGGTGTTCTAGACTCGGTAGCCTCAGTGCCGTCAGTCGTTCTGGGTAGGGCTTGTCTTTCAGGCTACTGATGAGCTTTGTAGCTCTGCGTTGGACGTCCTCCACATCTTGTTGCAAGGTTTTCAGGGTTGGCTGCCAAACTGAGTGACCATATTCAAGGATCGGTCGTACTAGTGCCTTGTACAGTTGGATGAAGGTGTGTTCAGTCATGTAATTAAAGGATCGTCGTATTACTCCCAGGATTTTGTTTGCCTTGGCTGTTGCTTGTGAGATGTGATTCCTGAAAGACAGCTGATTGTCTACCACAACTCCAAGGTCCTTTTCAGCTTTGGTGGTAGCCAGAGTGTGCCTGTCTTTATTTGGGTTCTTGTTCAACATGTCTAGACTCGATCAGTTTAAAATCTAAATTCTACGTTGACTAGGAAACTCGGCGGGTCTTTCACTCTTTGCCTTGTCCACCGGCTACGTTGTCGCAGTCACGTCCGACCTATACATTTCTTGGCGTCATTGATAGTAAAGTAAGCTATAAGATCTAGAGTCTAGATTTGCACTCACATCGGCACCATTGAAGTTTTTTCATAGAATCTAGTTCTAACCAAAGAAAACATGAGATGGGCCTACATTTTTATGGAGCCAGTAATTTTAAGAGTGCTGTCACTGTATCAATGTTTCTCACAGATTGCTGAGCAAACAGCACAAGGTGCAACCTTTATTTATAATCAATAATATTATAATGTGTGTACCCACATATATATCATTATCAATGAATATCCAGAACTGTTACACATGATGTGTTACCTTTAAATGTTAGAGAGCTTACTCAGTTACTGATTCTCAAGCATTTTGTTTTACCATGATTTTGTTCAAAGTCAGGTTTGTGTGATCATATTTGAATTGTGAGTGGTCACATCTCTGGTTCCCACTTTTTAAATCTTTTTGATGCCAAGTCCTGAACTGTGATAATTAAATAGTTTTGATGGCTATCTAATTTAGGTTTACACAGATCGATGTAATTTTCTGGGATGATACTGATTTCCTTCATGGTATCGTTGACAGAAATTCATCCAGATATTAGTAACAACCTCTTTTGATATTTCATATCCTCAGGTAAAAGCCATTGAGAAGCGAGACTCAGTTTTGACATCTAAACAGCAAATTGATCGCTTGACAAGGCCTGGGGCAACATATTTTAATCTTAACCCATATGATGTAAGTATGTTACTTTATATTTTTTATAAGCATAACTAGCCTTCTTGGTAGTTTTTTTTCTTATTTGCCTGCTTAATCTGTCAACAATTTTAACCCTCGTCCACGCAACAAGTGAGGCCAATATTGTGGCCAACATTTTGCTGCCGGGTCCTGCAAGAGGCCACTTTAGACTTAGTGTATAGCACTGCAGTGTCTCCTGTTTGTTAACTCGGTTGCTCTCACTGTTTTTTTTTTCCCCCCAATTCCGCTTGTTTCGCTCGTATCTATCCTTCCACCCCTACTACATCTAACAAAATGGTACGTCCGATTAAGATGAAATGTAGTAGCTATTCGTCATACTCATGTAATTGTGCTGACGGTCGAAGTCTGAACTGGGGAGAATCTAGGGAAAACTTTTGACTTTGATGTTGGTTGTCATTCATGATGCGATATGATATGAAAGTATTGAAAGGGGCTACTTATTTGAGAAGCCATTGGTATATATAAAATCATAAATTCCAATGCAGTGCTGCATAAGGGTGTCTGTCGGTAGGCTTTTCATTTAAGGGAAAAACTGGGAGAAAATGACTGACTTTGTTGTTGGTAATTTGAAAGATTTCCTGTTTGCTTGGTTAAATGACTTTGAAGTACATATGCACTGCACGAGGTCGGAAGTAAAATCTGTTGCCAAAGTCATTAAGAAGGTTGTTTAGAAAACAAACATAATGGAGGTCGAGCCTTAAAATTGTGGAGGGGGAAGAAGGCATTGTTATGATAAATGTAGATAGTAGTTTAGGCCTAGCTTAAAAAAATAACTTGTTCACCTATACAACGTATGCTCTAAATTATGGACAGAAAAGCACGGACCGTTGTTTTAAATGGAATGTAAATATAGAACATTCTTTGTTATGAACCTTCTATTTAAGAACAAAAAGTATTGCACCTCATCAAAAGTACTTTATCCAAATATCATAGGGGTCACGTATGATTTGTCCAGCATATTTTTGTTATTGCATGCTAAAGAAAAAACGAAATATGTTCAAAATGACCCGACTGACCTGACCGCTGAGGTTAGCGATAACACAATAACGATCGGCTGACTGGCCACTGGCTATCCCCGCATGAGGCATTACGTGGATGAGTTCATTGAATGACTCAATGGGGGATGAGAGTTAACGTTTATATTCCTTTCTAAAACAATAGAAACTGGACAGTCTTCTCTGTTGTTTGTCAGTTTACTCTTATCTGTTGAAAACCTCAGTAGTAAATTTAACTACATAGTACATTTAAATATCCATGATGTGTTAGGCAGTAAATTCCAGAATTTTGTTTAGCTTCAATTTTAATTTTTGTTAACGATTTTCCAGGTATTACAGATTGATCCAGACACACCCCTATCAGACGTTAAGAAAAAATATAGACAGGTCAGTCTCCGTTGTTTGAATTGTTTTGCTTGCAGATATGGCAGTTTTGTGCTGCATGCTGAAAGGCGACAACTCTAGATAGAAGGAATGGTGAAGTGATAACTATCAATTTAGCGGCATTTGTGCCTTTTTCAATTTCAGTCTCAGGAATTTGGCGAGGTTAGGTAGGGAAATGTGGTGGGGATATGTCTTGTGATAAATTCTATTCACTTTACCATTGCAGTAAATTCTATTCACTTTGATTGGAGCATAATTGATATAATGGTGGAATCAGTGGGCAGTGTAAAGGGATAGGCATCCTTCGTTGCACTCACTGAAACTTGACTATGCTCAGGTGATTGTCATGCTGATTTGTGATGAAACTCGTTATTGTTTTGAGCATAGAATTCTTGTTCTCATACATTGTTGGAATGTGTGTCCTCTTTCATCAGATGTCCATTCTAGTCCATCCTGATAAGAATCAAGATGATTCAGACAGAGCACAGAAAGCATTTGAAGGTGAACCTATTAGATAGTTTGTCATGCTTTAACTTCTGTACGAAATTTCGACATCAATTTCTCCAGTGTGCTCTTGACACATTATGAAGATGAAGCTGTGTATAATGCATCTCTTTTCTGACCGCCATTGTTTACTATATTGTAGTTGGCTTATATCATTCTGTCAGCAACAGATTTATTCCCTGTATAAATTGTACTGTTTAAGGGAATGCACGCATCACCTAACAAAACACTTTGAAATGAAAGGTATCAAGTGTGGAAGCTGGAAAAGCCTGCCCAAGTTCAAAGCAGTAGCTTGTAGGCTTCTTTTAAATTTTATTTTCTTGTTATCATGATTTGTTACTGTCCGAGAGCTTTGCTAAATTCAAGTTTCTTTTTTTTTCTCCACATTAATGACAGGTGCTACAGAGATGCCAACCAGTACGCAAAATATGTATTTTGTATGAATTTTTTACCCAAATACGCAGCTATGTAAAATGGTGGCTTGAATATGTAAAATTTGTCGTGAATATAGTTTCAGATACATTTTACTTATACGGAATCGCAGACAAGTATTAGCAATTTTTGGTACGAACATATTTAACATCGATACTGCTCACACCAAACGATACCTAACTAGGCCTATATAGAATGGATGTTCAGAACTACATGTGCTTGAATGAAATGAAGTGTCGAAGACGTAGTCTCACCCATCTCATGCGGCAGTTTCAAAATGGCAACCAAGAAGAGGAAATCACATACATTCCGGCAAAAATAAGAATTTTTGTCGAAAAATACACATTTTTACTTTGTAACATAAGGAAAATACAATTTTTAGATTGGCATCTCTGGTATTAGCTTTGACTGTGTCGAGATCTGTTATCATTGCCCATGACATACTTGATGTTCAGCTGCTTACCATTAGGCGCCTGGCATCATCATCAGTGTTACTTTTAATGCTGTGGTGAATAGTTTGGGAATGATTATCATAGATGCGTGGGATTAGATGCACAGTTAGACAGCGAAAATAATGATATTCTCATATATATATTCAAGCCACTGAAGAAGAAATAGCGAGAGTGTGATTACCGCTGACAAAAGAGGAGAATCAAAATTCTCCATGTCATCTTCCATATCAATGAAAATGTTAATTCCAGGAAATCTGGGCATTTTTATCAGGGCCAAGACCTCGCTTCGACAGTGTACTAGCTTCCAGTTGTGATTTGACATTTAGAAACATACCTTTCTATTTCATTCTTCAAATTTGATTGAGGAAGTTGCATATTAGCCGTATTCCTTTACTGTAATTCTACATGAATTATTATTCTGTCAGCCGAGTTTTGCTACAAATTTGACATTTTCATGGAAGTTTTTTACATCCCGTCATGTATCCTCCTGAGCTTTAAAACACCTTTCAAAGTTAAATGAGAAATGGAGTAGAAGTAACAAAAGATATATGCTTTTTCACATCCACAGCTATTAACAAATCATATAAGACACTTGAAAATGAAGAGGGCCTCAAACGATGCAAAGAAGTGGTGGAAGAGGCAAAGATGCGTACAGATGAAATGGTTTGTATAATACAGTATTTATATTTAAAACACTATTAGTTATTCTGTCCATCATTTTCAGTTGCAAGACTCTCCACAACTTTGTATACAAGGGAAATGCAGAATATGCTGAAGTGGGAAGAGCTTTTATCTTATATGTGAAATGTCAACTTTGAACAGAAGATGTGAATTTGAACATTTTTCTTGTAGGGGAAAATGGGGTTTGGTTACAGCTGATCTTTTTAGATGCTGCATACTGATAAGGAGATCACAGGGGAATCTGGAAATATTTGAGTTTGTTTTTTTTCTTTTTTCAGCCATGAAATACATTGACACAATTCTGAGCACTCGCAAATTTGTACACATGAGAATCATTAGATGGATGCCATACATCAGTCCAATCTTTATCTTTTGTTTTCAGATCAAGCAGAAGAAAAAACAGTTGAAAAAAGAAGGTAAACCTCAAGATGTGCCTGAAGATGATTCTGAAAAGGTTTGTGTCAGCGTTTTCCACTGCTGTTTTGCCTTTTTAATTTTTTTTTTAATATGACCCTGTTTCTCAAAGTCTTCTTCTTTTAGCCTTTTTCATCAATGAACTTTTACGAGTACCACAGATGTCATACTGCTTGTCAGTCTGAGCATTATCATTACTGAAATCAATTCTAAATGATTGCTCCCACCCCATGTTCCATCAGATGGTCCGATCCCAAAGAAGTGGATGAATACTGTATTTAAAAACAGAGAGTGTTATAGACTATCCTTTTTGCCATCCGCCATTCGAAGTAGTAGTGTTTCCTGATGTAGAATCCTGTCGTTAGTTTTCTACTGAATTGTTCTGACTGTGGGTATGAGTAATGTTCTTATTTGGCAGTAATGTTGTATGAGCAGTGTGCGTGTGTGCAGTTTGTGTTAAAGACTTGTGTGCCTTAGATATGTGTGGTGCTCTAGGAAAACCTGTCACATGGGTAAAATTTCACATTTTTAGATATACAACTATTATGAAAGAGGGCTGTTTTCTGTGTATTTTGCTTTTGAGATATGGCCATTTAAAATGTCAGGTGTAGTAACCGCAGAAACGGAGAAAAATTACCTTGCAGGTCTGTATCTCAAAAGCAGCCTGTGCGTCATCCGACGGGTTTTCGTATTGAATTTATTGTTGTACTGTTACTGGTGCTGTGACAACGAATTTCCTGACAACAGGATAATAAAGTTATATCTTATTTTATCTTATCTTATTGGTACCCTTGAAATGGGGATCATAAAATGTCTTTCTGTAGAGGAGACTGTTTTGGCATTGCTGTGGCTAAACATTTTGCATTAACCAAAAGAAAAAACACTTGGAGGCTCCTCTATCTAAAGGCATCACACTGGAGCCATTGGAAAGTTTATCATTTTTTTTTTTTTAATACAGTGATGATGTATCATCATTTTATTAGAGATGGTCTGTTGTTGTAAAATTGTAGTCTAAGGACATGGATACTTCATATCACCATATTTCAAGTCAGAAAATATCTGTGAGAATAAGTGTCATCATCTTGATAGTATGACTACCGTTCAAAATTAAGGATCAATAATTTAATGTATTTGATGAGAATTTGACAATATTTGTATAAAAAGAACATGCAACTAACATAACCTGTGCATTTAGTCAGATCTTGGATTTGTTTCATACCTGTCACCTGTCACCTGTCGGCTTCATCGTCATCGATGTTAGCTGCTACAGTGGATGTCACGACAAAATCTCCTCCACCCAATCCTGTCCTTAGCTTTCCTAGTTAGTTCACTTATTTCCAGCTGGCTGACTTTCTTGATGTTATCGTGATATGTAATGGGTGGTCTTCCTTGTTTTCTCTTTGTTTCTGTCTTTCCTTGAAGGATTGATATCATAAGGGCCGTGCTTTTGTTTCGGGCCGCGTGGCCGATGTATGCAAGTCTTCTTTTATTTATTTCAGGTGTTATTCTTCTGGTGGTGCCAAGCTGTTCTAAGATGCTTGTATTTGTTCTCCTTTCTGTCCAACTTATTCTGAGTAGCCTTCTGTAAAGCCACATTTCAGCTGCCTCCAATCTTGTTATGTCTGCCTTTTTGAGTGTCCAGGCTTCACAACCATATAGTAGGACTGGCCAGATCAAGCACTTAAGTATGTTCACTTTGAGGTCCGTTGGTGTGCCTCTGTCCTTCCAAATGTTGTTTAGTTGAACCATTTTGTGTTTTGCCATTCCTATCCTTGTTTTTATGTCCTTTGAGCAGCTTCCATCTTGCGATTTATGTGATCCTAGGTATTTGAAATCAGTCACTTTTTCTAGTGCTGTTTTGTTTACTAGTATCTCCTGGTGTTCATGGTGCCCTGTTCCAGTATGCATGACTTTCGTTTTCTTAGCATTTAGTTGTTTCATACATGCATGGAATAAGCTTCAGCTGTATATTGTGGACTATCAGTGGGGATTTAGTTGTTTCATACATGCATGGAATAAGCTTCAGCTGTATATTGTGGACTATCAGTGGGGATTGTTTTGAGATAATTAGAAGGGGAGCCACTGAAATGATTATTTGTTGTAGTGCTTAACTGAAGACTTAGTCTTCAGGTTACAACAGACTTGATAATGCCAACTTTCTTATCTTCCTTCCCCAGTATAAACATGCTATATATGTACAGACGTGTAAACTATTTGCTGATTTGGAGCGTTTGAGACAGGAAAGAGAGGCCAAAGATATGCATGAAAGGTTTGTAAGCTGGGTGGATGGAAGTTTTAATATTGATAGACCAATTATACTGTCATTGCATCTCTTTATCGTTAGCATCATCCATGTATTATATATATCATGTACTAGTTGGCCTGCTGACTCGGGGGAATACACAGATGTGATTTTTAAGTTGAGTTTCGATCAACAATGTGTAACTTGAGGCGCAAAACGAAATTTCCTGTCATACTTTTCAATTTTAGTCGAAGAAAATGTGTTGTTGTTTTTTTTCCACCTCAAAATGTCAGAATACTTTCTTCTGTTCAAGTAGTTCAACTCAGTCGTGGCTCAAAATCAACGAAAGTATTAAAAATATAGCAAACTTCAAGACCTTTTAGAATATGCCCATGTACACTTACACGTAATATATTTTGTAGAATTTGAGACCCAGCGGCTATGAGGCATTTTATGATTACATTGGAAGCCTTACTTCCTTTATAATAAACTAAGCCTTTGCTGAATAGTTAACACAGTCGGCTTTATAAAAAAAATTTTATGCAACCAGATGAAGTTCCCGGCATTATCCAGGATAAACCTGTGAACCCACCATTCTATCTCTCTTTTTCTTTCTGGTCTACTAAGCTTCCCAGATTACTACAGATTCCATGTGCTTCAGAGCGCTACTCACTCATTTCTGATAGGGAAATTGTGCACACGGAAGTGAATGCATATCAATATCACTTCCGGTGCCAAAACAAAGATCATTGTACTTTACATTTTTACACTTTTTATTTAAAAATACCTGAAACTTGAATCAACACAATCAGTCGATACAAAAGCGATTGGGCTGGATTTAGTTGACATTTACGAAAACTAATGTTATAATTTTTGAAACTGTCATTTAGGCTGTAGCGTGGAGCAAAAAAAGGGTCAAAATTGCACTACAATGAATTGCTCCTGTGACTATTTTTTTTTTATAATAAGATGATCCCCCCAGCAACAGCTCATATTATGTACGTGTCCCCCAAGACACATTCCATTTGGGGTTTACCTTCTGCTGTTGCAAATGATCCTTTTCTAATCATGTTGTACAAAGTACATGAGGGAAAGATCATGTTACAAAACCACTCTTAAAAATAAAGTAATGTTTTGTGAATATCGTGGTAATGAAAGTGAAAGGAAAGATTTAGGTACAGGACAGTAATTCTTGTATTTTTGTGATGATTTGTTTCGTGAACAAAATTTTAACATAGAAATAATATTGAAAAATGGTACATGCACATGACATCATACTATTCATACACTAATGTAATGAATTTTGTCTGTCAATCCTTTTGCACACAGAAAACGCAAAGCAGAGGAGGAGGCAGTTGAAGAAGAGAAAAGACAAATGGAAAAGGAATGGCAGAAGAACTTTGAGGTGGGTGCTGATAAATCAATATTGTACCATGTGGCAATTATCAAATTACATTCCCTAATTTTTTAGAATGCAAGTTTCTGTGCTTCAGCTGTTTTGCATAAGGTTTGAAAAATATGAACATTTTGTATGAAAATTCGGTAGAGAACATATTAACTCAAAATTTTTGTTCGAGGACATTCTTGCAGTTATTATATTCATCTTAAGTGTGTAAGTTTGGAGTTTTTGAAGAAGTGATTAACCCTAGACAAACCTGTCGTGTTCCATGTTTTTTCTGTGTTTACTAATGCTTGGGATTAGACTCGTATATTTGTGAAATTTAAATGTTTTTAGCATTAACTTATTTCTAACTTTCTGCTGAATTTCAACAATTCCGTGCTTCATCCAAGGAAATATTGATGTTTACAAAGTTAACTCACTGACGCCCGTACCCGCACAAGTTGCGGGATACCTAAATCGACGCATAAGCCCAATCCCGCATCGCCTGCGGGATACATGAATAAAATTTCTAACCCCTGCACTGTTCCCGCAACGCTTACGGGATTGGTTCTCTGCGGCAGTTTAACATCTTGACTTGTTTCATTGAAAGTTTCACCGGGTTCGGCTGGCAACTTTTTTTTAAACGATTTTTAAAAAACTATCACTCTATGCCGGGTCGAAATAAGAACTTCGTCAGTTGCGCAATCTGTCACAGCTGATCACTAGATCTAGTCAAGACAATGGCTTCAAAACGCAAGAAAACGAACATTTTCCAGGTGTTTGAAGACACCAGTGATGAATCTGAGGTAGATGTAGCCTATAATTCAGATCTAGATCCTGAATTCGTGCCTGGGAAGGGAAATTCTGACTCAGATTCTAGATCTAGCCCTCCCAGTACCAGCGATCGTGCTAAGGCTAAGGCCAGTGCACTGACTAAGGGCAAGGGGGAAGGCAAAGCCAGTAGTAGGTCTAGTTCTTGTTGACTAAGGTGAATAATAACATTACTTTCAAACACTTGTGACACTTTCACACAATTTTTTTGACATTTTTATTAGGTCATCAGTACAATACACAAAGGCCAGAAATTTTTGCGAAACAAAGAAACTTCACAAATTTTGAAAATTCATGAAAAAAAAACTATCTGAATAAATTTATTCAAGTTTTGTTTTTTGCATTGTTCAATTTAAAACCTGTTATGTGTTCAAAATATGGAATGGATTGGTGAATAAATGTGGTTGTGGGAATTTTTTGAAATACCCCCCAAAACCCCTGGTCTTTAAGAGTTGTTCCGCCGTGGCGGGCTGGTCTTCAGTGAGTTAAGAAGAGTCACACACAAAAAAGGTTATTTTTCACATGGCTCCACATAGAAACAGACAATAAAAAAAGCTGTGCAATAAATTCTAAAAGAATTTTTTTTAAAATATTCAACAAAACTTTCAGTCCGTAAGGATCTTTGGCAGGTTAAAAAAAAAAGATAGAATAATTGAAACAATAAAAGAAAGTACTTGCCAAAGCAAATAATTGAATATGATCTGGCTTCCCAAGTGTTGCTACCAGTCCTTCATATTTATTAAGAATGACACAGTCCTGGTGAAGCTTGCAAGGTTTGATGAAGTTTATGTGAAAATGCTTATAGATTTCTCTAAGGATGCTGTTGTTTTTATGAATTAACTTGGTCAATTTTATTTACACGAAGTGACAAAAATGGTAAAAGCTTTCTCATTTGAGAAAGAGCTGCATGCAAATTTTTATGTTTGATGTAGCAAAATATTGGGTGTTTTTATAGGGTGCTGATAATTTTTTTGTTCTAATCGTTTCCAGGAAAGTCGCACAGGAAGAGTAGACAGCTGGAGAAGTTGGAATAAGAAGGCAAAGAAAAGCGCCAAAGGAAATCTCAAACCGCCTAAGTTGAAAGCGGAAAAGCGGTAGCCAAGAAAATGTTTGTCATGTCATAATTACCATTTGAGGCCATCCATTGTCACTGGTTTTTGTTTTTAGACTGACTTAGTTGTGGAGTTCACGACTTTTCAAAGCAGAATTCCTTCTATCCCTTAGTTTGTGTTTGTGAATTTGATGAATATAATGTTGGACAGTAGTTAGAAAAGTTGCTTTATGAAATTTTAAGCTTTACTGTTTTTATTGTTTATGCTCATCATGAATGAATCAGTTTAATTATCATAAATTGTGTTATAATGTTGAAATTCAATGTCTCTGAGAATGACTTTTCTATGCTTTCTCTTGCAATCATTTGATTCTGGGTGGCTTCATGTCATACTGTCATTCAAACATCATAAGGTGATACTGTTACTTGTTTGACACAGGTGGTCTGATGTAAAACAAGGACACTTGAGTACAAATATGAGTAGCTCAATAAATATGTATATACTGCATCACTATGGGATCAGTTTTTTTACTACCTGTTTCACCGTAGAATTGATTCCTGGTATGCTGCAGAACAGAGTCTCTCCTCTCATCTTTTTTTGAACCCAATCAGTGTTTTCATATGCAGTAGCATCTACTGGAATGGAATGACAGAAGAAATGCGAATGTGTTCATGAAATGAAATTGGAAAGTTTTATCATTAATTTTGTAAGTTTTGTATGTTGATAATGGTACTGTACCTTCTCTTATTCCTTCACACTACTGAGTACTCTGTTGTCTTTTCGCATCATGTTTATCCAAATTATTAAAATTAAGACGTACTAACATCCATACACAAAGTGAGACCTGTTTATTTCAACAGGCAGGGAAATTGGTACGGTAATACTTGAGTTCTTACCTCAGTAGAAGAAGATAACTTTCATTATTCAGTATCAACCAGCCAATTTGGTCACATGATACATGGAAACCATTAGATGGCACTGCATGTGAAACTTATAAATTAGTTGGTGTAGTTTTTAGTTATGAGTTCTTTAGTCGGTCAGATTCTGCACTTGTGAAAGATACCTTCCCAATAATACTCCTTTATGTGTACATGTTGTTAGCAGTGTGTGTTTGTAACGTGAAAAATCAGTGCAGAAACGGTATTAAATTTATTATTCTTTTGTATTTTCATGACTGATGTTTCAAGTCCAGGTTTAAGAAAATGGAAATATTTCTTGTTGAAGTGAAGCTAACCATTGCAATTTTTGATTGCCTTCTTGGGATAGCCTTAAACAGAACATGTAGGCATATGTTATGTTAAAGAATACTGTGTGGTGCAGTGCTCGCCAATGACAGTGTATGCATAAGCAGTACGAATATGTGTTACACAGAAATGTGTGCAAAAGAATGTTATAAAATGTATACATGTATGTATAAAAAAAATTAATCTGTCCCCAAACATTGCTGGAAAAATTCAGTGTACATAGCTTTGTGTGAAACAATAATGATGTTCAATTTTCACAGGTCTTTTATGTGAGATCCAGTATTCTTGAACGGGAAAAAAGAGTTAAATGAAGAGTAACTAGAAGTCTAAAAGTGCCCTTTGTATGATATAAAAACCTTTGTATTCATTGTATGACAGTTTTCAGTACAGCTGATAGTGAATGTTTTTGTTTACTGTTAATTACAAACAATAGGAAGTGAAATAACATAATGCTAGCAGAAAACAAGAGACAGTGTTCCATTTTCAGTTTTCTTGTTTCTTGTTGTGAATGGTATGTTTTCCAAACAATTATTGTGGTATCAGAGACTGCAAATCAATGTGCCAGAGGAAGATTTGGATGCAAAGCCGGGCAAAATTCTTTTTTTTTTTTTAAAGAAAGGTTTCACCAACATGCTCAGTTTTTCTGGAAATGGATATGGCAGAGTAGCAAAAAGTGTCAATCTTTAGTCAGACAACAACAACAACATATATTAATTGAAATTTGTCTACATCAGGACAATCAAACAAAGCATACCTGAAATTGCATTAACACTTTTCTTTGTGTTGCTAAGCCATGAGATTTGTGGTAAAAAAACTTAATGGCTTAGAGCTCATAAGGTGACACATGGCATATATATGTCATCATGCTTGATGTCACGGTGTTTTTGTTCCATAGTCTGCATGATGATGCATAGAAGATGCATCTAAGTACCCATTTGGTTTAAACCAACGTGATATGCATTCCCAGATTTTATTATTATTTTCAAGAGTTGGTAGATCAATGAAATTTTGTTAGCTGATAAAGGAATCTCATTTTGATCAACAACTCATCAAAAATGTATAAGTTGAAGAATATATAAAATACCAGTTTTCACTATTTACACATGCAGTAGACAATGGTTAAACTAAAATTGATGGGACTGTGGGTTTGTTTTCGGTTTGGCGATAGCAGGCTTGAAAAACGTCAGTTTCAAGAGAGGCAACCCAAATCACTATTAAAGAGGACAAATAATGTAAGGGACCGTTCACAAACCATGTGGACAAATTTTGACCATTTTTGGGACCCCCTCCCCCCCCTGTGTACAGGTGTGGACAAATGACTCTCCCCCCCCCCCCCCCCTGTGGATGTCCATGGTACTGATATGAAAACACATTGCGAAACACCACATCTAATATTTCTTTAAAGTTTATTGTTCCTGAAAAATGAAAACAAACAAAAAACAAGTAATTGGCAAGACATCAAACTTGTAGGCATACATATAATGTTTTTTTGAGCATACCACAACGGAGTGAACCTCCAACCAGTGCTTTCACAATTCAAATTCACTTTGAAAAATGGTTCTTAAACATTCTAATGGAAATTGCTTGTTCTCTTAAGAAAACTGTGTAAACTTAAAAAAGATTTTGGTTTTGGGCACATTGACAGCGAGAGACAAAATACCAGTACACAGAAACATTCACTCATCAGTCCAAGGACACATGTGCCACATGGACAAACTGATGCACCCCCTCTCCCCCCCCCTGTGGACAGAGTGTGGACATTTTACAACCCCCCCCCCCCCTCCCCCTAGCTGTCCACATGGTTTGTGAACGGTCCCTAAGGGCATGGGCAAAAGACTGAACAGACCCACAACGTCCTGTTTTTGATTGGGAATGAGGATGGGCGATTGTTCAGGCCTAGGCACACTCAAAACATGGAAATAATAATAATAATAATGTATAGCATTTATATAGCGCATATCCATTTAAAATGCTCTATGCGCTTTACAGAAACAACATGTCAACCACAGAGCAGAATGGAGCTGCCTGTGAAGCGCTCAACACATTGCACTGCTTCTTTTTCTCTCCCTGTCTCGCTCACTCTCTCTCTCTATCTCAGAGCAAATTGTAACGCAGCCTGTTAGGCGCAGTTCACAACTCACAACAGTTCACACTCACAGCAGTTCACAACTCACATCAGTTCACAACACGCAACTCAAATAATATTTGAATATTTATTAATAACAATATATATTTAATAATGAATAATAAATTTTGTTGTTGCTGGTTGGGGGGGGGGGGAGGTGATATGAATAAATTTTAATCTATTAATTTCAATTTTCAATTTTGCCCGGGCAGCGGCCTTTCGGCCTGCTCTTTACGATTTCCAACTGCCAAGGTATCTTTAACGTGCGCAACGTGCACACGGGCCCTCCGAATTTTTTCATCCTTATCCGAGAAGACTAGGTACTCGATCCTACCCCCCAATAGGGTCAGGGACTTGAAAATATGAGAAAAATTCCAATTTCCAACATGCCTGCACTGCCCGGGTTTAGAACCCGGGACCCTTGGCATGAGAGGCGAGCACCTTGCCTCTAGACCACCTTGTCCACCTTGGCGAATATGGACTAACTCTCACAATAGAGACAC
Organism: Onchidella celtica; assembly: GCA_963931925.1. Taxonomy (NCBI): domain Eukaryota; kingdom Metazoa; phylum Mollusca; class Gastropoda; order Systellommatophora; family Onchidiidae; genus Onchidella; species Onchidella celtica. The sequence continues at coordinate 58,676,648 of OZ007570.1, read as the reverse complement.
TTGAGTGTGGACAGACAATACAGAACAGCCGTCTTGCTGATCTCATCACTGTTACAGCACACGATGCGATGAAATGTGCTGTCGATGGTCACTGGTATTGTTCCTAATGTCATACATTTTACATGAAAGGTCACCCACAATGCGAGTAATGTGACATCTGCTGCCATCTGATTTCAGACCAGCAAGTTTATAAGTCTCCCTCCTTCACCCCCTATCCATGTAGTGTAGTGATGCTGCTGCTCCCTTGTAGGCTTGTACTACCGGGCAGAGTGAAGCAAGCTCTGTTCGTTTGGGGGGGGAGGGGGATGATGTTCTTTACAATAAGCTAGCTCGATCTATGGCAAGTCACAATGGACTGGCCACTGAATCCTGCAACTTTCTTTTAGGTTTAATAATAGTTTGGTTGTTTTTTTTTCAGTTTAGGGCTATGTTGTTAACACAGATAAAGAGGAAAAAAATCGGAGATTCCTATTTTCCCTCGGTTTATCGTTATTTTCGTTTTAGCCATTTTTGGTTTAACTGTTCACCACTGTATTACTGATTGAGTGAGATTAAAAATTATTATTAACCCTGCCATTGACAATGAGCCTTGAATTCGAATTTTTGGATTGTGTGGTGAATTCTGGAAAATTATAGTCCAGTTTGTTTGTTGATGAGTTGTAGGACACAGATTGAGTTCCAGTGCTTTTTGTTGAATATCTCTGTAGTGTTGTACGATTTAATATCAGAAGGTCACAAAAATCAAAAGTGTAAGGCAACCTCAATTTTCATTGTGCATACAGTTCAGTTTTCTCATGCTATTACGGGGATGTGCAGTGGTGAAAATCATGATTTCAGCACCAAATATTGATTGTGTGTTTTTGGTATTTCTCAATCAGTTTCTCAAATACAGTATGTATATAGCTTCCCTGTCTGAAGTTTCAGTTCAAAGAAATAACCAGAAATTTTTCAAAATGGCATTGTAAACTATAAAAAGGCAGATAGTGCTGTGTTCTGACAAAAGTAACAGGTTTGTCAGTTGTTCAAAATAATTCACACAAAAAAATTCATTTCTCAAAAAGTTCTTGACAGATCTTGGTGCAGTGTGATAGGCTTCTTCTTTTCTGATATTTGGCAGTTCTGTCAAGATGATTTCTTGCAATTATTATTCCTTTTTCTTTTTCACGAAAATGCGAAAAAAAATTGTTTATTTGTAATAGTACAATGTAAGTAGAAGTTTTAAAATATATAAAATATAATTTATCAGAAAAGATGGATGCAGATCTTAAGTTTTATTGCAGTACATCCCCTTAAGACGGTCTTCATATTCCGACCCTTCATTACCACCAACAGAATATATTACAATGGGACATTTACATTGTATTCATTCTGTTGTCATTTGGTTCTGTGTCTACTTGTCAGGCTGTCTAGAGTTCTTAAACAAAGCACAGACTCTGGCACAAATCTTCAAACTAATTCAGGTCCCAATGCCAGTGATTTGTTTGAAGTATTTAATATGGGCTGTTGTTGTTGACATTTCCCAGTATACTAGATGTGTGTTTGAGGGGATATGTATACATGTATTACTTTCTGTGAGCTGTAGTAAGGTCTAGTCCATATATATAGGCATATCAATGCACCTGTTAATTTTCCAGTCATGAGTAAATTACTGTCATTAGGGATTTTGTAATACATGTTTTAGTTATTGTTTGCAGTTGTGTTTGTTACCGTATTTTGTTTCATAGACCCTTCAAGACATTACCAACACAATTAGCGTTGAGAGTGAATGTCATCAGTGTTATTTTATACTGTTAACATGTGAGATTTTGTCATCATAGATGTCCAAGATAAGATGTTGTAAATAAAATAATGGCTTGTATTGTAATTTATGTATAATTTTGTTTTTTGTTCCTTCTTGATGTTGTTTTTTTTTTTTTTACTGTTATGTCTACTGAAATTGTTATTAATAGTGGATCTTTGTTTTGCTCTGTTCAAGCATTGCTTAGCCTGGGGGAGGGGGGAATCATAATTATTCTGGTCAGGTGCTGTTAGGTTGCTCATTATTTGAATTTAAAGTGAAAAAGGTTTTTACAGCAGTTTATTCCCCTGAACATTTCTTTGATTGGCATGGCGTAGAAATCTTCCAAATTTATCTGTGTGAAACACTGATGAGTGTGTTGGTGGCCAACATTATTGGCTGAAGCCCTTGAGAAACAAGGAACTCATTCTGGTTCTCCTGTCTGGTATAAAAATACTGTAAAAGACTTCTTTTGGGACGCCCACAGTCAGATTGTCGCTTGGTGAAAAGGCTTTTTCTATTTGTGGGCCTAAACTGTGGAACAACATCAGCGTTGACACCAGGAAAAGTGAGAACATCGTCACAGTTAAAAATAGTCTCAAAACTGAATTGTTTAGGGCTGTTTTTATTGAATCTGAATTATGTCCCTTTTTGGTTTGAGAATGAGAGTAGATCAAGTGTTTGTTAATGTGTGTGAGTGGGAGCATGATGAATTGATCTTATGTTAATCCTGTTTTTAATTTTAGTGCCATAGAGTACAGCATTTTTTGTATGGATTTGAGCGCAAAACAAGTTAGTTATTATATAATATTATATGTATATATGGCCTTTAGCGTCTTTACAGACGGTCTTAGCAGCTAGAATATTCACTTTCACTTTGACTGACAGCTTCTCTCGTGGCTTATTCTACCAATGTTTGACCCGAGAGTGCGATGGCAGTGATTGCAGGTCAGTCTTTTGGGTTCACTTTGGCGAGTGTTTTCATTCCGCCTCTGTCGTTTTGTCAGGTATGTTTCTTTTGCCTTGAAGTCTATTGCGAGCGTGCCACTGCGCAATTTTTGTCTCCATCTGCTTCGATCATTTGCAAGGTTCTCCCATTCATTGGGGTCGATGTTGAATGCTTTCATCGTGACCTTGCAAGTGTCTTTGAATCGCAGATGTGGCCTACCTCTGGGTCGGTTGCCAGTAGCAAGTTCCCCGTAGAGAATTTGTCTGGGGATGCAATCATTTTCCATACGGTGGAGATGTCCAAGCCACCGCAGTCTTTTTTTGCCTAGGAGAGCCTGAGTTGATGGAATGTTGGCTCGGCTCAGAACTTCGATATTTGAGATCCTGTCTTGCCACTTGATCTTGAGAATTTTGCGTAGGCAGCGCAGGTGGAAGGAGTTGAGGGATCTTTCATGTTTGGAGTAGGTGGTCCATGTCTCTGAGCCATACAGCAGGGTGCTTAGGACGCAAGTTTGGTACACGAGTACCTTTGTTTTGATGGTCAGCTTGCTATTGTTCCACACCCTTTTTGAGAGTTTGCCAAAAGCTGTGGCCGCCTTTCCTATTCTGGCATTTATTTCAGTTGTTATGTCTGTGCTACCACTGATGGTTGAGCCTAGGTAGCAGAATTTTCCCACTTGCTCCAGAGGAGAGCCATTCAGCATGATTGGGTTGGGGTTTCTCAAGCCTTGTGTCAAAACTACAGTTTTTGAGACACTGATCCTTAGCATGAATTTGTCACAGGCTTTGGCAAGGCTATTGGTGAGAGCCTGGAGCGTGGTTTCATCGTGGGCCACGATTGCAGCATCATCTGCGAAGAGGAGCTCTTGTAACATAATATGCTCTGTACGAGATTTTGCTTTTAGTCTGGCAACATTAAAAATGGAGCCGTCCACTCTGGTGTTAATAAGTACTCCACCTGAACATTGACCAAAGGCATTCTTGAGTAGGGCTGCAAAATATATACCAAATAAGGTAGGAGCAAGAACACATCCCTGCTTCACACCGCTGTTTACAGCAAATGAATTGGATGTGCAGCCTTCAAAGTTGACACATACCCTCATGTCAGTGTGGAAGGATGCAATAAGTTTTAGCAATGTTGGTGGACAGCCTATGGATTTAAGGACTGCATACAGGCCAGATCGGCTTACGGTGTCGAAAGCCTTTGTTAGGTCCACAAAGCATGTTATAAGCGGCCTGTTTTGTTCTTTACATTTTTCTTGGATTTGCCGAAGTGCAAATATCATGTCAATAGTTGATCGTTTGCTTCGAAAGCCACATTGTGTTTCTGGTAAGACTTTTTCCGCCAGTTGTTGAAGGCGGCAGAGGATGACGCGAGCAAAAGCCTTTCCAGTAATGCTGAGGAGGGATATGCCTCGATAGTTGTTGCAGTCGCCTTTGTCTCCTTTGTTCTTGTAAAGTGTGACAATTTTGGCGTCTCTCATATCATGTGGTATCACGCCTTCTTTCCAACACTGCAGTAACAGATTATACAGGTGTGGTAATAGTGGGCCTTTTAGGTCTTTTAATACCTCTGCAGGAATGTTGTCACTTCCTGTGGCTTTTCCAGCAGACAGGTGGTCGATTGCATTGGAAAGCTCGACTAAGGAAGGTTCAGCGTCAAGTTCGGCCATTATTGGCAGTTTTTGGAGGTGTTCCTCAAAATCTGGTGGAATATTTTTCTCAGTTGAATACAACAGAGAGTAATGCTCTACCCACCTATTCAGTTGTTCATTTTTATCTGTGATGGGTTCACCATTTACAGACTTAAGTGGGGCGCTTTTGGTGATGATTGGCCCAAGAGCTACTTTCATCTGACTAAAGGCGGTTTTCATATCTCCCTTTTCATTTGCCTCTTGTATGCTGTTACACAAGTCTGTCCAGTATTTGTTGGCGCAACGTCTTACCTCCAGCTGAAGTTTAGCTTTTGCATTTTTCAAACAAGTTTTTGTACTCTGATTGCAATTTTTGTTATACTCATTGAAAGCAGATTTCTTTTGCTCAATGAGAGGTAGAAGAATTTCGCTGTTCTGGGCTACCCAGTCGTTGTTTGAAACTTTATGCTGTCCAAAAGACTTGATGGCACAGTCATGAATTTTTGAACTGAGAGTGTTCCATGTTTCATCTACCGAGTCACATTGGCTGACATTATCCATGCTTTCAGCAAATAACTTTTCAAATGACTTTCTATTTGATTCATCTCTGATTGCTGTTACATTGATCTTAGGGATTGAAGGGGCTTTTGATCTGTATATTTTCTTGGCCGAAATTTTGATTTTGCTGACTACCAGTGCATGGTCGGTGTCACAGTCAGCACTGTGGAGGGAACGAGTTATTTTTATACAGCCCAAACTCTTCCTCCTTGAGAGAATAAGATCTAATTGATGCCAATGGCCAGACCTGGGATGGCGCCATGATGTTCTTTGGCATCTCTTAAGGTCAAAGTACGTGTTTGTAACACATAATGAGTTTACGGAGCATAGCTCCAGAAGGCGCTGCCCGTTTTCGTTGATGTTGCCAATGCCGAAGTGCCCAATGCACTTTGGCCATGCGGAGTGATCTGCTCCCACTCGAGCGTTAAAGTCACCCAGAATTAGCAGGCCTTCGGTGAGAGGGATGTTGTGGAGAGTACTCTGCAATGCCTCGTAGAAAATGTCTTTGGTTTCGTCAGAGGAGGCAAGTGTTGGGGCATAGACACAGATAATGTTGGTAAAACCAGACCGGGTGTTCAGTCTGAGTGTCATGATGCGTTCTGACACTCCAATTGGAGTTGCGATCGAATTGATAAGGGAGTTTTTTACGGCGAAGCCCACGCCGTGGATTCTCGGCTGTTCGCTGCTAAGGCCCTGCCAGAAGAAGGTGTAGTTTTCTTCTTTGACTGACCCGGAGTCGGGAAGTCGAGTTTCTTGAAGGGCAGCGATGTCGATGTTTAGTAGCTGAAGTTCTCGATCAATAATTTGGGATTTCCTGATGGAGTCAATATCAGTGAGATCTTGCTGTTGCAAGCCTGGGCGCATTGTTCTGACGTTCCAGGTACCAAGTTTTAGTATTTTTCTGTTTTTGCCAGGTGCACACTTTACGTCAGCTTTTTGACTTTTGGTCTAGCTCCAACCACCTTATGAAGCAGGCTGACGTGGCGGAACAACACCCAACTGCCTGGGGGCTGCCCAGGTTACGGCGGGCGGTAGTTGATCAATGCAGCTGAAAAGCCGCTCCCACCGACAGAGGGGACCCCTGGCGCTCATCCGTACGCCAAATGGATTGAGCTTATCACCGGTAACTGCCACCTCCCGTGTTGTGCCCATCCGTAACGGATGGCTGGAGTGTCCTCTCCAAATCGGAAATGGGTGGGCTTATAGAGGAGAGACAGACGCTTGCCAAGCCCGAGCAAACGCCTCCTCGTTTTGCTGCCTTGCCTGGGCTATTTTTAAGAGATGGTGCTTTGCCCAGAGGCACCACCCCTCTCTCTGCCATTCTAGTTAAACCCAAGGGAGAGACCAGGTCAATACATTTGGAACTAGTCCGGCTGCAGGAGATGCTGGAAGCCAGTTTGATGCAGTTCTCCCTGACAACCACCTTCGGGTCTCCACTCCTGATTTTCTGTCTGGGTTTACTCCCATAGCCTTTGCTATCATAGCAACACACAAGGCAGTGTGGTATTTGTATTCAGGGTTACCTTCCCCTAGTCTTCCTCTCTCCCGAGATGACCCACAAGACAGTGGGGGTGACAGTAGCAGGCTGTATTGTGTACTGTCATACAATAGCAGAAAACTCTGGCCTGACATTAATTTGTTCGGATTTGAGCGCAAAACAAGTTAGTTATTATATAATATTACTACATTCCATAACACAAACACGGTCGCCTTTTCAACACCGAGGCTGACGTCAGCCTGTTCTATTACTGCCTCCCATCATATAGTAACCCAAGAGGTGAGACGGGTATAATATGGGGAAGGGCTATGAATGAGTGGATGGAAGAATTGAGGACAGATTGATGAATGCGGCCATTATTGACTTAGATGCTAGGAGTTTCGAGTCACAGGAAAGTCCAACACCTTTGAATCAATATGAATGTTTTTAATGATAAACAAGATGGTGTAGTCATGATGTACAGTGTGATCAAAGGTGTATTGTAGGGATACTGTTGACGGTCTCTGGTAGGCCTACATTAATTTCAAGAGTCCAAAATTGGCAAAAAGAAAAAGTTGTAAGTAGCAAAGCCTCAAGTAAGAAATAATGCATGTACCCAAACGATGTAATGAAACCCAAACTGAAAGGAAAGACAGAAAATGACCGACATTTCGGCAAGAGCCTTCTCCAATAGAGAGAGAGAGAAAAAAAAAAGTAAAACAACAGAAAAAAACATTGGAAAATTGTACAGACAAAACCATCGAAGAGTAAAATATTAGAACATGAAATATATGGAATGTGGTTTTTATAATATGGTCAAAGTTGTACAGTAGAGATATTGTTGACGGTCTCTGGTAGTACTGGTACACTAATTTCAAGAGTGGCGTCACTTCAAGCCACCACACATAGGCAGACGTGCTTCTGTGCGGCAATGCAAGCAAGAACTCGCAGCTAAGTGGACAATATTCTATTTAAATTCTATATACATGTAATTTCATATTCTACATGTATTTTTTTTTTTTATTGTTCGATTATTTTATTTGCTCATTTTTTCCAGATATTTTCTATTGTTTTTTTTTTTCCTTGAAAAAAGCCGTTGTCGAAATATTGGCCATTTTCTGTATTCCCGTTCAGTTTGCGTTTCATTGCATCGTTTGGGTATCATTTCTTAAGCGAGGCTTAGCTAATAGTAATACAACTTTTTTCTTTTTGTCAATTTTTTACTTTAATTTCAAGAGTGTAGTTCATGCACACCATTTTTACGCAGGCAAACGTGCACTCTTAAATCCACCGACTTGCGCCGCACGCATTTGCAGAGCGCCTAAACACCAGGCATTATTACAGAATCACTTCCATCTATTTGTAATGTGACTGTGACTAAAATTTTTAATCCTTCCAATGCCATTTTAGATTATATATACGCTGAGGAAATCTGCATCAATTAGACTCTTTCATCGTGGGTTCAAACGTTCTTCATACATCATCTGACAGCGACAAGCAAGGCATTCTACGACCCTGCAGTAGTCGTGCACCGGTAGTTCGATAAAGAAAGTTGGGTGTCTCAATTGTATCCAGAAATGCATATCTGGCCGGCAGTAGTTCTCGAATTATACATTATGTTCCTGATTTTGTTCGGACTAATCGGTAATGTGATGACCTACATACTCTTAAAGCAACACATCTTTAATGAAAGTATAACGATCTGCTTCAAGCTGCTGGCGCTACTTGAGGTCATTGTAATGCTGATATCACTGCCCATGGTGTGGGCCGTCTCATTTTTTGGTCTGAAAGAAGGTTCATCACCATTATGCAGGTAAGGCCTGCGCATACCGAGTTCCGGCAGTTTTATTTTGATATAGTTTACTTTTGTGCATTGATCAACAAAGTGACAACGGCTGTGGTTGCAGAGGCGTAGCTTGGGTTGCCAGCGCCTAGGGCAAGGCAAATATCCCGGCCAATTATCTGTGGAACCTTTGCACATGGCAACATTTATTTACCCCGTCATGTTCAAAAACTGCAGAATGTTCGAACATTGGACAATTTTCTGTGTGACCCGGGGTGGGCTGTTAAAAAAATTGCATGTATTACTACTAGCGCATTTTTACTTTTTTGTTTGGGGGGGGGGGGTTATTTTGCGCCCAGGGCAACCGCCCCAATAGCACACCCCCCCCCCCCCCCACAGGCAACAGCACTGAATGGTTGTGCTACATTAGCGTTGTTAATCACAAGCTATCTACAATGTATTAACTCACCCCCCCCCCCTCCCGAAATATGATTGCGAGAGCAAATATAATTTTGGCCAGTCCATAAAGTGCATACCCCCACCATCCCTTGCCGCGATCTTGGTTCATGTTTTTCCGACTCCACTTTTTGCACAACTGAGAAATTCGACGTTAGGCGTTTTTGCGCGTTTGGTATTATGATAAGCTCTTAGAATAAATTGGAACTGTGAAACAGTTTGATGTGCCACAACACATTTTAAACAAATGTCAAAATCTGCATTTGTTATACCTCTTCTACATACTAAAAGATCACTCGTTTGTCACAGAATGGAAATAGAACAAACAGGAACTAGGGCGCGCTACGTAAGCTTTTCGTACATTGTAGGCCTATTTGGCTTCAGCTCATCCTCGCCTCTTGTCGAGCACACGGTCGTTATAATGGTGAATGTTCATGCTGAAAGCTTGACGTCTGCATGAACATTCGACTGTCTTATTGGACAGATAGCTTTACACATGCGTCCGGTTTATATGCAGTTGTAATTCCGCAACTCATTTTGTCGTAAAAAATAATAATGTAAGTGAAAGCAAACTTTTTGATTTATTACCATTTTGAAAGGCATAACGGGTGCGCTCCCCAGAACTCCCTTCTCCCCATAACTATGCGTATTTCATACGCTGGAGGCACATACTCCCCCCCCCCCCCCAGCCCCCTCCTTGCGAGCTTACGTACTTCTTTGAAGATGACCCTGAATAATAGTTGCCAGACTGTACTTGCAGTCGCCGTATTTGTGATATAATTTAAGAATGTTAACCTGAGCTCTCCCCCCCCCCCCCCCAATACTGATGGCAATATATATATATGTATGATTAATTAATAATTTGTAAGATATACTTAAGTGAATAACCTGTCCACGCCTGTTCCTCCTCCAAATTCCAGAGAAATGTGAAATACATCTCTGCATGAACAACGTCAATGATTTTGGCTTATATTACTGTTGGAACACAGAAATATTTACTTATTTCGATTTCAGGCTTAATCTATTTTAATTGTATAAATTTTTACATAATTATCGATCTGGGTTCCTTCAGTTTTGGACGGGAATAAATCAGGAATTAGAATATATGACCTTGGCTGCTTCGTCATGAACGGGCACAAATCTGAACAGCTGATACAGGCCTTGGGATAGACAAGAGATCTGACACATTTATTACTTTAAGAATTAAAATGTTACATATCAGCGATGATTACATTCATCTTCTAGGAAAAACCAATTCACATCTCTGTAATAGCGTACTTCATTGATCTGTTTATTGTTGGCTTTGTATGAGCATTCGCTGCTTTTATCATTGACAGGTATCACGCAATGCTTCTTTTTATGTGCTCTCTAAACGTGGACTGGATTGTGGTTTTGGTGACAGGAATGCGATACGTCTACATAGCTCACCCGTTACACGCCTACAGGATTTGCAGTAAATTCAACATTGTGACCTGCTTGTGCATCATTTTTGTGACCAGTTCCGTGTTTTCAATCGTTGTCTTTCGTGTTATCCTTTATCATCAACTTCCCACCGACACCGAAGCCCTGAGGCACTCCAACTGTTTTTTCATCTGGTATTATCGGACCCAACGTTGGAGTGTGTACTCTCGTCTCTTGGCTGCAGTCTGGCCCTTGTTGTTGCCTTCCATTTTAATTACAGCATTCAGTTTTTGGATCATATCCCATCACAGACGCATCATCCATCGGGAGCGCATGCGGAAAGCATTTGGTAAGCGGTGATACAACTGGATTTGGGCTTACCTATGAACATCACAATACGTGGCATAACAAATAGGGCGCTTAACATAATATATCATTCTGGGCACCTGGGCAGAGTCTTTCGTATTGCGCAGTATTTCCTTCCCCGTTTCAAATACCAATGTAAATTTCCATGGATGGGCCTCCTAAACCCTTGCCCCCCCCCCCCGCCCCGGGGCTGCTGTCCATTGTGCCCATCATGCGTTGAGACGGCTCTGACTAAAAAGAAATAATAACAAAACGCTTAATAGGGGCATAACTATGGTGGGGCAACTGGGAATACTGCAATGTGTCAAAAATTAAGATGAAAATTCGTCCAGAACTACACGGTTTTCAGAGGCCACCATTTTACTAAGACATGTATTTGTCGGGGGTGCCATCAATTCTGATTACGTCTCAGAAAATGAATTTTAGAGTCGCTGGTTTTGTCGTTTCTAAAGCTGAGGCCTTCTGAGAAAACCCATAGTTTTGTTGTCCTATCCTCGGATCGAATTTCGCTGCAACAAGAAAACTCACAGGAACAATCGTCTCTACTGAAGCGCTTCCGTATTTGGAACACATTCTAATTTTGCATCAATTCTGATTCACTATCCTATGGTGCGCATGTGTGCGGAATTTGTAGTGAACAGCAGTATTTCACGGCGCCCTAAAATTGCTTGGCGGCCTAAAGAGTTGACAGCAACCATACATTCCCTTATAGCATCAGAGAGTATGCATAAAAAAAAACTTTGCAAGAGCAACCACTTCTGCCACACCGCGAAACTAGGTCACGGCGGTGAGAGTAACATGGACCGTCCTCACCAAAGAGAGTACTTATCGACTTGCTCTGATGTTCTCTTAACTTAAGATTGAGTGAAACTAGACTAGATCTAGTAAGAGCCATTAATAAACTTTTACTCCCCGTGGAAATGTACAAACATGCATTGTGTACCTCCAGCGACCCACATTCCTCTCCATGCTAACAATGGTTTCGCTAGGCCTCCCGTGTCTTGCGGTGCAAATCGACCAATAGTGATTTCTCTCTGTATGGATACTCTCTGATAGTACCGGTAATTAAAATACGAAAATAACAAAAAATCAAAGCAAGCTTAAGCTAAATACATGTATGTATATCTTTACTGAAAGCTGGCATGAGATTACTTCGTCAGTCCTGAAAAATTCGTTAGGCCTACATCTACTACTTACGCCAATGGAGGAGTTCTTGGAGAGAAGTTCATCTTATACAGTAGTGTACTTCCCTGTGGCGGTTCGTTATTTTGCACGTATAGGCATACTTGTTAACGACAGAACCATAATTTCAAGGTGTAATATTACATATCCACTTGAAACACCATTTGCTATTCAAAACTCGCACAGTACATTGTCTTGAATATGCCACGCCTTTCTTCGGTTGATTTCTCCAGTATAAGTAGTAAATGCCTTAAATTGTTTGAACTTCGACTGTTTGTAAATGCTTTACTTTAACTTTGTCCTTTAGTAAATGGTTTTAACTGGGTACATTAGTGAATACTTTGTTTTAACTGTGTCCGCGAGTAAAATAACTGTGTCCGCTAGTAAATACGTTGCTTTAACTTCGTCTGTTAACAAATTATACCCTACTATCATAAAACTTGTCGGTAGGTAAATGTCATGTCTCAACTTTGTTCGTCAATAAATGCCTATTATTTTTTAATCCTCTCCACTGGCAAAAGCCTGGTTTTAACAAAGGTCCGGACCCCGGCTAGCACATTGTGTATTGATCATCTCGGCAATCCAAAGTCAGCATTTCTTTGGTAGCTTCTGTGCGTCATCTGTGTTTTCAACGTGATTGTGAACAATAATAAAACGTGTATCACGGTTAAGATTTAAAACTTACTCATTCATCCATCCATCCACTGATCCATACACGTAACTACATACCTAATTACATAACTACCGACCTATCTACCTCCCATCTGTCTGTCTGCCAGTCTGTCTGTCTGCCTAATCTATCTATCTATCTGTTTCAGAGCTAGCTGAACCCGTTAAGAGCTTTATTTATAGAAGACAAGAAGCAGAAGAGAAGGAAAACGCTCGGAAATCCTCATCTGTCGATATTGCGGTGGGTTTATCCACACCAAGTTCTTCCTCAGAAATGTGCCATCAAGCAAGGTTGTACAAATCTCTGGGTCTACCTGCTTTACTTGTGGACAGTAGCCGGAATTTGATCACACACTCCAAAACTGCAATCAGCATGGTGGCTAAAGATATGGCCACCAAAGCCACAGCTGTGAGCGGTACGTTGGCGAAAGAAGCCACAGTTGTAAGTGCCCAGTTAGTGAAAGAAGCCACAGCTGTAAGCAGTAGGCCTACGTTGGGGAAAGAAGAGATAACTAAAAGCAGCTCGCAGGGGAAAGAATCTGTGAAAGCGAATAATTCTACCCAAAACCCTGAACTACAAGTCTTTGATGAAATGTCTGATCCCGACCTTACAAAACATTATATTTCCGCAGATCTTGCAGCAATGGTCCCCCTCGACATTCTAGTCCCTCGTCAGCGCCGAATTCATAGTCAGCTTATGCCTGCAAATCGAGGGCAGGCTTTACAGTGGGTGGTCCTTGGCACCAACTTCGCTTTCATCGCCTTCCGGGCGCCCTGTTTAATTTGGTTTGTGATTGGGGAGCACCTGGCCACTATTTTGGGCAAAGGAGCTATAAATGACCAATATTTCTTTATTACCGTGATGACTGTGTTATACACACATCATGCCATACTGTTTGTTATCTATTGCTGTACAGGTAGCAAATTCCGCAAGGGGATGACACGCTTTTTTTATTGAGATTTCACAGTGAGAAACAGAAAACAGGCCTTATTCTAGAATACATAATGGACATGTAATAGAAAGATATACGCGAGAACGGTTTACTCCCGTCATACTCTCATCGCCCTGAATTTTATCAACAGTTGTGTCTTGTATTCGCTTTACTTCCGCCATACTCTCATCGCCCTGAATTCTGTCAACAGTCGTGTCTTATAAAAAGTGTTTACTTCCGCCCAGGGATATCATTTCTCTGCCTCAGCCATACTTTCATCGCTCTGAATTCTATCACCAGTCATGTCTTGTAATACTGTTCACTTTCGTCATAACTCTCGTGGCCTAAATTCTGTTAACGGTCTGTTTTGTAAAATATTGTTCAGTTTCGTCATACTCTCGTCGCCTGAATTTGATCAGCAGTCGTGTCTTGTAGTAATTGTACACTCATATTTTACGTCTAGTATACAATTTTGAATGGAGAAAACGAACTAAATAAATAATGTGAAGACTGAACATAACTGCTGCTGTTTTTTGCTGCGTTACAGACCTTGCAATTTCCACCACACTATTCCAGTTCGTTGCTAATGTTAAGTGATCATGTCAGCACACTGAGCTGCTAAGCCACCCGGGAAGTGTTAGGCCTATCTCATTCTGTTACAAAAGCATGCCCCTTATCTCTTTTTCTCTCTCAGCCCTCGTTTCATCAGTTAGACGGTATGCAATCAATTTTCTGGCTCCAAAGTCCAATCCACCACCGTTTCTCCTTAAGATTTTACGAATACACCATTACTTTAATGACGAAAAACTGTGCTTGTGTTCTCTATACAAATTTCTAGAGTTTTATTAAAACGCGGAAAACAAAGTACATGTACCTCAAAGTAAAAGATAAACCTTAAAAACCGGGGGGGGGGGGGTGTCCATCTATCTTAGGAAACTTAGGCTGGTGGAAGTCATGTATTATAAGGGGAGGAGGACACTTTGCTTTCTGGGAAATCCACACCAGGGGAGTCCATATCTCACAGAACATTCGGACCGGGGGGGGGGGGGGGACCATTTGTAATATGATGTTTGGAACAGGGAATCCAGATATAGAAAAAAGGGGGGGGGGGAAATTCAAACATACCACCCCACCTGGCTATTTAGAAGACCCCGGGCGTGGGCTGTGTTAATTTGACTGCGAGGTAATTTCGGCATTTGATTATTCGTTTTTTTTCTTTCAAGGAATATTGAGCGAAATGTGCTGATGGAAAAAAAAAAAATCCTGGTCCTATTTAATAACACAGTATTTGGTTAACTAATGCTTATGCTTATGAGGACAAAAACAACAACAACAAAAAACAAAAAAACGCACACAGTAACTGAAATTCTGAGGAGTCTCAAGAAGACTCTCCATAAAGTTACATGTGGAAAATAAAGCCCCAAATTAGGAACAAGGCTACAATACTAGTACAATTCAAGAGAATGCACGTGCAGTTGTATGTGTGTGGTGTGTGTGGGGGGGGGGGGTGTGAATGCGTGCGTGTGTGTGTAAGTAGGCCAAATAAGTCAAGCCCAAGTCAGAAAAAAGAAGTTAAAATTTGGATATTCAACTTTCACTATACCGGTATACGTAACAGCAATTATGTTTGGAGCGCCGTATTTGATCGTGCATACATGGCAAAACAATCAAAAGCCAAACAGCTCTCTCGACAACCTGACCTGAACAATTTTGTAGCCATGCATAGTAAATACGGTACACAATATAAGAATTTTCATTCAAATCGAATTAGAAATTTGTATAGGCTACTCTCCACATCTGTTTTTTTTTTTTTTTAAGTTTCTAAAATTCACAATTCTATATTTTAATTAGTAGCACACAGTAAGCTGAAGTGTCAAGCAGCTCTTTCAACAGCCTGACCTATGCAATCTTGTAGTCATATACAGTAAATACACAATATATTACAAGTATATATTTTTCACTCAAGGCTAATCGGAGATTGCACACTCACCATTTTTTTGGTTTTGTGTCTAAAATTCACAATTCAAATAACAGTAGCAGGCTAGAGTGGGAGCAAACATAGGCCTCTATCGCATTTTCATTGCCGTTTTGAGGAAGTGTAGGGATGAGTTCTTTTGTTTCTCGGGGGCCTCAGCATAGTGCTGTTGGCCCCATAGAGGAAGTGTAGGGCTGAATACTCATTTGGAAGGCTGCACAGTATTGTAAAGAATTGTGGAGAGTGAAATATGCGGTTGAAATCGTGAAAACTGTTTGATAAATTTCTGAATGGATTAAAAAAAAAAAAAAAAAAAAAAGAAAGAAAACAACTCTGGCTATCTGGCGATTCTCATGCTTCGCGTGATTACGACACCCATATCTAAGAGCCAATGTTTTTCCAGGATGAGATATTTAACTTTTTTTTTCAAATCTATGAAATTCATACTACGCTACCGTACTTCTGATACGAGACAAGCATATTATAAGAGTTATCTACCATGATTATCGGAAATTAGTCTTTGTTACCATTGAAGCTCTCGTTGAATGAAAATAAAGAATTTCATCAATTCCGGTCAATTCGACAACGGGGAGACAGCAGAACGCCAACATGCCGAAAGACGTCGCTGGATATTTAGCAGAACAGCAGCGTAAAAACACCGGAGACGTTGCCACAGAATGGGCCCTGATCGAAGAACTATATAATAAAAAGTAAGTCAATTACATTGAACATGATTTCATCGTCAGAAACACGAACCGAACAGGACAATATCTGAAGTTTCACTATAAGAGCCCGTGATTCATCAAATTTGGCGAGATAAACCTAATCTCTAGATCTAGATATCTAGATCTAGATTAGTCCTCTACAGAGATGTTTCTAAATAGTAAACTTGCGGCTGGGTGATTTCTTGCTAAGAATTCCGTCTAAGGACATATGGCTGTTAGGAGATGAAATAAGATTTAAAAATTGACTTATGGTCTAGTCCCCTAGATAGGCCTATCTAGACTCTAGATCTAGTCAGACATTTTATCTAACAAAATATTTACTGGCGAATAAAAATTCCCCTAGAATTTTTTTTATTCGCCAGCATAGATTTTGTATTGCGAGTGATCTTCCCTGATTAATGATTCATACCCTTCCCCATCCACCTTCCTTGTTGCGTTGATCCCAGAGATATCCTACACTAGATCTAGATCTAGTAACTCTCCAATGGAACGAGGAATGTTGGGGCCCCAAAGAGACGTTACAAAGACACTCTCAAGCAATCACTGAAGGCCTTTGCCATTGATGTGAGTGAGTGGGAAAAGCTCTCGCTTGATAGTGCAAATTGGAGGGCGGCCCTTACCAGAGGCAGCAAAGCATGGGAAGCTGACAGAGTCCAGCAGGCTATCAAAAAAAGAGAACGGCGCAAGAAAAGGCCCAGTGGTACTGAACCAACGGAGCACTCTTGTCATTTATGCGGAAGGGTCTGCAGGGCAAAAATAGGACTTATCAGTCACATGAGAAGCCATAAGTCATGAAAGAACAGTCTTTCCATTCTGTCCTCTGTGTCCTTTAGTTCTCTTTATTGTCCATGTGTTGAAATTCTCAACAATTTCTGTTCTTTATTCCTCTGGTGTTGTTAAGGTCATCATCATACCTGATGGACGAACTATTAGTATTATTATTATTAACTCACTAATTCAGTAGGCTAAATGGAAAGACTTTCTGAATAAAAATGGAATTTCTGGTCTTATCTGATCTGTAGATTAGGGATTTCTTGGTTTAGTGATGTTTACTATGGAAGAATTCCTTCACAATTGAGCAAGGTCCGCATTAATTAGCATAGTGATTAGCATCATCGCTTGTCACTTGGGAGACCATGGCTCGTCTCTCATCGGGGCATTTTTTTTTCTTTTTTCTTTTCTTATTAAAATTCTTTTGTTAGGAATCAGTCTGTTTAATTTTTGTTTTATTTATAATCCATCAACAATAACAGGAATAGCCTAAATCCGTTTTTTTTTCTTCTAATTAGTCAACACCAATTGGTCCAATACCAGTGGATAAACCTGGGCTTTATCAGCTGATATTGTTGGTGGATAAACATGGGTGGTATGTGCCGATAATGTTGGCAAATAATGGCTGTCTTTATCCAAAGGTCTAGAGACTAGATCGCTAGTAGAGAGCAAAATTATTGTACCTCCAGTGATATGAATTATGGGAGCTTACTCGGAAATACCACAATATTGGTCTCAATGATTGCATAATTTTTAAGGGAGATACAACTGTACTGCTTCTGTGTAACTTGGAACTGGTTAAAGATAGCGGAATAATGAAAAAATTGTAAGAAGCAGTTTGTCATTATTACAGTATTGCCATTATGAACCCCAATTCATATCACTGGAGATACAACAATTTTGTTCTTTACCTGCGGTATAATCTACAAAAAGGGTGAAATGGAAGTGAGTATCAGAATCTGTCTTTCTAAAAGACAAACAGAATAGGCCTGTAGGGCACTTCACATGGGAGTCCATTACATTTCTACACGCTGGGGATTTCCTTCCTTGTTTCTAATAATCCTGGAACATGTAAGATCATTTGCAGAAACAAAGGAGAGAAAAAAAAAAGCATTGTAAGTCAGCACAATGAACTCCATGTAAATAGTATTGTTTTTGATGTGGCTAGGAAAAGGATTACCAAATCTGGCTATCTCCAAAAAACATACCAGACCCTAAGTGATTAGCCTAATCCTGAGCCTGAAGGAATATATAATTACACAACTTTAGTCTGGCACATTTCACATTTTGAATGTTAATTATTTTGCCGAGCTGCCTATTCACAATAAAAACATCCAACTAGGGACACGGTGGTCTAGAGGCAAGATGCTTGCCTCTCATGCCAAAGGTACCGGGTTCGATCTCTGGTCGTGCAGACATGTTTGGATTTTTTCAGGGGAAAAAATTACTGTCCCTGATGCTATGTTAGGTAGGATTGAGCACATAGTCTTCTTGGCTAATGACAAAAAAGGAGGGCAAATGTGCACGTTTGCAAATGTTAAAGATACCTTGGCAGTTAAAAGTTGAGAAGAGCAGGCCGAATGAAACTGCTGCCCAGGCAGTATTCTAAAAAAACTAATCCCTACCACAAAAACACACGGAACCAAGAACAAGAAAAATTAAAACAAAATTGAGGTGTAAATGCTAAGGGCAGCGAACTTCCTAAAATAAAGACCTAAACACCATTAACTCACCAGGACTAATTGTGGCTTCCCACTCATGGCCGCTCTTAAAGTGGCATCCTTGTAGTATCCCTATTATGTGACTCAAATGGAGCTTCTCTCCTTAAGGAGCCTAACCCTAATGCTGGTAAGGACTTAACCTTAAATAGATGACATTTGTGGAATAAATTGTGGATTCTGAAGAAGGTCTTTTCGTTTATCTCAATGTTTATTCACAAAGAACAACGATGAAACAACAAGATAGGGACAGTATCTATGGAATAGACAAATACAGATAGACATAAATAATAATGTTATATCTAAGTAAATTAATACTATATTATAATGCAACTACATGAACATATAACTAACATTATATAAACATATACATATATGACTGCATAACCCTACAACCCCCCCCCCCCCCCCCCCCATGTTTATATGTCTTTACCCCGACGTGTACGTCTACCCCCATCTTCAGGTGAGATTATGTTTTCTGCGTTCCCTGCGGAATTGAAAGATTTCAATCGTTTGAGCATCGTGGGTTCTATTTTGGCTGTTGGGGGTTGAGTTGTTAGTGAGTCCGCTGTACCGCGTGGAACAATTCCCACCTCTGGCACAGGAAACGTGTTAACCGGTTTGATCTCATGTTCATGAGTACCAGCACCCGTTTCTGGGAAGATCTCAGGTGTTTGTACAGGTGTGGTAGGTATGGGCGTCCCTACTGAGTAATTGTTGGGTGCTCTATTAGAAAGGTCTTTTAGCTCAGTATCTGCATTAAGAGGCCTTACAGGGGCAACGTTGATGGTCATTGAAACTGGCTTGAAAGCCCTGAGAAAACGACGGTTTCTTTTTGTGAGGCGTCCTGAACCATCAACTTTTATCATATATTGATCATGCTTGGCTGTTTCAAGGACAGTTCCAGTGCGATGCCACTTTGTCGGGTAAGGACCCGTTTGATTTTGGATAAAGCACTTATCGCCTACCTTAAGAGGCTGTAACTCCTTAACATGTTCATTAAGGGCCTCAGATGTCTTGGTGAATCGTGTGCGAAGTGCACCCTCTTTGTAAGCCCATGCCTCTCGCCATGTTGGTCTAATGTGTGGGTTCGCAAATTTTTCCAAACGATTGACGAATGAAAGTGAGTCTCGGATAGGTCGGCCAAAGATTATTTGAGCCGGTGATAAGTTGCAATCGGGGTCTGGGGTGTTGTGTAATTGCAGTAGTGCCCTAAGGAGTTTGTCGGTATTCAATGAACCATTTGCTCCAACATTTGACCGCAAAAGTCTCTTCGCAGACTTGACGGCTACTTCAGCACGCCCATTTGACTGTGGGTGGTAGGCTGACAATATCCTATGCTTCACATCCCACTTTTCAAGAAAGTCTTTTGTAATGCTTGCTGTGAATTCTGGTCCACCATCGCTAGCTAGTTCATCAGGGACACCAAATATCGAAAAGAGGGATCGTAAGCAACCAACAAGACCACGGGCCCCTGATCAAACACTTCCTGTTGGTGTGGAGAATATCTCACACCAACCGGACAATCTATCCCCTGCTATCAAGTAATGGTGCCCAGCAAATTCAAAAAAATCGGCAACTATTTTCTCAAATGGGGTCAATGGAGGGGTAGCTGGCTCAGATGGGGTAGGTGCCTGAGACGGTGCATTGCGATTGCACTCTAGGCATCTTGATCTTGTTTCCTGGATGTCCCGTGTCAAACCAGGCCAAAATACAATTGATTGTGCCCGAGATTGCATTGACGAGACACCCTGATGGGCTGAATGCAGACTATCCAGGATGGTTTTCCGTACTGATAACGGAACAACTACTCTGTCCTGATAGAGTATCACCCCATTAGTAATGTAAAGGGAATCCCGATATCGCATATAATCAGCTATCTGGTCATAAGCTTCTGAGAAGTTTGCATCTATTGCCAACATAAGTTTTGACAAGATGTGGTCCTTTCTAGTTGCATCAGCCAGGAGGGGCCATGAGACTGGAGTGATGATCTCTGCTTCATTACTGATCGCAAGTCAATATAGGTGAGCAGAAGCTCGGGGGGAGGCAGAGCACTAGGACAACAGTTTTAAGAGAAAATAAGTATTAGGCGGACGAAGGTTGTAGTGCCTAGTAAGTGCTCAAGAAAGCAAAGCGGGAATGAAAGAACGAAGAAAGAAAAATGATCAAGATGGGACTAGAACCCGCGACCTCTGCTACGGCACCCGTCGCCTTGCCAAGAAGAAAACAGATCGCTTAACCGCACGGCCACTCCGTCTCTCTAAAAAGAGACGATCGTGGCCGAACTGTTTCACGGTGTTTCTTGCTGACTTGAGTATTCGTTCGCTGGGACCCAACCCACTTGCGTCACCCCTCCCCTCCCTGTTCTCTCTTTTTCACCCGCCTGGCATTGGACAATACGAACATCTAGGACAACGAATACAAGATGTATGCCTCCGAGTTTTATCAAACGGAAGTCAATATAGGTGAGCAGAAGCTCGGGGGGAGGCAGAGCACTAGGATCCCAGCGACCGAATACTCAAGTCAGCAAGAAACACCGTGAAACAGTTCGGCCACGATCGTCTCTTTTTAGAGAGACGGAGTGGCCGTGCGGTTAAGCGATCTGTTTTCTTCTTGGCAAGGCGACGGGTGCCGTAGCAGAGGTCGCGGGTTCTCGTCCCATCTTGATCATTTTTCTTTCTTCGTTCTTTCATTCCCGCTTTGCTTTCTTGAGCACTTACTAGGCACTACAACCTTCGTCCGCCTAATACTTATTTTCTATTACTGATCGCAGCAGCAATGAGATATTCTGACTGGTCATTGATTGTCAGTGAGGATATTTCTGTGTCACTATCTGGGATGGGATATCTTGATGCAGCATCTGCCGCATGGTTCGTTCTACCAGGTAGGTGTTCAGTACGGAAATGCCAAGGCAGTGTTCGCTGCTTAAGGCGGAACAGCCTTGTGTTGGGGATTTCATCAAGGGTGCGGTCGCCAAATATTTTGATCAGTGGCTTGTGATCAGTCACAACAATCAGGTTATGGCACCCCTGAGTGAAATATTTCGTCTGTTTTAACCCCCAAGCTATCGCTAAGGCCTCTCCTTCGATGGCTGCGTAACGTTTTTCTGCCCCTGATAAAAAACGTGATCCCGCAAGGGTGACCTTCCATCCATTAGGACAGCAGTCTGGCAGGCTTGATGAACATTGGCAGTGCTTCTGGAGGAGAAAGTAGCCTAACCCATGTGAGGACCAGTTTGGGCGAAGGCATGTCGGTTTTGACATGTCAAAAATTTCGACCCCCTCGCGAATGGACTGAATGATGGAATTCTTTGATTCTTCAAATGCTCTGTCCAGGACATCGCTCCAAAAGAACTTATATTTTGGACTAAGGAAGGGACGAAAGATTGCCATAGAGTCCCGAAGCTGGGCATAGTTCGATACTTGGTTGACAAGCCCGAACCAGCTGCGGATATCTTTTATGCTTTTGGGTGTGGGGAATGTTCGGATGGCATCAATATATCTTGGTAGTGGCTCAATGCTAGTCTCTGATATACGAAATCCTGCAAAATCAACCTGACGCTGAGAGAATTGAAACTTCTCAGGGTTCATAACTGCACCAGCAGCCCCCATCGTAGTCAGGAGCTCAATGGTTCGCCACCAATGAGTTTCAAGGTCCTCATCGTAATGAATGGTGTCATCAATGCACCTTTCCTTCCTTTGGAAGGCGGAAAGGATGCAGTCAAAACGGTGGTTATACCCGTCTCCGGATGATAGAAAACCTTGCGGTGCGCGGTTGTACCTCCACCTACCAAATGGGGTTATAAAAGTAGTCAGGTGGCGGTCTGATTCCCTTAGGGGGACGCTATGATAGCCGTTCCATGCATCTAATACAGTCTTCCAAGTCTTACCCGGTACCCGATGGGCCAAGTGAAAAGGGGCTTCTGCGGGGAATGTCTCTCGTTTGCAGAATTTGTTCAGTGGGCTTAAATCCACTGTGCGTCTTGGGGTTCCGTCATGTTTCCTGGTGACCACCATGCGGTGGCACCAAGTGACAGGCACTCCATCTGGAACTCTTTCAATCACCCCAAGGGCTTCATCCCTTAGAAGGTCCTCATATACTCGTTGCTGCCAATGCAGTGGCACTGGGGCAGGTTTGTGGCATACCCTAGGAGTTGCTGATTCATCAATATGAATCTCCATGGGAGGACCTGTTATGCAAGGGAGTGCACGATGGGGACACGTGTTGAAGGTAGAACTTTCATACCTTTCAAGTAGCCACTCGCGCATCCTATCTATGTTCTCTGGGATAGCTGGGAATGGTAGTGATTTGGGTTTATTGGGAACTGGTGTCCTAATTGGGCATGTACATGTGATAGTGTCATCGTTTTGGGGCAACCTGATATTGATCTTAAGTAAGTCTCATTAGCTTTAACCTCTTCAACTTCATCATTCTTTTTGCATAGGCCAATTGTCGGGAAATTTTCATCTATGATGTACAGGTTCCTCATTGTGTTTTTGGAAAGATAGAAACCATTAACATTATCTGAAACATAAATCACATCATAACATAAAATATCAACATTGTCGGGGCTTTTTCCCTTAAACAGTCCGTCAAACTGGCCCACAATGTTCATAAGTCCACCATTTGCTGCTCTCAGCTTAGTAGTTGAATGACGCAGGCTTGTCAAGTTGAACCCAGCACCCTCATAGTCGGCCTGTCCCCACACATTGGACATGGCACCTGTGTCAGCGATGGCCTCAACGGGGGCCATCTGAGGCTCCTTTTGGTTAGAAAATCCAACTTCAAACGAAATCGTGGGGTGCTCGTTATTGTTCTTGATGGCCGAGATTTGGGAAATAACTTCTTCGGCTGATATTGAAGTCACATTGTTAGTTTGCGTTTTTCTTCGCTCCGCTCTCCAACATTCCACACACTTTTTGTTTGTATGGATGCCTGTTGAACCCCCCATTTGGCTTTTCTCTGAATCGTGAAAATGGTCTCTGACATTCAGGGCACGGGATTGTTTTACCGGTGGAGAGTTCCGTTTTGGGGTTCGGGCTCTTTGATTTCTTGTATGACGACATTGAGGCTACTGATGTTGTGGTAGGGGTAGGGGTGGCGTTTCTTGCCATTTCCCTACTCTCGATGATGGTGATCACGTCGTTGGTAGGCTTGCCCTGAATATCCGGCATACCCAGAGCTTCACGGCGTATGTCCATGTCTACGAGGCCTGCGAGGATGACATCGCGGATAACTTCTTCCGTATAATCGACACTGGAAGTTTGTCCACATATGCAGGTTGCTGCGGTAGTGAAACCACATACTTCTGCCTTTCCTCTAACTCTGGCTGCAAATGTTCTTACAGGTTCGTCGCACGTTTGTCTCATTTGAAATAGCTCCGCTCTAGTCACACCCCTAGCCACAGGAATAACAGCCAAGGATCTTATCGCCTTTAAAACCTCGTCAGTTGATCTTGTTGTCAACCTAGGGTCAGATTTAAGTAAGAGGTCACCGAGAGCCTCACTGGCACACTGGAATAGTTGCACGGGTGCTGCATCATCACTGATACCTGACCCTAATTTAAAGGTCTCCCAGCGCCTTAGGAAGGCATTCCATGTTTCCTCATCCACACCTATGTCTATACATGGTCTATTTAATTTAGGGCCCTTTGATGCAGGGGTCGGGGCGCGGGAATGCTCCAGAGCATGTATGTTGAGAAGAGGAACGACCATCTCGGCCGGTAGATCTTCAGTCTTGAAGTTGCAGCCTGATGCTGGACAAGCGACGATTACCATGATGATTGTTTCATGAAGAAGGTCTTTTCGTTTATCTCAATGTTTATTCACAAAGAACAACGATGAAACAACAAGATAGGGACAGTATCTATGGAATAGACAAATACAGATAGACATAAATAATAATGTTATATCTAAGTAAATTAATACTATATTATAATGCAACTACATGAACATATAACTAACATATAAACATATACATATATATATGACTGCATAAGCCTACAGATTCAGTAAACTGTTTTAATAAGGCTATTGGGCAGTTACGGCAAAACAAATACTTTGAGAATAGTAAAAATGCTGTGCACCCTGAAACATTGGGAATACACTTTCTAATTCTACACTCAATTTTAACATCACCATAATGCAACCTAAACTATGTATCAATCAGTGAATCACTGTTACTCTTTTAATAGGGCAAGCCTTAATGGTTATTCTGAGTTATGACATGATAGGATCTTATAAACATGTGTCGATGATGTGTCATGGTCATCTCAGCCAGTGAAAATCATTGACATCTGTGATTCCTTTTGCTACGAATTCATATTTTGATATTTAAAAAAGTATTATTTTTATGTGTAGTAACACTTGAATATCAGACTATATGCTGAGATATTATCTGAGGATGGATTAGAGCCCGATGAAGCAAATTAAGTGGAAACTCAATTTTTATCAGGAGACCCATTTCCAGCTATACAGCCCGATAAGTGGAAACAACACTCTCCCTCTTATGGTATGTTTTGATTCATCTACAAATACAAACATAATGGAGAATGATCAGAATCTCAATAACACTAAACTTTTTCAACAGATTATGGCATCAGCTGACCTTGAAGCTTCTACAGTTTGTCAAGAATCCCATTTTCTCAAGAGGAGATGGGCTTTTGCGGGTATGCATTCATTCTTTTTTACTATTAAAACTTATGAACAAAATAGTTTATTATAGAATATTAAATCTGAATCAAGTCGAGTAAGAGCTGCTTCCTTCACCAAGTGTCAGCTACTCTTGCAAGCTGAAATTTCAATCATGTCGTCATTCATAATTTGGTTATCTGTTGTTAGTTTTTGGGGTGGCTGTTTTCAAACACATGTTGTTGATATGCTGAATATGGTTTAAATTATGTGTTCTTTCTTATTTTTCAGATGTACGAAAATTTCCTTTCCGACTTTGAGCACAGGTAAGTATTGGAACAAGCACTAAGTGAAATATGTCTTGAACTCAAAGAAAGGAAAATGGTAAAATGACTAATTTTTCTTAAATGTAGCTGTTTTAATTGTGGTCATGTTGTCATTTTTAGGTTCTTAACCTTCACTTGAAACTTAATCTGAAGATATTCTTTTCTTTTCATGATGGATGACCATGAATCCTTGTTGCTTTGTCACTCACATTGGTATAAAACTAATGTTTTCTACCATATTATTGCGCTGGTTCATCTTGTTTTGTCTCTGATTTGTTCAGTTTTTGTTTTCATGTATGCTATCCACAGGATCAACCCCTTGTCACTGGCAGAGTTATGTGCCATCATTGTCAGGCAAATTTCAGGTATGCATTTGATACGTACAGATACTCATAAAATTGTGCGTTGCCATCAGATTTAATATTATACGCACACATTTTGTTAAACTGCATGAATGCAAGCTAAAACTTAAACTGCACATGCTAGCACTCATGAGTAGTGCAAGCCATAGAAATGGATGACAGTGCAGAAGAAGGAAATGCAAAGTTACAAAATAAGAGAAAATTCTTAATATGTGTAAATCACTTGAAAAATAAGTGAAGAAAATAATTGCCTGAAAACAGAAAATAATTCAGATTTATTATTATTGTTATTATTATTATTTTTTTTTTGCATTACTATTTATTTCATTTTCTCTTTGTGAGCTATTCAAGAATGTGAGAGAGACTGGATGATAATGTAAAAGCAGCTTTCATGATTTGCTATGTGCCATGACAGTAATGAAATTACATCATAGTGTATGTTTCACCAAGGATTGTGGGCTGTGTAAACTCAAAAACAGGTCACCTCACTTGTTATTTTCCCCAAATGCAAACCATTGGAGTGTATAGGGAGAAATAGGGAGGCTTTGAAATCAAGTAGTCTTTGAGTTCCAACAATTGTTTTGACTATCAAGACTTAAAGTTTGGCTGGGGCAATAAACCCCCGTGGTCTTTTAAAAAATGTTGAGATACCTGACAGTTTAATTTACCATTTGTGAAAGTTGTTACGTTTCAAGAAAAGACAGCCATGAAAGAACCGAAACAAGCCAATTGATCCTCTTTGTCAGTTGTACCAAAGCACCTGAATGAGAAGCAGGCTTGGTAATGGTTAACCTTGTACTGTTACATCCAGTTGTCCTGCCATCTGTTGCAAAAAGTTTCAAAAGTTTGTGGATGTTTTCTGTTATTTTAGATAGATAGGACAAGAATCATTTTATTATCCCCTTAGGAAAATTCTCTTTCACAGTGTTTAAAAGGATGTACATGGTACATACATGTTATGCATCTTTACATAACTATATATCACAACTCGGTAAAACTCAGTATCAAGCATATATATATATATGAAGTGATATGGTATGGAATCTTAGTGAAATATGGTACACATCCAGCTAAAATGTCTTGTTGAGGGCAAAAACGATGTTCTGTGTCTTTAGTGAATGATGATTAGTTATATTTGTGTATTTGCATCAGCAAGTCTGAAATTATAAAGGAAATCAAAGGCACTCTCTTTGTGCTTGAATATAAATCAAGAGGAGAGGCACTTTCTTTGTCCAACAAACAAGACTCTGTTTCATATAATCTTTGGAAAATATGAGATGTTGGTTTTCAGTTTTTGAAGCTTTAATTCCATAATTATCTAGAGTGTGGTTATTCTGGAATTTTCATTCTTAAATAGATTCAAAGCAATCTCTTGAATTTCTGGAAAAGATGAAAGAGAAGGTGAAAGCGAGTGAAGAGGCTAAAGTGCTGATCATGACCACCTCAGGCATTATTCATCTCCGCAACAAGGAATTTCCACCTGTCAAGGTATGTCAGCTGTTTTTCCTCAGGTCATTGTGATTTATTGAAGTCCAACATCTCTTGCTGTGATGGGGAGCCCTCTGTATTTTGTGACTTCATGCATATCTGAAGAAGACACTATGTGCGGATCCATGGAAGAATTATTTTCTGAAGTGGACCCGCAATCCTGTCCTTTCTGAGAGAGGCTAAGATCTATAACTTGATTTAAAATCTTTTATACCCATTTACAAAACTTTTTCCAGATCTATACAAAACAAGTTTTGAGAATTTTACCAATGTGATAAAATTATATGAAACATAAATAAAGAATGTGTACCCAAATAGACCGTGAAGGGCGCAAAATAGCCATTATCGTGGTGAAGCACCGTAAAACTCAAACTTCAAACTTGTGCAGAAATGTTATGATATCACTGAGATAGGAAAAAAGTATGATTTTAAAAAAAAATGCAAGACAGTATGTTCGCTTTCAGCTGAGAACATTACTGTTAGTAGATTCACGCAGAGGTTTTTAAATAGACAGGACTCAAAGCTCAACTGAATAAGTTTGTTTTTCATTTTAATGGAAATGAGAATGGACAAAATATGTTTTCAGAACAGTGACATAGTGGTTGTTAGCTGACCGTTGGTTTCTAGACCAGTGAAATGCATAAATGTGGCAAAATGCACCACAATCTTCTGTACTAGTGTTGATGAAGTGTTTTTTGTTTTTTTATCTTTTTGAGAACTACTCCATTGATCAAGGCAAGATTGTAGTACATGAGAAATTAGGAACAATCTGCTACTGATGAAAAAAATTATAATGTTCAGACAGTCGCAGGTCTTTTCAGCATATACATGTACATATGTGAGCGAGCCCCAGTAACCTCAACGGAAGTCGCACTGGACCGAACGGAGGAATCACTTTGAAACACAAATATCCGATTTTTTGACAATTTTGTTTTTGGTTGATACATAAAGTTCAACCATTTTTCTACATTCTGTGAAAGTATTAGGTCTCAAATCAGCATCTAAATATGATAAATATTGCTTTTAATGTCATTAATTTTGCCTCTGACATCGAATATCAGTGCAATAATGGGGTTCATCGAACTCCCGATAACTTCAAAATCAATGAACCTATTCTCACAAAATGTTTACAGAGTGTGTATCATTTATATTGGCACAGACATGCACAATTTCAAAGCCGTAGGTTCATAACAAGTACCGGCTGCTATGGAGACAGTAAGGCCACCCATCTCGTCGAGAGGGAACACCGCTTCTCCACCTTTAATGGCGATTTTCTCGGAAGTCACTT
This sequence comes from Onchidella celtica, assembly GCA_963931925.1. NCBI lineage: Eukaryota > Metazoa > Mollusca > Gastropoda > Systellommatophora > Onchidiidae > Onchidella > Onchidella celtica. The sequence goes on along the minus strand of OZ007570.1, from coordinate 58,648,183 downwards.
CCATTTTTGTCCAGGGGGTAGGTGTTTTTAAGAAGCCATAACTTTGCGAGGAAAAGGAGCATTACAATAAATTTTACACCAAATTAAAGATGAGATTTCATACTTTATGGTGATATCCATAACTCAAAACTGAAAAAATGCGAGTTCCATTGAGGTTAGTGGGGCTCACTCACATATACCCGGGATTTTGTGCAGCAATGTTATACTCAGTCTGTAGGTAATGTAAACATCATAACCTGTCTTTGATATAGGTGAATGAGATTTTGCAAGTGTCCACAATCAAAGGCTGGACCTGTGGAATGATTGCTACATGTGACCAGGTTCATGGAAGTTCAATGTAATTTAAAACATTCAGTTTTTATGCCAGGTGAATATGCTGAGGCGGTGCAAGTTCTTAAACATGCCAGACATATAAGAAGTTGGAGACTGCTACATTATCAGTTTCCTCTAGCATACATTTATGTTTCAGTTTCTCAATGGTCAGACTTGGTGGAATCTTTCTGTTACAGGCAATCATGGAAGAATGTGGGAAGATCTTGGATGATATAGATGGTGTAACAACTGTCCATGGAAGATTCTATGAAATGACCAGTAACTACCATAAGTTGATGGGCAACCACGCACAGTACTACCAGGAAGCTCTAAGATTTTTAGGCTGCACTGAGTTAAAAGTTAGTAGATTTATATAGTGGATTGTTTCAAGTGTATACATTAATCTTCCATGATAACTAGTAGTCATTGTTACCAAGTAACTTTGACAAATCTTAAGGATTGGCAGAAGATTTAATCTTCAAAATTGTGGAGTTATATGTGCTTTTCCAAGGATCTCAGTGGTCTCCCACCTAAGATTACTTGTAATTTTCAGCAGGTTTTCCCCTTAATTAGTTACTCTGAATGTATACAACTCAGTTGTAGAATGTGTATGTGATGTCTATTAGTTTGTTACCTAAACCCATTTTGCAAATGCAGATTAATTTGTGGAATCAAACAAACAAAAACTTTGTGCAATGTAATTATTTTGCAGTTTACGCAGGTCCCATAGGAATGTAGTGAAAGATTCATACTAGTTTTTCAGCCATTTCAGTTTCACTAAATGAATTTAATCCATCAAACTTGAACTGATTATGCAGGATATGCCAAAAGGAGAACAGGCTGAGCGAGCCTTCAACATTGGCTTGGCAGCCATTATCGGGGAGGGTGTCTACAACTTTGGGGAGCTGCTGGCCCACGATATCTTACAGTCACTGAAAGGAACAGACAAGGAGTGGCTGGTTGACCTTCTGTATGCATTCAACAGTGGGGACATCGACAAATTCAATGCCCTGAAAGACAAATGGGCCACCCAGGTTAGTAGCAAGCACCATTAATGTTTGTTTAATTATGCCATTGGATCATGTTTGAGATATCATAATGTATCTTCATATTTGTATTTTTTATGATTTTTCACAAAAATAACAGGTGTATAGACTTTGCACTTTTATGAATGCTTTGGCATGTGTGCAGCCATTTTGACTGGTGTGAGGTAATAGAGCAGGAAATTCATAAAAAATTAATCGGTGAAGTTAGAGAGATCAAAGTTTCAACAAGTGAAGGGGGAAATAAATAACTATAGTTATTGTTGTGCCATTGTGCCTATCCTTTCTTCAGGAAAAAAAATAATGAAAAAATTACGTTAGCCATTGTGACAGTCAAGTTTGTCAGGCATAGTGAAACATTTGAAGTGCTTATCAGAATGGGATTTGGAGGGGAAATGTGAAAAAATTCAAACATTATATATTTGTTTGTCTCTATTCCCCAGCCTGATCTGAAAGCAAATGAAACAGTGATGAGAAATAAGATCAATCTTTTGTGTTTAATGGAGGTAAGTTAATATTTGGAAATATGGTAACTAAATGAAATATTTCATGTGTTCTAACATCTCTGTCTAATGTTCTGTGAGGTTAATCTTATGAAAAAAAGTATAGTTCGCCCTGAAAAATGTTTTGTATCTCCTGAGAATTGAAAACTAGTCATCAGAATGTACATCTTGTAAAACACTCTTTCAGCCGATTGTTTTTGTCTTGGTTGACAAATTTATTCAACATAGAGAATTGATTGTCTTGCAGAATTTTCACAATAAAATGTGTGAAAATCCTAGTGAATTTGGAAGTTCTATCATGAATCTAATGACAGAATTTGGTATAAGATTGGATATGAAACCACTACGAGGGAAGTCTTAATTTACAGATATATACACAGCGGGTGATATGGAAGAATGCAGATTTATAGATAACAGAAAAGAATTAGTTTGGTGTAATTAAAATAGTCAGTGGCCTAAAACCTGTGCACGGTTGTCTTTGAGTAGAGCAGGGCTCACAGGTTTTTTTGTATCAATCAGTATTGTTCAAAATCTCAGTTAAGGGGGTCTCAAAAGTCCTCGCACTTTAAATACAGACTTTTTCTGTAAATATTCATTGGATGGACAAGTAAGTGGAAGAATTAAATATCAATGATTGTGTTCTTGTATTCCAGATGACTTTCCAGCGTCCTGCCACAGACAGGCAGTTGACATTTGACAACATTGCACAGACTGCTAAAATTAACAAAAACGATGTAAGTTTATTGTTTTGCTTAGCAATGAGTTGGTAAATTTTGGTTGTGTTTACAATGACTGTTTTAGGAATATTAAATGTATGGGCGAAATGTTATAATACACTTCAAATATTACTGGTAAAGCTTTTCCATTCAGCAAAGTCAAATCCTGCTTTTGTAATAGATTAGATAGTGTTTACCAATTAAAATGTGGAAATGGGCATTTGGTAATTAATGTAGGCACTTGTTTGTAAGTCAGAAAATGTTAATGAAGATTTGCTAATTATGTGTGGGTACTGTGACAATGTTAGCCTGTTCTTGGAACTCTACAGGCCTAGCATTGAGTGGGATGGTCTTATCACCATATGGTGATTTGAATCATCAGGAAATTTCCTGATTGCCAGATTAAAATTTTTTTAAAATCCTTTTTCATCCTATTCCTATTCCTTTTTTTATCCTCTCTCTCTTTTCTCTAATTCTAATTCATAATTATTAAAAGGGAAAGTGTTACTATTATTAGCAAACACTGTTTTACATATGGGCCTAATTATTTATGTTGTGTTTGGCGGTGACACGTTACAAACGGTTAGGTCAAAAGTGTTGGAAATTTTTCCGTCAGTAGTTCCCTTCCCCATGGATAATTTTTCTTCTTCACTTTATTGCAGGTTGAATTGCTGGTTATGAAGGCTTTGAGCTTGGGTCTGGTAAGAGGCTCCATTGATGAGATTGAAAAGAAATGTCACATGACCTGGGTTCAGCCTAGGGTACTAGACCGTAAACAGGTGAGCCTTGCCATGTTATGCAGTACCACTTTTCGGGTAACCCTAGATTAGTGTTGCACTGCTCATTTTATCCACCAGAATAGCGCAATGTCTTACTGTAAGTGGCTACATTAAGTTAATGTTTTGTTTTAATTCTGAGAAATCTGGATCTCCGTGGGCCAAATAACTCTTACAGCGTTATGGTGGCAGTTGAGGCATTATGTTGTTTTCAGAGGATGCTGATAAGAGAATTCTGAAGCATTTTCCCCGTACCAGTGAAATGAACCTTTGGACTGCTGGCCATTGGTAAATGAGTTAAGTTGATGAAGTAAGGTGGTTATATGATTCTGTCATGTCTACAAATGGAGGTTTATGTTGAGTGTGCTGTTTCGGAATATGACATTCTCAGCGGGTGCTGATAAAATAATTCTGCAGAAATGTCCCCTTACCCAGAAAATGAATTTTTAGACTGCTCGCGGTTGGTAGGCAAGTGAGGGTTAATATGGGTCTGCAGGGAGCATGTAGGCTGTAGCCGTAGGTTGGATGCCACTGCTTTAACACAGAAATGGTTGTGGTATATTGCTTTTACAACTGGTAAATACAGGCTCTACTCTAAGAGGAAACATTGTAAAATACTTTTACAGCTTAATGCTGTTTTATGTCAGTGAATAGATGTGGAGATTTCTATTAGTGTTATTATAAGAGTTTGTGTTTTATTTGTTTGTTTCCACAGTAGATAAAATGGATGATACGAAAGAGGGTTATTATCAATGAAGTTTTGTAAACTTATTGTTTATAATCTTGTATATCAGTGGACATTACTATTATAATGTTACATTGATTTACCTTAGATCTGTTATTTATTCTAAATTATCACTGCCACTCTAACTTTGGCTTTCCATGTACATGTATCCGTATTGTGCTCTGTTACTAAACTTCAGTCCATCTCTGTTTCATTCCAGATTGCAAGCATGCAAACTCGTCTTGATGTCCTAGGGAAAGATATTGGCCTGATGGAACGTTTACTAGAAACTCATGCCCATGATATTCTTACATAAGTTTTTGTCCAGGATCTTGTTTTGTGTCATGCTATATTCATACACTTCAGTTTCTCCATTTATTCTCATTCATTTCAAATCGCATCATTATTTGTATTAATAGAATTGTCAGTGCCTGACTTGCTATCATCAGTAATTTTGATGTGGTCAGATGAGCAAGTCAGGAGGAAAAGTTACCAAAAAAAAAAAAAAATGAAAATTTGCTGAAGTATATGAAGTTAAGAATTTCTAACTGATATGTTGTATAAATGCCACTGAAATTATTTGTTTTTGCAAATAGCTGTGAGCTGGCAGGATTTTGAAATACATGTAGTAATTCTATTGCTGGACTCACGTTAAATTATTTATATGATAACTGAAATTTTCTTTCAATTCAGTTCCCAAACTAAACTTTTGTCCAATTCATCTTGTCTAATAGCGATGTTTGATGGAAGTCAAAGACTTAAATTGTCCATACCATATCAGATATGATTGTTTTGGGTTGTCATATACTCGTCTTGAAGAAATAAATTTTGTTTTGAAGCTCACACCTAGATCTTCCGACTACTCTTTGAAATTTTATCTCCAATTTTGTTTGTTTTGTCATTCTTATGTTCTAAATTTAACTAGAATTTAAGTACTTATCGAAACTGTTATTTGCATTTGTAATTTCAGCCTCACCTGTACTTGAAACCTGGTATTTGAAAGTAAATATGAACAAATTTGGATTCTTGGAACTATACACATGAACAAAATTCATAAAGTTGGTTTAGTAAAATATTCTGTTACTGATATGGGGAATCAACTCAGTCATTCCTTTTGTTTGTTTTTTTTCCTGGACAAGCATTAAAGTTTCTTTGGGACAGTTAGAACAAAACAATATATACACATATTGTCATGATCACATTAGGATCATAAATGCCGTGCTAGGTCACGACGTCAGTGAGTTAATTTTTACGATCTTGTTGATTGTAACCAGCGTGATTTGTCCTTGAGCTGTTCTCGTGAACAGTTTGTTTTGAAACACCTTTTTTCTGATAGATGGAGAGAAGGAGGGGCGAGACAGAATAAATGTATAGCTAGGAATGACAGAGCAGTTCTCGACCCCGTGATTTTGATTAACATAGATAAGGGGCGAGTAAAGGTAGTTTATTTAGACGCTTAGTTGGCGTTCGGAAATTCGTGCATAAGAGTAGAAAGCACGGGGTTTGAAGATTTTAGTAGTAAATGTTTCGCATTTTAAATTTTGTCTAGACCGTAAAATTGACCTTGATTTTGGCGCAAGGCCATGACAAGCATAAATTAATATTGCAGGCTGAGCTGAAGCGACTGCACCAATCAAATGTATGAATCTGGACGGAAGGTCGAGACATAGCTTTAGTATTTAAACCCGTGCAGAGCTTAGATAGAGGCCACATGTAGACAATCCATTTACGAGGTGGACGGCGATAGTCCTCAGCCAGATGAGAGACATAGAGACGCAGTTGAGCAGTCCATATTGTGAGGAGCGTGATGTTTTAAAGCTCCAGAGCCTAAGCTACTTGGTTTGATATGAACCCACAGCGTTTACATCCAGCGCTCTCACTCCCAGTGAGGGCCGCATGGTGAGAGTCCATACTAATTTGTAATGATGAAAGTGAACCGTGGCTACTTACTTTTGAAGACAGTTTCAGAGCTACCGCCAGACAACGCATGGTTGTACAAGCATTCTCCATGGCGTGTCTAGAGGAAATGTCCATATCATAACATGTCTCATTGAATTAATAGAATTTAAACTGTTATATCCGTCGCCACGTGCGCGGATTCTATTTGGCATCTAACTCATATGACCTGCAAGTAGTTAGAGTGAATAAGTTAGTCTTTATAGAAAGCTGTAGTTTCATTAGTTAGATTCAGTTGCCTTTGAATTGATATTTATATTTATAATTATATTTGTTACATTAATTCCTGTAATTAAACTGCCCTACAGTTCTGCTAAAAATCAAAGCAATTGATTTATTTAGTTTTTAGAGTGCAAGTATTTTTTTTTGTGTGTTCGTCGATTGTGGGAGCGGACCTCGAAAGAGTGTCAGTCGAATTCTCCCCATCTAACCCACATCGCGACACATATAATATAATTATATCGAGACTTTAGCTTTTGTTTGTTTTATCTCCATTTTCTGAAAAACTGGAGATCTTTTAGTATGTAGAAGGGGTATAACAAATGCCCACCTTGCCATTTGTTTACAATGCCATGTGGCACTTATCAAGCTGTTTCACAATTCTGATTTATTCTGACTCTTTACCATGATACTAAAAGCTGCAAATGTTTAACATCAAATTTCTCAGTTGTGCAAAAAGTAGAGTTGGAACAAACGAGAACTAAGGTTGCAACATGTATAGACTTTTAGATACACAGTACTATATTCACATGGGGTTTGCAAAGAAAGTAACAAAGAACTTGATGTGTAGTACAAGGATATAATTACAGTCACAGAAAATGCCGTACACAAACATACAAGACACCCAACACAATTTTGTTTTTTTTTGCAGTAATAATGTTACACATAGCTTACCTATTGAATCAACAGGAAGTAACGTGTACTCAGAAGCAGACTACATGAGCTTAAACTTACCCAAACATATGCATTGTATGATGTATGGATACAAATTAAAAAAAAAAATTAAATTATGAAAAGCACAGCTGCATGACTTTATAGTATGTAACACATAAATGTTCAGAAAAAGATAATGGTACGATTGTCAAATAAATCCCCAGAAATGTAAAACAGCACAGTTTGTAAAGGTAAAATGAATATCCAATATTGTATGGACAAATGCTGACATTGCAGTGTCAAACAGCATTCCAGATCATTTGTGGATACACATGGCAGGTTCTCTCTGCCATCACTATTAATTACAGTTCCAGTGGAAATGTTACACTGGTTGCAAGAAATAAGCTGATCATTCTTGATATGATGTTTCGTCCCAGGCTAGATCTTGACACCATCTTGTCCTCACTATGTCAAGGTTCTATCTCCACTTTTTGGCTGCACTGGGTTACACTGAGTTATCACATCCTATTTCTACAGGCCTTCTCCATTATGTGTCAAAGTATCAAGCACATTCAGTGTGTAATTTGTAAGTAATTACTAAAAAGGAAAACAGTCTTATCTCAAAGAGCATGAGCACATGGAACTTCAATCATCAATTTCTCAAAAGTTGATGGAAGGGAGCTAAAAGCTTGTCAGTCTAAGGAGACCACCTGCCAAAAAAACAATCAGAGACACACCTACTCAGCACCTTATTGTTGTGAAAAGCTTTGATGATGTGACCTATCATAAGGTTCAGTGTTTTTCCTTTCCAGCTCAAGCGTAACAGTGTGCAGAAAAATTGATGAAGTATTGGTTTGATACCAGTACATCAAATTGCTTAATGGACAAAATATTTTAAGGAACCACAGAAAGTGGGGTCGCAGTAGGCTTGGAACATATTGCTAAAATGTAGCACAAACAAAAATAACCCCAAAAAGTTGTATGTCACAAAGCCCCACATCAGAAACAAACAATAAATGAATGACACAACAAATTCCAAACTTAAGGACCTAAGGTCCAAAAGCTTGTGTTTTTCTCTTCCATCTATAATTCTCATGGAATTTGTTATATAATTTCTTTGCACTAATTTTTAAGAGGCTTGAAAATCAATGGACAGTGATATAGCCACCACAATTTCCAATATATATTTTGGCATCCACTAAAAATTAGTCCTTTTCTGGGATCTATAACTAACTTGAAAGAGACAGGTAAATTATGAAGTAAGATGAAATATAAAATCCCATTTGGGGCTAAGGCACATTGAAAAAAATAAAAGAATTGAAAACTTAACTCAAGGGCGAGCGAGACTGCAGGAGACTTTCAGAGGAGGAGACCGCTGATGGAAAAACAAATGTTCAGCCCTAGAAATAGAATTGCTAATATTCTAAGGGCAGATGCCATACCCAGGTGTCATGGAATTCGGTCTCCTGCAGTATTTTTGGCGGTTGTTGCATTTGAACCAGCTGGTTTAATAACTCCATGCCCAATATCACCTGTTTTAATCTAACTGTCAAATCATACATCTCTCGTTAAAATCAGGATATTTTAAGTACACATCTACATTCACATGTCTGCCAATATCATGCAGAGCTCAGCAGAGTAAAGGTAAAGTTCCTCTTTGTAGTACCACCCAATTATTGGTAAAGCAGGAAGTAAAATATAATATGCACTGCTTAAAGGACAACATTTGATCTTATCTGCTCACGTGATCTCATCCACGATGTAAGGAATGCTGTACGACTAAGTTGTAATACATAGTTATTGATTGGAAAAAACAATACAAGAAAAAAAAAACCAGATGGCAAATTATTTCTCACATTTTTTGCAAACAAATTTTAAACTCCGAAGGCAACCTTGAAGTATTTTCCTGGAGAAATAAAAATCTCAGAGTATGTTGTAGATGTCATTAATTAATTGAGTTTGTAATTTCCTTCCAAAATCAAAGACACAACAAAAGTTGTAGTAAAGTTCTCCAAGTAGCATAAAATTTTGCCATGTGCATAGATATGCAGAAACATCACAGAATGAACAGCCCATTGAAAAATACTGGTGAGAAAAGTTTGATTGATTCGCCAATCAAAGAAATACTCATAACAAAATATATTAGAATCGTAAACATTAAAAAAAAAAAAAAAATCACACCAAGTCATAATGCTTGAGTAAATTTTTACATGATTTTTTTTCAGTCTGGCTTGAAATGCAAACACGTAAATTATGTTTTGCGTTCAAATGCGACATACACTTCATTTCACTTTCTCAATATTACACTGAAGATTCTTTCTTTTTAAATTTTTTATTTTATTTTCAAGCTTACCAATAAGCAGGGAACCTTTATCACCCTTGCTCACCGACAGTCAATTGTAAAAAGTAGAATTTTCAATTTCTGATCACGGATGGTCTAAGTTGCCAACAAGATGGAGCACACTACAGAAATTTTTTCATATCTTCCAAAATTTCGATCAGATATATTATGGATGCAATGGCTGTGAAATTTCAATCTCTGGACTTTATGAATAATGATGGTAATATTTGAGTCATGTATGATATGCCACAACATGACGGAAAAGCATAGAGTATTTTCATTGCCTTGCAACGCCGAAAGATTTACTGGCATGAAAAATCATAGATATCTCCTCTTTATTCTCTCTTCCTTCCTCACTCGGATTCTTTAGCTTCAATTAAAATCACTGTTACATGAATACACAATGAAACTTCACAAAGTGTGACGTTAAAAAACATATATAAACTGAATGGTAACTAAAAAGATCACATGACAAGCAACAAGAGGACACTTTGACATCTTCAGGAAAATAAAAATATACATAATGGTATAGATATAATATTTGTATTGGATGTACAGAGGTGAAGACAATAAGAAAAATTATGAGTTGTTTGTAAGTACACATTTTGGCAAGAATCAGTTACCAGCATTTTATTGGGTTTTAGAAAGTCAATGCTTTACGCACTTCATGCTGCAATGTTGTTAAGTGATATTACATGGCATTTTTAATGTACACAAGGCAATTTGAGAAAAGTATGCTTTGTTATATCAAACCTCACGTTTGAGTGCAAAGTGATAAATGTAGTAATTTATTTTGCATATATATGCACTTAGTGAATATTAATAATTTTGCAGTGATTGATGCAGAATACTGATAAACTGCTTGGTGTTTCAGATAATGTAAAAGTTGGAAATTGAATTCGAAAAAACCAATTTGTGTAATTTATGTTTTAATCTGTTTTGTATGACATGGTCCCAGGGCACGCTAGTAAAAACTATATGGCTTTGATTCAAATTTAGGTGATGAAATTTGAAAGTAAGATTGATTCTATTCTGTCTTCTATTTAAATTCAAGTTGTTGTCTTTCTTTGAGCGGGGAAATATAAAAAAACAAACAAAAAACAACGAAGCAATGCTTTCTACATGTAAAACTATCGAACAATGGACTCGTTACCCTTATCATCCCACGAACTGTGGGCATAAATTAAAAAATATCAGAAAGATTGTTTCATATCGATACATAACAGATCCATTTCTAAACAAAACAAACCACACAATAAAAGTATCGGGTATTTGGGCCATGTAATAAAAATACAGTGTATACCCACAATAGACCCTTTGCCATCAACTTGTGGCCAGTTTCCGATAAAATTATAGTAGTCATGTCGCCAACGCCGAAGTTGTTGAGACCAATTCCTCCCTTCCCCAAAATTGGCGGTGCAAATATAAATAATTTGGCAACATGGCGCTAATAGTCACCACCACAAAAAAATAAATAAATCAGGAGCTCATTAGAGGATCATGCCCTGCTAAGGAAAGTAAGGCGGATTCATATAAATTTAAATTCCGTACGGACAATTTTAGTGAAAATATGCAGGACCAGATAATGAGCAAGTGATCTGAAATTTTAAAGCAGATTTTCACAAACTCCGTCCTCCGTCTCCCAGTCCTAGGAAGCTACAATCACTACTGAAATGAAATTCAAAATAATGTTCGTAGTCACTGATCTTCGGGTGCACTTGTGCTTGTAGGCTACATGTGCTATGTAATTTCATTCAGATTTGGCTATTCAGTTACAGGTATGTGAAGAACTTTGTCTTGTAATAGTTGTAGACCCAAAGCAGGTAGTCATCCACTCAGAGCTTTTAAGCCCAATGTTAATGTAAAGTGTATGTGCACTATAAGGTCTATTATCTCCTAAGTTGCCCCAGTCATATGACAGGTATTTCAGCCAAAGGTGTATCTCCCCATCACATCACTCACCCAAAAGCTGCTCACACATAACATGTGCAATGTTATTTGCCTCGGTCTTTTCATTCCGTTCATCTCCCCATTGAACTTGTCATATCTAGCAAAGCCATTACCATTGCCAAAGCTGATGATATTTAATCAATTTATATGATGTCTTGTTTGTGAGGCTAACAATTAACGTAAAATTAAAAGAAACAAAGTAAATCTGCAGCCATTTGCTTTTATCCCTTTCTGAAATTCTTTATGCCCAAAATTTTACACTGATTTGAATCTATACAGCGAAAGTGTGAAAGCGACACACTGATAAGGATTGTAATTCCCGAGGTGACATTTTATGAAAGGTTGGTTAAGTTTCGAGAAATAAAAGAACACATTCTTACTGCTGCCAATGTCATTGGCTATTTGAATGTTAGTAGGGCCTACGGTTCATGGCAACTGAGAAAATACTGCCAAAAGTTTATAAATTAATATAAATAAACCATGCAGATAATGTACATCTTTAATGCCAAGCAGGGACTATATATTATACCTACTCGCAATATTTTGTTTTAAAAATCACAAATCAAAACAGCCACTGTTTATTTTCTTTTATCTGTGAAAATTCATCCATCTTTGCTAACAAAACACTTTCTTTCAATACAACACAAAAAATCACTACAAGTTTACGAAACAAAATTAGCATACGCTCAGTGGTCACTAGAAATGAACACATGTATTCTTTGAAGATAATAATAATGAAGACTGAGAGAAGACGCCGAAAAGAACATTTTTTTTGTCTTGGATGAGAAAGGAAATGGGTCGTGGCACCATGTCCATTACAAAACGTTGCAGGATTTGGTTTTTCCGGTGGCAGCCTCTTTTTCCAGCCTCATGATTTCTTGTACGCCGGCAGCCATTTCCTTGACAGCGTCGATCTCGCTCAGGCCCAATCGTCGTTTGTTAGAGATGTCATAGATCCCGCCCTCACTGTCTGTATGCTCTCCGTGGATGCCTGACACAGAGAAGAACACGTATACCGGTATATTTCATGAACAGTTGTTGAATAACTTTCACTCATCGAATTACAGTGTATTAAAGTATAATTTGCAAAACGTCAACTGGTCTGTTACATCTGGCGTCATTAAAGTTACTCTCCGTATACACGTATCTTTTTTTTTAACTTCGAAAGACCTACTGTGATGATGTTGCAGATTTGTTACAAGAATTTCTATCGTCACCAGATGCAACACTACATTAAAAGTATAATGGGTTTTTATATAATTTACCCACTGATGTGGGAGAAAGGCATTTTGGTACATCAGGCAATGGGTAGTTTAAGTTAACGTCGCAAACCTTGCACTCGGAATTTTAAAACTACTTTTACTCATAAGTAGCAGGGCACTTCATGACAGTCTACATATAAAGCTTGATGACAAAAATGGAACATAGCAATGGCTTTATTTTGACCCTTAAAATGAAATGTATGTGGATAAATGTTACATTTTAAATTATTGATATGATTGAAGTCGTACATGTATTTCTTATGCCCCCTCTTTCCACATACTCCATAACAGGAAAGATGAACTCATGTTTACCTCTGGCTTGCAGTTTGAGCTTCTCGCAGGTCGACTTGAAGTCCTTGCGTGCCGACAGATGCGGGATTTTGATGTGAACTGAAGCTCTCAGGGTGGTGCCCAGGTTAGTGGGACAGAAAGTCAGATATCCTAGACGGTCGTCCCTGGCAAAGGTCAGCTTCTCCTCCATAGATTTGATGGCCTGAGCACGAAGCCACAAAGTGCATTAATGATAGAAGCTTTAAAACAGTCTGCAATTACGTGTACATGTATTATAAAACAAAACCTATATGGATGTAAAGAAATAAGGAAGTTCTATGTAAATTGATGGGCGTGTTTAAAGACATGATATTCAACTGTCTTTGTTAAATATTTGACCAAAATGCCCACTAACCCTTTCAATGCGGAAAGAACATCGTTGTTAACTCTTTACTGCCCTAACAATTGCAGATTTTGGATAGCCATCACTAGCTTCTAAATACAGGTCAACATCCTGATTCAGATTCATAATATTCACTATTTAAAGTAATTTAAAAAAGTGGATCTTCATAACCGGATTTGAGAAAATTTAGCTCTCACAACGTCAGTAGTCAAAGGCTTAAAGTGATGACAGTTCTAAGGCCTACAGTGCACTGAGTCAAGGCTGCTTTAGCTTGGTTTTGTGGACCATGGAGCTGGCGCACTTGTGAAACTGAAACGATTCTCTCTCGCTAGCACTTGATTCCCAGGAAGCCCAAGTCTCAATCAAAACCGACGCAAAACAAACCTAACTCAGTGCCCAACACGCCCAATTACTCATAACATGTAACTACACTATAATCAGGTTGTTTAGCAGAAGAAGAAGAAGAATTTGTTCAATCATGTTTATCATCGTTAACTCGCCATATTATGTTCCAGCGACATTTTATAAATTTCATGATTTTATGTATCTAAGAATTAGAACGAGAAACCCGACCACATGATCACAGGTACTTGGCACAAACACATAACACATAATTTGCCTACTTTCCCATCTCAGTTTCATCTATTGACCACAACCTAATACAGACAAAAAGAAACTTACAGTAACCAGCCTCTTGTAGACTGCAGCAATGTCTCCTCCCTTCTGCATGGAGATGATTCTCAAGTGATCTTCCTCATTTACCCACACTAGGAAAGTCTTGTTCTCATTGAAGTAAATTCCCCTGCCCGTGGGCCAGTCATTATAGCCTCCGGCTGCCTTCAAAAACCTGCAATCAAACACAAGAGAGTACGAGTAGCAACGAGAGTGCTGAAATTTGTTATCTTCAATTACCGTTTTTTTTTTTGTTGTTTTTTTTATACCCGTAGGAAATAGTTTGATACCTGAAAGAGATTAAACGCATGAAGAATAGAAGATTTCGAATAGACTGAAAGAATGGCATGGAAAATGGTACTAAAGCTGAGATCTTCCGCTGCCGCTCTACCCTAGAATCATTGCACCTCGCTACAACGTGCTCATAATAAAGTTAAATAAACCTGAACAGTCACAGCCATCTCTTCAGTCTCGTGTAAACATACACAGAAATGCTTAAATGCTCTGAACACTTGTTCTTCTGGCCAGCAAGTTGATGTGTCAATACAACACGAGGAGAGTACCAGGTCATGTCTTTTTTTAAATTCAAACCACTGATATTGCTGGACAATATTCCAGAAAACCAGACCAGAGGCAGTGTATAAATGTGACATTTGCGACAGAGTCTGCCACTCTCGCACTGGTCTCCACAGCCACAGTCGAAGCTGCCCCAGACAAGCCGATGGACAGGACAACTAATACATTCGATGAATATTCATGATCGTTCACGATCGACAGAGGCCTTTTGTTGTTTTCTTAACAGAAAACGTTATTTACAGCAAGTTCAATCTAATTCCGCAACCACAAGAGCTTAAACTATTAATGACTGACGTATTTGGTAAGCTGGAGCTTGTCGGAGACAGAGCAATACGTAAATTAGTTCATGATAAAGCCCAAAGGTGACTCTGTTTCGAAGTGTATACCTAGTCAGTGCTCAGAAAAGCCTTGGTGGCATGGCAGAGGTAATGTATTCGGGTCCCACTTGGATCACTTGTCTTTCTTCTTTCTTTCACCCCTACTTTTCTGACCACTGACCAGGCATAACTTTAAAAAACGCCCCACTCTTATCAGTAATCAGTGAATGACGTACAATTCATCTGATATTAACTAAATGATTTTCCTACCTGTCGTCATCTTTGAAGAGAAAGTGATCATTGGTCAGCTGCTCCTGGGTTTCTTTACCCATGCCTTCCAGGGGATGGTAACTACCTTTCAGCTCATCTGATAGACCATTTAAGGCATCCACACTCTTCTGCTCCATCTGAGTCCTGTCCTGGAAGGCACCAAGCAAAAAAGAAAAAAAAAAGATAATTCGTATGAGTTTAATGACATCAGAATTGAAGTGTTTAAATTGTACATCGTGCCCATGTCACAAATAGCTGAAACTGAAATACTTACAAACAAGTATTTTTCGAGCACTCTATGTCTCTGAAAACTTCAAAGCTTAAAGTGTCGTTCCTGGGTTAGTGTCCTTTCCACAGATGACAGTATATTGCCTAATCTTTATCCACAACTGTACTATTTGTTTTGGGGGCCAGTTGGACTTAGACGTGGTGGGCTATACATACAATCTCTTCTTTTAAAATATGGCCAAGGGGTCAATATAAGTGGGCTTTTATTTCAAGCTTAAATTATAGATAGTCCCGGACATGAGACAGGAAAGCTGCACTGTACACATGTGTATTGTGTTATTCCTCGTGCCATATCAGTCTAAACTCTGCAATAATAAACACAGCTGAGTATATCTTTCGGGATTCGGGTCATTGTGAGGCATCTTGATAATAATTTTATTACTAAACGAAAGTCTACACTAGAGGTAAATTGTTTAATCTTCACAAGTAAAGGAAAGAAAGAAAGAATGAAAGGAAAAGAAGAAGTAAGTAAGAAAGGGAAAAAAGAAAGAGGTAGAGAGAAAGAAAGGAGCACACAAGAAGAAAGAAAGAAAGACAGAGAGAAAAGAAAGAGAGAAAAGAAAGAAAGAAAGACAAGCCGCTTGTTTAACAATTCCACAAGACAGGATTACCTCCTTCGTGAGCACCGGAGGAAAGGCGAACTCTTTGTGGGAACGTCCAACTCTGATGCGAGTGGACACGATCATTTCCCCTTCTGGGTCAAGGTCAGCGAAGCCAAGGTTCTCCAGATCGCCAAAATCTGACGCCGGATGGGCAATGGCGTCACTGGGCTTGATTTTGTGATAGTCTTTGATGACGGGATCAAACAATAGAGCAAAATCGGTGTAGGATTCCGGGTCAGCGGCGTAGAGGCCCACACCACTGTCTAGGTTGAGAACACCTGGAAAGATTTGTCATAATAATGTATTGTTTGTGAATAGTTCTGCCACTGCTTCATGCAGACGCCTTTGACGTAAAGTATTAACTGTGCATGGGGAAGTCATTTTATACACGCACTGAGATGGCAAGGTACAAAGTAAGTGTGTCCTGTGGACAGTTTTGATATTAGTACGTTTGGAATTTATTATAGTTTTCTTGTTGTTTGGCACTAAGGCAGAGCTTTGTGTCATGCATTTAAAATAATTTTATTTGGCTACATTTTAAAAGTTTGTGCCAAGTCCTGGTGAGACCCTACAGGTTGCTGTGTAACTTCGTATGTGTGTCTGAGTTTAGAATAATCTAGTCACTGGCATGCGCTCGCAGGAGAAGAAATTCGATTGAGGAAACGAATGTTTTTAACGTGTATTTTACTTACTTTTTTAAAGTGATTTGGTAAAGTTCCCATTCCGATAGAACTCATCATTATTACATTTTCAGCTGATGTTTAGGCACAGGATTAAAGTTATGGGCTGGCAGTCAGCTAAGGTAATTCGGCTAAATGTTTGCTGTAAGCTGTTACAATTAATTAATTATTCATGGATGGAGCAGCACGTGGCTCGCTTGGTTGTCATCATAGCCCTTAATCCCATGTTTATTGTAGATTCTGGCTTTGTTATTTACCATGATGGAAGGTCGGAGGCTTATGCTCAGATAACCTGTTTCTGTGGTCGAAGTTTTGATTTGAAAGAGATGCTTATAAACCATCAACTGCAGCTAAAAAATTCAGATTTCCAATTTAAATAGTGGTATTGATAACATAGTTGCCATGAATAGAAAACATATACATGTAATATGTGCTTTATATTTTCTGTGCATATTAGACATACTATGTGTTGATACTAATTAACCTATTCAGTATCATGGCGATTCTTGTTTCCAGTTTTCAGCTCCGAGAAAAAAGGTACAATTTCGATTTTCATGCATAAGCACATATTTGAAGCACATATTTGTCTGAAAAAAAAAACTTATTTTAATTTCAATTTTCGGTCAGTTGTAGACTAACTCACCGGATAAGATGCATTCTCCTAAAGTAGCACCATGCGCGGTTTTCTTGTCCTTCAGCTTCTCGAACGTATCTTTGGTCAGATGTTTCTTGAGCAGAGACTTGCAGGTCTTGGCCTTGCTCAGGTGGTCAAACATTTCATCAACATTCTCTGGGCGCCTGCGTGGAGCAACAAAGACACATTAATTTCCGATATACAGCTGGTGATATAATTATGCACAAAAATACCACAACAAATATATGACAAGCTGAGATGCGCCTTTGTTTTGATGCTGATGATTTTGCAATCATTCCCATGATTTGAGTCAAATTTATCTCTCTATTCATACCGAAACTTATTACAATTGAAGAGCTTAGTTCAATACCTTGTCTAAGTCACACAAAGCTAGACCTAAGGTACTGCACAAAAACTCTTACGTGCACTGTATGATTCTGAAATGTTCATCTCGTTCAAGGTGTATCAGTCTAATGATAACAGTCTCAGTCTAACATAAACAGTCCTAGGTTAATATTCTTTGCACAGAAGACAGTACACTCGCAGATCTTGAAGCGCAATTATACAGATTGTTTTGCAGTCCAGGTAGACTTTGGCATGGTATGGAACTAACTTCTTCAATGATCACTATTTCGTTTTCGCTGGAAATCGTTCTAGCTTTGGAACCACTAGTCCAGCAACAACTTAATGACCACAGGAAAATAAACCTCAATATTTGTATAGCTAGGGGCCATTATGACATTGGGATTACTTTCCACCTCAAAATGGAGATCAAATTCCGGTCATCAAAGGCAAGAAAAAATGTGAGCCAAATGACTATTCTAGTTCATAACACTCGTGGCAAATCAATGTACATGTGTATTTACACCCTCTCTAATGAGAAATCAAGATCTGGTGTATTTAAAGAAACATTATGCCAGCTGTGGTCACAACGTACAGTGGACCTACCAGGCTAGCTCTTTCTCGTGCTTGATAATCTCCTTGACGCCGTTGTACATCTCCTGCACTGCCTGGAACTCTGTCAAACCCAGGCGCCGTTTGTTGGAAATATCGTAGACACCGCCTTCACTCTCTGTATGCTCTCCATGGATACCTGATCGTCAGAATGTAACATCTCATATATTAATCGCCAGATCTTCTTCAAGTTTACTTTACAAATAATACCTGAGATAAATTCAGTGTCAGAATGAAACATTATAAAGAACATGAAAGTGAGCAGCCATTCACTTCTAATCTCCCACCATTGATCTCAGAAATAGCGCTTAGCAAACTGCAATCGTGATTCGTGGTACAGAGACATACCAGAGGCAATAAAAGTCCACTATCCAACAACTAATACAAAGCTTCTGCTGAGATCTACCTGGCCTTTTTTCGAAGAGAATTTTTACGCCGTGTGGCCAAACTGAGGTTTGTTTGTACAGTGAATTCCCTAAAAAAAAGTTTTAGGATTAGAGTTAGGATTACATTTAGTACGTTTAGACCACAACAGCTTTTTCATTGGTGACATGATCGCAATAGCTTTCTTAGAAACTGGTCACAAGTGGGTAACAAAGCCCCCACAGTGAGTACGTTGACAATTTGGCCCCAAATAGCTTCTACCAATATTTTGATCTAACAGAAATGAGTAACTACATAAAGTTATCTGAGAGGTCCTCTCTACGTATGTGATGGGTTCATTTGTGCCAGGTACCGGTTGCGGTTTGAAAATATCAGACAGAATTACTGACCCTTGTGTGTACAACTAACAAAACAAAAAAAAATGGCATTGAACACATAATTTCCAGCCCAGGGTGACCTTTTTTGGGAAAGGATGGTAACGCAGTAATAAAATAGACATAAAACTGTATCTGGAAAATTACGCAAAATGGCAAATTATTAAAATAGACGCTGCTGTACAACCGTCTATGATGAATAAACTAAAAACTGAAAATTGATCGGCAATTAACAAATACCCCCCCCCCCCCCCAGCAGAGAATGGATCTACCATCAATCACCTACAGCGGATGAGACAGCTTATGCCTTGATCCTCGGTATCGGTACAGGCTTCATGTTGCTGTTACATTTGCTGGTACAACCCACAAAAAGGAGGCGGATGATTGCACACACAGTGAGCATAGACGCCCGGGCAGCGCCACCCATCTTGCTAACATAATATCTGTTAATTTGTGGTATTGACCAATCTTGAAAAACTGGTTCAGAGACTAATGTGGACCAACACAGTTTCAGTTTAAAAGGAGGAGGTGTCGCCTTTTCGTAAGATGCAGGGACACGGTGGCCTAGAGGCAGTGTGCTCGCCTCTCATGCCGAAGGTACCGGGTTCGAATCCCGGTCGGTGCAAGCATTTTGGAATTTTAAGATTTTTCTCATACTTTCCTGTCTCTGATCCTATGGGAGGTAGGATCGAGCACCTAGTCTTCTCGGACAAGGACGAAAAATTCGTAGGGCCCGTGTGTACGTTGCGCTCTTAAAGATACCTTGGCGGGTGGAAATCGAAAAGAGCAGACCGAACAGGCCGCTGCCCGGGCAAAATTCTAAAAAACGAGTCCCCGCCACAACAAACAAAATAAAAACAAGAAAAATGAAGTGTAAATGCCAAGGGCAGCGAACTCCCTAGAATAAAGACCTAACACACTTTTTCCGTAAAATGTAAAAAGGCATGCAGTGACGCAATGTCATTTGTTTAGCTCTATAGTACATTTAGTTTTTATTATTTTGTTATGTGAATGTTTTGGTAAAGAATTATAGGGAGAGCACTTTGAATACCAATATGTTTAAGAATTCAACCATATATGTAATCGCACACATTTTGACGAGCACATTTTCCAAGAGGCATCACTGTTTGTTTGTCCAGGTGTCACCCACCTTGGTTACGCCGCTAAGGAGAAATTAATTACTTCATATTCAACATGTATATGATTACAAAAATACATTTATTAATTTTCTCACCTCTGGCTTGAAGGTTGAGCTTGTCACATATGGACTTGAACTTGTCTGTGGCCGCCAAATGTGGGACTTTGATATGGACAGAGGCTCTGAGAGTAGTGCCCAAATTGGATGGACAGAAAGTCAAAAAGCCCAGGCGATCATCTCGGGCAAACTTGATCTTTTCTTCTATTACTTTCACGGCCTGTAGAAGGATAAAGTTTTGGTTTTATGGCGAAAATCTAATTTCCTTTCTATTCACTTTTCACTTCCGAATACACTCCTCTCTAATAAAGTTTAGAACGACGCCAGTCATAACACAGTTTGCCGATGTAATTTTTACAACACTTTCAGAAAGCGTGAAAATGTATCACTGCTTTGCAAATCTTGTGACTTGTCCAAAAGTGGTTTCTTGTCAAAATTCAGAATTTGAAGATTCGATATAAAACTACATGCTTTTCGGGAAATAAAACAACGAATCTTATTTTATCTGGGCCATTAGGCCTTATCTTAAAATACTAAAAAAAATGTCTTGGACAACTGTGTTATGACCGTGATGATGAGCACTTACAGTGACCAGCCTCTTATAAACTGCCCCAATGTCTCCACCTTTCTGCATGGAGATGATTCTCAAATGATCCTCCTCATTCACCCACACTAGAAAAGTCTTGTTTTCATTGAAAAAGATACCTCGGCCTGTGGGCCAGTCATCATAACCTCCAGCTGCTTTCAGAAATCTGTGGAAATACAGTGAAAGTGCACATAGTAGGACAGCAAAATTACACACTACGGGACGTCTAAAAAGTGTCTACACAAATGAACTGTTTAATATTGTTAGCAGCTCCGTTAAACTGCGTTGTCATCAGTGCCTGGCCCAGAACGGCCGTCAGTTTGGACACGTGCGAGAACTCAAATAATTACATATCAGTTCTCTCTGAATTTGACTTTGTATGTCTTCGATGTATCTTAACTGACATGTATTAGTAAATATTCAGAGTGTTTGTCCATTTTGGTAGAGACTTTGTATTCTACTGGACTTCACGAAGCTGAAGAATTGCCAGAACGTGCAGAGCAGAGGGAAAACGAAATGAACT
Organism: Onchidella celtica; assembly: GCA_963931925.1. Taxonomy (NCBI): domain Eukaryota; kingdom Metazoa; phylum Mollusca; class Gastropoda; order Systellommatophora; family Onchidiidae; genus Onchidella; species Onchidella celtica. The sequence goes on along the minus strand of OZ007570.1, from coordinate 58,626,999 downwards.
ACAAAACAAAACAAAAAATAATTGCGAAGTTCAATCATAACACAACCCAGGTAAAATAACAGAAATGCATTTGTATTTACTGTAAAAGTTTATAGGATGTTTCCCTCTAAATTGTTTATCCAGACTACATGTTGCCACCCTACCTGTCAATTTTTTTACCAAAACAAAATGCACATAAAATCTGTGGGGTCGCAGCAGGGCATCGCATAAACTTAAAGTGTGGCAAAATGATCTTGAAAAAAAAAAAAAAGAGAGAGAAAGTTTTTCTCGCAAAGCCTTACTTTAGGAACAAAGATAAAGGAAACTGAACGGTAAATTCTAAAAGAATGAAGACAGAACAAACTACTTAGGTATAAGTCTCCATCAGGCAAAGGAACACCAAGAGCTACTTAGTTGTTTTTGGTCCTTCCTTGCCTAGTCCGCCCCCCTCAGCACAAAGGGACCTTGAGGAGCGAGATTACAAGAGATCTTCAGAGGAATTTCTCGTTAAACAAGTGCTTCCATCCCAGATCTTTCTTGCACTAGAAGCCCGACCACACCCAGATTAGACACCGGGTGTTCTTCAGCGTGAAACCTACCTGGATGGTGACCATACTCATGACACTTTTTCAAACACCTACCTGTCGCTGTCTTTAAAGAGGAAATGGTCTTCAGTCAGCTTGGTTTGCGTCTCGGAGTCCATGCCCGACAGTGGGTGGTAGGTACCCTTCAGCTCATCGCTCAAACTGTTCAGGGCTTCCACTGCTTTGTTCTCCAGCTCTTGCCGGGCCTGAACATGAATTTAAAACATCGTTACTATAGTTACTGTCAGTTCTACAAACCACTGAAAACTCGTGCAAGTCGCAGCAAAGCTTGAAGCAAAGACAGAATATGGCAATAAAGAAAAAGTTGTATGTAGCAAAGCCTCGCGTAAGAAATAATACAGAAATCCTATTATTTTTTTTTTGCCCCTGGTAAAGGTAACAAACACACACCGAAAGCTTGGTGTGTCTTCCCTTTGCCTCTGTGTTTTACTGTATCGTTTCCGTATCATTACTTATGCGAGGCTTTGCCACATACAACTTTTTCTTTTTTGCCACATTTTGTCTATACTGCCAGTTACTGAATTTACAGTCTCTGTAGAAATAAAGCGGCCCATCTTAGTCATGTTTTGAGTAAAAATCAGTTGTTTTTCATTTGTCTTTGTTACTTTTTGGTGGCTTCATGAAATCTTGTAAGGTGGCGATAGTCGCATTCTTTTACAGTGTTACGTACTGACAAAACAGTGCATTTGTGCAACACCGGGAAATAAACGTGTGGGATGGTCCACTTTAGCGCCACAGCGATCATATCACCCTCGTTTTTCTTCACATCAGTGAGGCATTTGATGCTGTTGATAACTGAAGACATTACAAATTAATCTAAAAGTGGCTGAGAAGAAAAACAAAAATCAATGTATGATATGATTGCTGTATATTGATATCGCCTAACTGAAAATGGAAATGGGCAGATAAATGCTTTTTGCAAATCACTCACAAATATCGCAGACAATTTCTGACCTGATTCCACCCCCTCCCCACCCCGCTCCTCCTGGGAATACAAGCTTGATTACAAGGTACACCTGACAGGGCGGAGGGCAGTTATCAATAGCTTGGCTTGAGCTCTCAGAGGGCAAAGGGCACAACTAACGAATGATTCTATAATTATTTGGCACCGGTTATTTGGGCCATGCATCCAAAGCATAATATTTTTTATTGTGACCAATTACTGGCCAGTTTCTGAAAACATCACTTTAGGCATTTCGCCATCAAAGACAGGTTTTTGTGGCCAACCAATATGATCCTAACTCTAACTTTCGTCCTAACCCTAAAACTATCTGGAAAATTCACTGTGCAAACAAAAATCAAATTTGGCCGCCACATGGCGCAAATAGTCACTCTATAAGTATTACATCCTTGTGCGTTTTTTTTCTTTTTAGAATGAGCGGGATCACCACCCTTTGTCTCTAAAACTGCCTGTTGCATTTAGCTGAAATTTTGCTTGGGCTCACACTTCACATCAAACCTCATGGAACTGATTTTTTACTTGTTTAACTGTGGCTTAATTCTGATGTTTGTTTCTTTGAGCTTTATGAAAATGAAAAAAAAAGATAATTAAACCAAATTATTATAACACCATTTCTGCAGTCCTAAACTGTGCGAATAGACGGCTTTGAGAATACCTCTTTTGTGAGAATAGGTGGGAATCCATAACCGCCTTGTGACCTGCCCACTCTGATCCTTGTGCTGATGATGAACTTGCCCTCGGGGTCAAGGTCTTCCAGCTTATGCTTTTCAAGGTCGCCGAAATCCGCGTTTGGGTGGTGAATGTTCTTTTTCTCTGGTAGCTTGTGATAGTCTTTGATGACGGGATCCAGCACATCGCAGAACGTTTTGTAAGCTTCCGGGTCGCAGGCATAAATACCCACCCCACTGTCTAAGTTTTCGCATCCTGAAGGAAGAGAAAGAAAAGATAGGCACGTTTGAGTAATCTTTTCATGGCTAAATTAGTTTGCAAACATGCATGGGATAATGATGAGGGAAAGCGTACAGGCGCATCAAGTCAAAGATTTGTCAGAAAAGTGTGACCATCTAAATGCATGGCTAAACAGATTGCCAGAGTTTGTTGTTCAATATAAGAACAGAACTATTTTAAAAGTTTAATTGTAGTGAATGCTCTTTTGACGGCCTTGGACTTCGTGTTATAATATCAGTTTCCCACATGGGTTTTCCATTCACTGGGTGGTCTTGCTCACACCCCACAAGTCCGAGGTTGCAGAGGAGCGGCTACCTTACCTAAAGATTCCGCCCACACTCTTGGCCATTCCGGCCATGTTGACAACCCTTGGTCTCGCCCACGTGTCGGCCATTCCAGACATGCTCACCATCATTATAAAATGACCACGAGTACAGTTTTAAGTGGTAGTCGTGGGGGCCAACAGCCTTCGTCTGAGGCCTCCGAGAAATCAAAGAATTTGCCTTTTGATTAGAGAATAAATGCCAAGGAGTTGCTAGAAAATCTTGTGTTTGTTATATTTCGTCAAAGAACATTAAAATCCTCTCTCACATCACATTCGCGATTTCTGTGTATACGCTGGATGCGTATAGGAATTGCATCCCAGTTTGACTGACTTATCATTTTTTTCCCCAGCCATTGTTTATAAAGAATGTTTGCAGTGAATTAGTTTGGTATGGTTTTTATTTTTCGTCTGAAATTGATGATCTTCCAGTCTGTCGACTTCTGCCACATTCCTATGTGTTAATACGTTTTGTGAATGTACGTGTTTCAGTGGATGTTTTACCTTTTAAAAGAAAAGGAGAAAGATGTTGAAAAAGTCAATAAACTTTAAACAATTTTTACTTTATTTGGGGTCACTGAAAATTAACTGCTTTGAAATTAACACCTCGGTGGATTTAAATTTTTGTTAATGAGCCTCTGTGCCTAAACCAAGGTAATCGGTAAAATCACCGTCGTAAAGAAATCAGGTGTTTTGTTGGATCCACGCCAATTTTTGTTTTCCCTCAAACTGAATACGTCTTTTCTGGTGCAAGAGGATGTGGCCAGGAGGTAATTTGTCCGTAAGAATCACCTAGCTGTTTGTCGGTGGTGTAAACAGGAGATTCAGTTGGTGCTTGAAAAGCCAAACCGGCACTGATTTCATTCACAATACTCTTTTAGAGATTTCAGGACACGGTACGTCATCTGGCAACCATCGAAATTAACCTTGTCCTTGCAACTGTTTAAATTACTAAAATTTCTTTCTTTCTTTTTCTCTTTCTTTCTTTCGTTTAAAGTGTCATGATAATTTTGTTTTTTGCAGGTAGATTTTCCAGATCGGGAAAATTCGAAATTTTTGGACTATTAAGAATGATTTGGCTAGATAATACAATAATGCCATCATCGTCTGAGCTGTAACTCTGTGCACCACCTGTTAAACTTTAAAAGGAAAAAAAATACTACTTTCTATAAATTCATTAACACTACTTCTGCTACTGAAAGAAAGTAGAGAAAATTGCCCATTTCTGTACCTACTGATTGAAGAATAAAGTCGTAAGTAAATTAATTGTAAATGATCTCAAAATAAGCTAGAACTATTTACTCAAGGTCTTCTTCTAACACAAATCATGAAGATAATGCCAGTACAATTTTATTAGCCATGAGAGATAGGCTGTGTTTGATTTATACTGAAACAGTTTCACTTCCAAGTTTACATTTGCACTAACATTCAGTGCACATACACAATATATATACTTTCGTCAAGGAAAAGAACTGGCACAATACTACTAAGATTTTTCAGGCGAACAGACTACTAAGAGGTAAAGAAAACAACCTTCTTAAGGCGTTTTATATGATCAGTACACGGGAAATGCCCCCAGAAACGGTTCTCCTCTACCCTCTTCCAGCGGCGGATCTACTATGAAACCAATGGAGCTTAAGCTTCAGGGCCCCTAATACCGGAGGAGCCCGGAAGAAACTTTCTTTAATGAGTGAATTCTGGGTGTTGCCCTATTGTCGCTGGTTGCGAAAGGGGCCTCATAACAGTTCAAGCTTCCTGGGTCCTCAGAATGTAGGTCCTCCACTACCCTTTTCATCCCCCCCCCCCAACACACACACCAAACTGAGTTAGCTATAGACTGGAAAGGTTTTAATGCAGTTCGCCATTAACACAGATAGAATGGTTTAGAGCTGTGGTCTGGTGCGCACCACCTACATCTGTCAGGACTATAAACTGAAGATAATGCATGCCGTTAATGACTCCCCAGGCCCGGTACATCGATGTTTTTGTGCTCACCAACAGTAGTAGTTGACTGGGTTTATTGTCTGTGGGAGATTATCTGGCATTAGCGAAATGAATGGTTGGTTATTTGTTATCTAGACGTGCCAGCTTGTCTACACATTTGTACCCTTCACTGGTTTAACACTAGAGTCAGATAATTCCCTTTTTTCTTCCTGTTTTTGACATTTTGCTTGATTTTTTTTTCTCTTTTAACTGCGGCAACAGGCACTAGAATTAATCATCATTACGAGCGGTAAAAATATCTCGTCCGCCCTGCGCATAGTAACTTAAAGTGCTGGTGTTATCTTGACACTAAATTGCCTGATGACATCAAATATACATTATGGGATACCAACGGTATAATTTATCCTGCACAAGGAGGAGACGACGAAGAAGAAAAGGAGAACAAGAAGAGCAGCGGCAACAACAACGATGACAACGACAAAAACAACAACAAAAACAACAGCAACCACAACAATAACAACACAACAACAACAACAGCAGCAGCAGCAGCAACAACAACAATAACAACACAACAACAACAACAGCAGCAGCAGCAGCAACAACAACAATGACGACAACAAAACATCAACAATAACAACAGCAACCACAACAATAACAACACAACAACAACAGCAGCAGCAGCAGCAACAACAACAATAACGACAACAAAACATCAACAATAACAACAGCAACCACAACAATAACAACACAACAACAACAGCAGCAGCAGCAGCAACAACAACAATAACGACAACAAAACAACAACAAAAACAACAGCAACCACAACAATAACAACACAACAACAACAGCAGCAGCAGCAGCAACAACAACAATATGCCACGGGCGGGAGAGGGGGGGGGGGTAGCTTTGATGACTCAATGACTGTGAGCAGAGCGGCGCTGGATGACATGAATGAAGATCGTTAATTTTCCTCTCGGCAAGGAATGAGAGAGTGCAAGGAATTATTGTGAATAACTCAGCGAGGAGAATGAAATAGGCTACAGAAAGATTCAGATGAAGACTAACATTGAGAGTGAGAGAGAGAGAGAGAGAGAGAGAGAGAGCGAAGTGCAATAGAAGAGGTGGAGATGGAGCAAGGAATGAACAAAGAGTATCTTTTATCGCAGAATACCAGAATACATGTTTTGTGTGTGTGTGTGTGTGTGTGTGTATGTGTGTGTGTGTATGTGTGTGTGTGTGTGCGCGCGCGCGCGCGTGTGCGGGGGGTGGGGGGAGGAGGAGAGAAACTCGATTATTTTATAAAACGAAAGACCGGAAGAAAGGAAGAGAAGATAATGTGTTACAGTGAGAGGGACAGAAGAGGGAGGTAGAGAGAATAAGACAGAGAGAAGGAAGGATGGAGAGAGATACGGAGAGAGAGAGAGGGAGGACAGACAGAGACAGAGGGGGAAAACAAGAGAGAGGCGCAGAGAGAAAGAGAGAGAGAGAGAGAGAGACAGACAGACAGACAGACAGAGAGAGAAAGCATAACGTGAACAAAAGGATGAAAAATTATGCCATATGGTTCTTGATGTGTTTCTGTTTCCCCAAAAGCTCACCCAAGCTAACTTATCAACTAGATGTAGCGTGATTAGCGAAATTAGTCCATGCATACCAAAGAAAACAGCGAGTAAATTGCATCCCTTGTTCGCGAGCAATTCCTCACCTGCTCACCACCGCACATAAAGTTCGCATACCTTTCTAAATAGCTTGAGCAGCATGGCATGGTGCTCTCTCGCTCTCTCTTTCGCATTCCATACCTGCGTATGCAAGACCTATTATTAAATGCTCATCATACATACAGTTCAACCTTGGAAGGCGCACCGCGTCGTAGACAGGGGCGTATGTTACTCACACTTTTCAACAGTGTTGTTTTAGGTGCGCACCTCTGGCTATGAAACGCGCTAGACTGCATTCGTAATACATGACATTGGTGTGCACTTTTCCAGTGACACAAATTTATATGAAGGTTCATTCTAGATTGACCCATTCGTACAAATGTGTCAAGCGAAACTACTGAAAATGTGTGCGTCTTCTACAGATCTGCAGCGTCAATCAAATCATTCCGTCCACGGTTTCAATCTATCTATCTATCTATCTATCTATCTATCTATCTATCTATCTATCTATCTATCTATCTATCTATCTATCTATCTATCTATCTATCTATCTATCTATCTATCTATCTATCTATCTATCTATCTATCATCCACCTTGGATGGTTCCATTAAATGCAGCGTTTGACAGTTTTCCAATGCACACAGCAAACTATATTTCTCTGTATTTGGCGAGCATCTAAAAACTCCGTAAAAGAGATAGCATTTCCTAGGAAACTTCATAAGAAAAATCTAAGCGAAATATTCTGTCCTTTAGACTTAATGGGAATTTTTTTACACTTCGTCTTTTTAACAAACCTAGTTCTTGGATGAAGTCTTTGAAATTTGAGACATTTCAACGACTGGTTAAAGAAAAGACGGATGTTTACAGTAGCGTGTCAAGTTTTACAGAATTTACCTATCTCATTGCGATCTTTGAGTCTCAGGTATGCGGTTCCATAGTGGCGCAGGTATCCTGGAGACCAATCTATTTGTTGCCTGGTCTATCACCTGGTCTATTAATGTTATCTATGAATTACTTCCCCTCCTCCCAAATGTGCACGCGCTTACGCAATAAAAGGCAAAGTGCACGTTTGTTTACTCCCCACAGCACGTGCATCAGACAGCGTAAATACTTAATAGCCAACATTCCGTGAGCGAACTTGCATGTTGTACGCACGCGAGCATTTTAGCTAAGATCATAGGGCGCTCGTCATGACAGAGGGGTCGGGTAAGGGATGCGGGAAATAATAGTCCTGGCCGAAAGTGATGGACGTGCGGGGGTGAAGAGATGACTGTCAACAGAATTATGAAATAAAACTATTATCTTTCCGTGAGTGATGCTGTCATTACGTCCTTTTATCAATATTCACAGGATTTCCTACCATAATTTTATTCTTCTGCCTCAATTAAAATCAGTGTCACGTGAATACACAATGGGAGTTTACAAAGTTGGTCAGGGATCTGTCCTTTGGGAGGATCGTTGCTCTCAGCATCTGAACTTCGCTTTTCTTGTAGTAGTTTTTGTTACTTCTTGTTTTTCGTTTTGGAGTTGTTCGTGTTTCTCGTTATGGCTTTCTTGTTGAATCTCGTTTTGGCATTCTCCATGTTTCTCGTTTTGGCATTCTCCATGTTTCTCGTTTTGGCATTCTCCATGTTTCTCGTTTTGGCATTCTCCATGTTTCTCGTTTTGGCATTCTCCATGTTTCTCGTTTTGGCATTCTCCATGTTTCTCGTTTTGGCATTCTCCATGTTTCTCGTTTTGGCATTCTCCATGTTTCTCGTTTTGGCTTTCTCCATGTTTCTCGTTTTGGCATTCTCCATGTTTCTCGTTTTGGCTTTCTCCATGTTTCTCGTTTTGGCATTCTCCATGTTTCTCGTTTTGGCTTTCTCCATGTTTCTCGTTTTGGCATTCTCCATGTTTCTCGTTTTGGCTTTCTCCATGTTTCTCGTTTTGGCTTTCTCCATGTTTCTCGTTTTGGCTTTCTCCATGTTTCTCGTTTTGGCATTCTCCATGTTTCTCGTTTTGGCTTTCTCCATGTTTCTCGTTTTGGCTTTCTCCATGTTTCTCGTTTTGGCTTTCTCCATGTTTCTCGTTTTGGCATTCTCCATGTTTCTCGTTTTGGCATTCTCCATGTTTCTCGTTTTGGCATTCTCCATGTTTCTCGTTTTGGCATTCTCCATGTTTCTCGTTTTGGCATTCTCCATGTTTCTCGTTTTGGCATTCTCCATGTTTCTCGTTTTGGCTTTCTCCATGTTTCTCGTTTTGGCATTCTCCATGTTTCTCGTTTTGGCATTCTCCATGTTTCTCGTTTTAGCATTCTCCATGTTTCTCGCTTTGTCTTTCATCTTGTTTCTCGCTTTGTCTTTCATCTTGTTTCTCGTTTTAGCTTTCGCATTGTTTCCCGTTTTGACTTTTGCCTTGTTTGTCGTTTCAGGTTTCGTCTCGTATGTCGTCTTGGCTTTCATCTATTTCTTGTTCTTGTTCCTGGTTGTTTACTTTACAAAGTGTAACATACGAAAACAGATATTTAAACTGAATGATAATTAGAAAGATCACATTGACAAGCAACAAAGGGCTCTTTGACATCTTGAAGAAAGTAAAAATACATATAACGGTGTATAATATAATATTGGTATTGGATTGACAGTGGTGAAAACAATAAGAAAAACAAATACGAGTTGTTCATAAGTACACATGTGGTAAGGCACATTCTTTCAACTCTCCTAATAATCATTAGTTTGCTTTTCAGTCAAGAAACAAATATAAACAGAAATTGTGTACCACACATTTTAAAACTTTATTTAGAAAGTCTTACTTGCCATTTCTTGTTTGCAAAACTGATCTAAATTGTACAAGGGACCAACAAAAAAAAAAAAGAGAGAATTATTTAAGACCTATTTAAGCTGGTGGCGCACTGAGCCATTGAGAGTTATGACTCACTGCTCAAAGCCTCGCTTCCCGCCAGCTGAACTAAGACAGTTTTGACGCGTCCAAATTGGTGAGACAAACTTGTTTCGGTCTACGTCCAGCCGCGTTTAGGTCTTTATTTTAGGAGGTTCGCTACCCTTGGCATTTACATCACACTTTTCTTGTGGTGGTAGGGATTTATTTCTTAGAATTTTGCCCGAGTAGGGGCCTGTTCGGCCTGCTCTTCACGATTTCCAACTGCCAAGGTATCTTTAACGTGCGGAATGTTCACACGGGCCCTCCGAATTTTTCGTCCTTATCCGAGAAGACTGGGTGCTCGATCTTACCTACCATAGGATCAGGGACAGGAAAATATGAGAAAAATCCCAAAATTCAAATTGGTCTGCACCGACCAAGATTCTAACGCGGTACTTTCGGCATGAAAGGCGAGAACCTTGCCTCTAGACCACCGTGGCCCGATCTACGTCCAGCCAGTGCGCCTTGTCCATTTTCTCTCCGAAGTCCACATTTTGCAATAAAACGGAGACAAGATACAGTCAATACACTTTGGAAAATCAGACCAAGTGGCGATGGCAAACCGTTTCACTATACGGGGCAAAAACAACAAGCAGCGCGGTCCCAGGAAGGAATGAATGATTAAGTTCTATTAATACCCCGTTTGACATTTCTTGCATGTTGCTTCCTGCGCATATCAGGTATCCGAACAGATAAACAAGATGAAAGAAGATACCCTGGTGGGGCTCAGCATTCACGCTTAACGCGCACTTCAGGAATGAGGACACTTCACAGCATTGAGACACACACACTCATAATATGGTGAGTGCAACTGAGTGCTTTCAGTAGTGGGGGGGGGGGGCGGGGGGCTTTATAGGGGGCTTTATGACCGCTAAAGATAACCAAATGAACGGGCGGACCTGCGAACATACATTGAGGGTTATAATCTCACAGATGTGTACATCAATGTTGCATATAAGGCAAAAAAGGAGAAGGCGGCAGCTAGCGCGCACAAAATAGTGAGTGTTAAATATGACATCACAGAGGTATATAATTATCCTTGTTCCATGTACAGAAAAGGAAAAGGAGAGGGCGGGAGACAAACAGGGAGAGGGGAGGAGGGGGAGAGCACTTCATTCACGCCATTTTGAATTTACACTGAGTTGTGTTCAGCGCCACAGGCAGCAGGATTTCAGCTCCACTGTTTTTTCAAATTTTTAGAAGGATTTTATATTTATTAGACTTTGAAGTTTGCACCAAAGAGTTCCTCTTGTTTCAGTGATTCTGAGGATCTAATTTATTTCAAGATGTTTCAACATGAAGTGATTTTATTCTATGTTTTATCTTATCTTGTGGCCATTTTTAGGCTTCACTGTGCTGATTTTAACACCAACACTCAGCATAACAACATGAGTGACCCAGTTACTGACAGTAGAGAGTCAGACTATTGTGAACACACTAGTGTAAATATGACCAGCTTTGTTTACACAAGAGAACAATTGCTCCAGTGTAGAAATAACAACATCAACAAACTGCCCAAGCAGGTTTTCCAACTACTGAAAAATCTACACATCTGTAAACAGAAACACAGAAAGAGGGGAGCAAGAGGTGGGACCAGAAGAAGAATAAAATCTGTACTGAGTGAGAGAAAAATAAACAATACAGTTAAAGGCTTCCATCAAAGTGGAATAAATAAAAACAACTTGATTCCAATTGACACAAGAAACAAATTTAGAGATGTGACCTGTGGAAAAAACATTCGTATTGGGTATACTAATGCACAGTCAGCATGTAATAAGACAACAGACTTGTGTGGCATCATTGGTGACTATGACATTGACATCATGATTATCACAGAAACCTGGATCCATGAACACGGTCATGAGCATGTAATTTCTAAACTCACTCCACCGAGTTATTCTTATAAATCATTTCCTAGAAAGAACAAAAATGGAGGTGGCATTGGTATTGTCTACAAAAATACTCTCTCTTCGGCCTTGAACTTTGGTGAGAATCCTGATACTGTTACTTCATTTGAGTCTGCGATTATGACTTTGTCATTACCTCACAAGAAAATAAAATTTGTCCTGCTATATAGACCACCACCTAACAAGAAAAACAATCTCAAAACATCAGATTTTTTGACACAATTTGAAGAAATTTTGATTTTAAACAACATCGAAAAGCAGGAACTTGTCTTCATGGGTGATTTTAACTTGCATTACGACTCCAAAACATCTGCTGATGTAAATTTTATGAAACGTTTATTTCATGAACATCAAATGACACAACATGTTGAATCCAGCACACACAAATTTGGCCATATTCTTGATTGGATTGTTACTTCGTCCAAATTTACTTTTGCATCAGCGGTGGTAAATACCAACAAACTAATATCTGACCACCATTTTCTATATTTCGCAATTCCTTACAAGAAACCCTTGCCAAAGAAAAAGAATGTAAAATGCAGAGACGTGAAGAAAATTAACTTAGAAAATTTCAAATTAGATTTGAGAACAACGTTGGCTGACTCAGAAGACATCAATGCTGAAGTTCTGACAGAAAAAATCCAAAGCGTCTTAAACAGTCATGCTCCGGAAACATCAAGGACTGTGACCGACAGGACACCATCACCATGGTTCACGTTGGAAACAAAAGCAGCAAAACAGGCCAGGCGACGAGCAGAAAGGAAATGGAAGAAAACAAAGTTACAAATTGACAAAGAAATATACATTCACCATAAGAAACTTGTGAATGACACCATTCGAAAAGCTAAATGTGACTATTACAACTCAAGGTTTTGTGAAATTCAAAATTCAAAACAATTTTTCAATTTGTCCAATGATTTGTTGGGCAAACAGAAAAGGATCAACCTGCCAACTTCAATAGAAAAGGAACATCTGCCTAATGCATTTGGGGACTTCTTCATGGACAAAATAGAAAAAATTAGAGACAATTTAAGTAGTTGTGATATAACTAGTGAAAATTCTGTATTTGTTGGGAATAATCTTTCTTGTTTCAGTGAAGTTAGCAGTGATGAAATCAATGACATAATTTGTTCTGCTGCTACTAAGCAATGTGAACTAGATCCCATGCCCACAGACTTGTTAAAAAAATGCTTACCTGATCTTTTACCATCCATCATAAAAATTATTAACACTTCTTTATGTACAGGTGCTGTGCCAGAGACCTATAAAGTTGCACTCGTTAAACCTTTGCTTAAGAAAGTTAATCTTGACTCTGAAAACTTGAAAAACTATAGACCAGTATCTAATCTTCAATTTTTATCAAAGATTTTAGAGAAAGTAATTTTAAAACAACTACTTGGTTATCTAAACAATAACGCTCTCTGTGAATCATTCCAGTCAGCATATCGTGCAAATTGTAGAACTGAAACTGCTTTATTGAGGATTGTTAATGATTTGTTTGGATTACTGGACAAGGGCTTGGTTTCGTGTTTAAACATTCTTGATCTATCAGCTGCCTTCGACACTATAGATCATGAAATTATTCTTTGCAGATTAGAAGCAACCTATGGGATCTCTGGTATAGCTCTGAAATGGTTCAGGTCCTATCTATGTGACCGAAAACAAATTGTTGTAACAGATAACATAAAATCAAAAGAATACATACTGCCATATGGTGTTCCACAAGGCTCAGTTTTAGGTCCCACTCTCTTTATTATGTACATTGGGCCCCTGTCTAATATTTTTAAAGATCATGGTCTTTATTACCATCAGTATGCTGATGATGTCCAACTATATCACCCTGGTACGACTTTAGGTCATGTTGACAATGTTATAAAATGTGTGTGAAAGTTGTTTTTTGGACACAAAAGAATGGATGAACCAAAACAAACTAAAGCTAAATGAAGACAAAACAGAAGTTATGATTATTGGAAAGAAAAGACAAATTACTGCAATTAAAAATGTAAAATTAAATATTGGTGAAAGCACTGTAGCAAACGTGAATAAAGTTAAAAACTTAGGCACAATTTTAGAATCAGATCTCAGCATGGAAAATCAAATAAGTTCATTATGTCGATCATTAATGTTTCAATTAAAAAACATCAGCTCTATTCGTCCATTCATATCCCAAGAGGCAACTCGAATACTTATCACTTCACTTATGTTTTCAAAGCTTGATTATTGTAACTCTCTGCTCTTTGGAATTCCGAGCAACAAAATAAAACGCCTTCAGATAATTCAGAATAATGCAGCTAGACTGATTTTTAGAAAATCAAAAAGAGAATCTGCCTCAAGCCTTATTGACCAACTTCACTGGCTTACTGTTGAAAACAGAATAAAATTTAAAGCTGCAGTTTTGGTTTACAAATGTCTTGAAGGTTCAGCTCCCTCCTATCTTTCGGAACTTTTGAAAAAACATGAGTCTGATAGATTTTTAAGATCTACTACAGAAAACAAACTGGTTGTTCCCAGGTGTAAAACATCAAATTATGGAGATAGAGCTTTTAGTTGTTTTGGTCCCTGTGTGTGGAATTCTTTACCACAAGAGGTTCGAAATTCTGCCTCTCTAAACATATTTAAAAACAGGTTAAAAACATTTCTTTTTAAAAACTGAATCTTATAGCTTGCTATGGATGTATAAAACTAGTTTGTCTGTGTGTGTGTAAGTTTATTTGAATGTGCTTTTATGATTTTTTACTGTGTACAGCGCCTAGAGCTTTTAATGTTTTAGTCCTGGCGCTATATAAATGTATCTGCGGCAGGATTCGAACCCACCACCATATCTAACTTGAGTAAACCATCTTGACCACCACAATTTATTATCGGCCCACACTCATGAACCTTGTGAAATACAGCACATCATAGCATTTGATTGTTGTAATGTACCGTAACTGATAAGGCGGCGAACAACAACAACAGCAGCAGCAGCAGCAGCAGCAGCAATAGCAATGAAAATAATGACAACGGACAATACTTCAACAACAACAACAATAGAAACAACGATGAAAATACAACGGACAATATTTACAAAACAGCGGCAACAACAACCACGATAAAAATACAACGGGCAATACTTATGTCAGCAACAACAACAACAACAACGACAATAAAACAACAACAACAACAGCTAATCTAATCTTTGGCCGGCAATTCCAAATATTTTCTAAATCAATGTCTGTATCTGTGTGGAGTCTTCGTGTTTTCAGACATTTTCAGTAAAACCCGCACACTGAACTTACAGCGTCGCAATCAGATAAGATCACAGTCTCCATTCACGGGAACAGGTAATGCATGTTGTCACGTTGATGGGAAATAAACAGAGAGAGAGAGAGAGAGAGAGAGAGAGAGAGAGAGAAAGAAGAGAGGAAGAGAAAGAGATAAAGAGAGATACAGAGTAGATAGACGCCCTGCGAGAAAAAAAAAGGGTGGGGGGGGGGGGGAAGGGAGACAGACAGAAGAAGATAGACCGACAAGGAGAGAAAGAGAAATAACAGCCCTTCGGGAAAGAAAAGATAAAAAGAGAAGAGAGAAAGACACAGAGATACAGCTTGAGAGAAGGAAAAAAAATGGCGAGAGAAACGGTGAAATTTAGATTAGCTAGAAGCCAGCCAGGATAAAGGAGCGAGAAGGAGGCTGACGGACAGAGGAGGAGAGAGAGAAAGAGAGAGAGAGGGACACAGAGAGAGACAGAGAGAGAGAGAGAGAGAGAGAAAGAGAGAGAGAGAACAGCTCAGAGAGATAGGACTATCAATCAAAAGAACCAGTTACGCATTCTTCAGGACCACGACAAAAAACTGTCATAATAACGATCACCGAGGCAAATTGCGACAAAAAGAATCAACTGCAGAGTGTATCTTCTATTCATGCACCCACGAAAACAAGAACGTTGAGAGTTTCCCTCTCATGACGGGCAAAAATTGCTCGCCTCTTGCTGGGAAACTGACCATTGTCTCTGCATAATGCGCACTTTCTCTCCATCAATGTAATCTCTATTCCCAGTGGCACAGAAGAGGAGCTGGTATCAGCGGCTGGTTATCTGTTGCAGCGTACACATCGAGAACAACGCATTGATCGATGGTATCACAAATAATGCCGAAGTATGACATCCGCTCCGAGGACAGGAAGAGAGCCGCTTTCGAGTCTCCTATTCTGTGCTTTGAGCTAGTGCACACCACAGAGCACTGAACGCAAGAGAAATTTTGTATTTGCCACTGCCGTACATTTCGATGTTCGTGTGGCCAAAAACAACAAAAAAAACAAAAAACAAAAAACATTTTGCAAGCTCTACCTTTGAAGCAAATCAAAATGACTGTGAGATATATTCTAAAAGCCAAACAGATTTTTCAGAATTTACTGTATAGTTTTCTTAAGCCTTTGTGCACATTTTGTACCAAGCCCTATCAAACCAAACCGCGACCCCCCCAGTCTCTCTCTCTCTCTCTCTCTCTCTCTCTCTCTCTCTCTCGTGCTCTTTTTCAGGAACATTTCCGTCGTGCGGGAGCTCGCGATAAATATATATTAAATAAAAAATATATTCAATATCAATGCAAGTCATTACCTTCCCATATTCTGATTTTATCGTGAATTGGCCAACCCGTGCAAGAAAATCTTGCAAAAACCCATTAAATACCGGAAGATGAATCTTTTTAAAAAATTTTTAAACACGATATTGAAAAAGTTTGGTTCGGTTGAGTGTTGAAAATTATCATCGCTGAATATGACTCAAAATAGGTCTCCACAATTTCATTAGTTGAGCGCAAACTAAATTATATTTAAGGAATTGAGGTAAAAACGGCTTATTTCTAGGTTTTGTGATTTGCCCCAGAGTTCTAAGAGTAAGTTTTGCAAGTCGCTCTTACTTATATAGATTAAACACAATATCCAGTCATTCGTATTAAAGAAAGATATAGAAAGAATACAGATTGGTGTCATTTCAAATACTGTGATGAATTCGTGTCCAGTGCCGGATTCAAGCCTGGGTTTTATGGGCTGCAGCCAAGGGGCCTCCGCCAGCCAAAGTTCTCCAGAGACTAAGTGAAATTATAAATATCAAAATCCCAAATTCGTGCTTTTATTATTTACTAGATGACGTACCGGGCATTGCCCGGAATAAACAATCATGTGCTCTCTCTCTCTTACAATAAAAGTAGTAATCTGCAGTCCTGCTTCAGAACTCATGCGCACCAGGACACTGCGCACCAAGCTTGATATGGTTACTTTTTATGACATGCACGGTACTACCAGAGAGTATAGATATCTATACACTCTGGTACTACAACAGAATGGAGCCAAGATGTAGGATGAAAATGACAGCACGATGAAACAATGCATTTTCTATAAATTCAAGAACCAAACTAATCAAAATAATAAAAACTTCCGTGCACCCTCCGCGGTATTTGAAATGAACGACATGTAAAATTTGGTCACTGTAGATGGCCTAATAAAAAAGCCTTTTGCGTTCAAAGGTGGAGAAAGTGCGTAATATATAATTAGATTACTGGGGGGTGGGGGGTCTCAAGGTATCTGTAGCCTAAGGGCCTACAAAATCGAAATCCGGCTCTAATCATGTCATCTAACATTATCAGTTCCTGGAAATTGTATTCTTGTTACTGTTGGAAAGTGAAATGAGGACCAAAACCACCGACTTGGCAAAAATATTCCCACCTAATATCCACCGGCGATTTTATGTACTACTTATACGGAAATAACCATTGCTTTACATATAATATGAAGCCGATCGATAGCGTCTAGACAGTGCAAAGTCCAGGGCGTTTCAGACTCCATGGTGGGAGGCAAGTGAGGGAGAGGGAATGAGGGAGGGGGAAGATGTGGCTGATAGACGCCAGGATGTCGTATATAAACCAATATGCGGAGGCTGGCACAATAGGGCAAAGATCCAGATATCGGCGCCGGTGGTTGTAGGAGGAGGCATGAATAATGCTCAGCAACAGGAGAAAGAAAATCGTTCCTGCAAGAATTTCTCAGAAACAAACTATTTTGTTTCACAAGTTTAGTGGCGCACTGAGTCAAAACTGTTTTGTCTCTCGGTTTTAGTGTGAGATGTGGACTATGGAGCGAAACGGGGACCTCGTCCACTGAGAGAAGATTGAAACAAGACTGTCTCGCTAGTTCGGGTGCGTTAAAACTGCCTTGGGTCAGTTGGCGGATATAGAGGCCTCGCGCCCTGAGTCAAACCAGAACAGGCGCGAAACAGATCTGACTAATTCTTCCACCAGCCTCAAAGACGTAACCGGGAAGGCTTTTAATTCTCTACTCACTGTATCTATAGAAATATTCACAACAGAAGTGAGCTGGAAAAAAAAAGTTGAAAAAAATCATGGCCAGTGAACTTTTTTTTTTTTACAAGAAAATACATCTGACCAATGCCAAGTACACCATAAAGTCAAAATAGTGGAGCAATTTGTACATCTATCTTAGAACATTATTGTTCTCTCGATCTGTTCTCAGAAAGAACTGCTAGCTTGAGAGCTTGGATCCAAGTACTGGATACAAAATGATGAGAATCTATTTTTTTCCAGTACCAAGAGTCAGATTCTTGCTATGACCAAATCTTTCAGGCGGCCGTTGAGTCGGAAGTGTCACAATTCGTTTGCACTACTCCAAATCACTGTCGGCCCATGTGGAACAAAATGTAGCTAAGAACTATGTTACACTTCTAGTGTTCAGTTAGCGTAGAGACCTCTGGCCCAAAAATTCTGAGTCTTGCAAATCTGATTTCAAATGGTCAAATAAATGTGAACATATAAATTTCAAATTCATATCGTAAAAGAAAATAATGTGTTGTTAGATTAGAAGGTTTTGTAAATATATCATAAAACAGCTGGTGAAATTTTTAGGATTTTTTTTTTTTTTTAAAAACAGCATGGCTGTTTGGACCAAATGGACAAAGCAGGTTTTGTTTGCACAGTGAATGTTTGGGAAAGTGCAAAGTTTACAGATATGATTAGGACTGCATTAGGTCTGTTGGCTTCAGCAACTTTTTTTTGTTGGCGAAATGACCACTGTAACCTTTTTTTCTTAACTCTCCAGCGCCCAAACATATATTGCCTCAACCGGATATTTTGAAATGGCGCAAAATGGATTTAACATAGTCAAAAGAATGCAAAACAAATCATTAAATAAGTGAATAAATTGTGTATCATGAAAAATTACTGAGAAATTACAGCTTGTTCCACACGTAGAACACTGGATATCTCAGTGATCTGTATCAAATAAGAAACACTAGTAGCTAGAGAGTTAAAAAAAAAAAAAAGCCACAGACTTGGTCAACAACAACGACAAAAAAAAAAAAAAAAAATCCCTTTGCCAGTATTTTTGCTACATGGTCCAAACAGCCACTGTCATCTTTCGTTTCTTGTTTTTGTTTTTTTATGCAATCGATATGTCATCATTGTTGTGTAATCGATACGTCATCATCATTATGAAAGCTTTGTATTGTTGTGACAATAATCGGCTTTATTTCCATCGTCATCCAAACAATTTCGATCCCCAACCTATTGTGAAACGCTCCACAAAAAGACCCTCCCCAAACATGCTTCATATTAATATTGCACCCACGCAGAGCGTGAACAGTCGAGCCCTAGGATATTACAATTCTCGTGCAAAAGGCCCCTTCATTCCAGCTCCGCTGCGCCCACTGCCCCAATCTCTTTGCATTTTGACGAGGCTATGTTGAGTTTTTTTGTTGCTTTTTTTTCGGACGAAAATATATCTTGTGAATAATAATATAACTTCCCAGATCTAGCGACGCCTGATCGGAATTGGCGGCACAAGAGATAGAAAGTGAAAAACAGGAAGATTTTCTTTGAAAAATCTTGTCATTGTTATTGAATATTGACTTCTCTAGGACACCGAATCATAAAAGAAATCGCCTCTCCCCGTTTCACGCGCGGGTATAGAGATAAACAGAATAACGTGCTCAAATGTCTCCCTTCCCTATGTCTGCTCTATTAGTGACCCAGACAGCCCAAAGGCCGAGAAGCCTGGGGATAGGAGTGGTCAGGGGGGAGGGGATAGAATAAAACCGGGAATCCCATCCAATTTGGTAACTTGTTCTCAGTTCACGAGGCGCATCTGAATGGGGGGCAAATCTGAGATGCGCGCAATACTGCTCACCATGAGATAGCAAACTGAGAAATATTTGGGACTAGATGACCTACCGGGCATTGCCCGGAACAAACAATCATGTGCTCCCCCCCCCCTCTCTCTCTCTCTCTCTCTCTTTCTCTTTCTCTCTCTCTCTCTTTCTCTTTCTCTCTCTCTCTCTCTCTCATGTAATAAAAGTAATAAACTACAGTCATGCTTCAGAATTCATGCGCACCAGAACATTACGCACCAAACTGAACGCTTGATACGATTACTTTTTATGACATGCACGGCACTATATTACGAAACAAACATGCAAAAATACAGATGTTACATAGCAATAAACAGTGTTATTTTTTAAAAATACATGCTTGAAGTAAACAACTTTTAATGATAGCCATCATCTTCCTTATCTCAATTGCCACCTTCCTGCCAAATTTAAGGCCTGAAGAGTGTATAGTTTGGTCAGTTAGTCATGCCAAAGGTTGCGAGTTACTGAAATATATAATAGACTAGCTGAGTACCCGTTCGATGAACAGGTTTGTGTAGTTTTTTTTTTTTTTTGGTGAACTTAAGACGCCTGTGAACTAAGAAAGGCATTAATGCTGCATAGACAGCTTTAAGAGAGATGCAAACAACAGAGGACACCACTTCAGACCGAAAGAAATAAGGACAAAAGCCGAGATGCGTAGGGTCATCCTCAAAATTCAGCGATAGGACCGTACACAGTGTGCAGTGGTGCGCACCGAAAATTTTCAGGAAGTGATGATGTCATAAAAACCTACAGCATGTCAGTGAGCCTAGTGAAACTTGGGGGAACAATACATTTCCAATAAAAAAAACAACTACACCGATTTGAGACTTCTATTAAAAACTGTGCACCCTTACATCCATTCTGATGTACCATATGAAATTTGAAGTCTGAGTGTTGAGTGGTTCAGAAGCCTTTTGCAACGAAAAATCTCAAGTCCACAAATATATACTAGATGACCGGGCATTGCCCAGAATAAACAATCATGTGCTCCACCCTCCCCCCCCCCTCTCTCTCTCTCTCTATTTCTCTCTCTCTCGCTTTCTATCTTATCTCAATTGCCACCTTCCTGCCAAATTTAAGGCCTGAAGAGTGTATAGTTTGGTCAGTTAGTCATGCCAAAGGTTGCAAGTTACTAATAAAAGTAATAAATTCACGAAATATCATAAAAACCACAGAAAAACTGTGGGGTCGCAGCAGGGCTATAAGCAAAGTCAAAATTGAGCAAAAAGAAAAGGTTGTACCCCACACAACCCCCCACCAGTATTGTCCTCACATAAACCTCCTAGGTGGACGAAGTTGACGTCCAGACCTGGAGCTCTTGGAACCCGTAAGATGAGGCCGCTGAGGTGAGGAAGGTGGAGGTGGAGGTGGAGGAGCAGGAGGATTGTTTGTTGGGACAGTTCTGGGCCGTCCACGTTTCGGTGGGTGGGCGATAGGGACTGGTTGTGACGTTTCTATGTGGGCTGGTTTCAGGCGATCAATCGAAATTGTTTCTGTCCGATTTCCCATAAGTATTTGGAAAGTCTTGTCGTCCCGAGCGGCGACGACGTATGGTCCGGTGTATGGGCGTTGTAAAGGACGGTGAGAGGCGTCGCTTCTAACAAAGACATACTTTGCTGTTGCCAAAGTGCTTGGCACATTGTTTGGAGGCCGGCAGTGTCGTGAAGTGGGAGTGGGTAGGAATGATTGGGCCTGGCCGCGAAAGTCATTCAACTGTTCAGTGGCACAGAAAGGAGTGGCAGTGGCAGCAATCAGTTCTCCTGGAATTGTGAGAGGCTCTCCGTAGACTAACTCAGCCACTGAAGCTCCAATGTCCTCCTTTGGAATAGTTCTTAGGCCCAGCATGACCCATGGTAGTTCCTCCATCCAGTTGGGACCATGCAGTCGAGCCATGAGTGAGGATTTGAGAGTCCTATGAAATCGTTCGACGATTCCGTTTGATTGTGGGTGATAGGAAGTCGTGCGATGGATCCTAGTCCCGAGTCTTTCCATGATTTCCGTCCAGAGGGCAGAAGTGAACTGAGAACCCCTGTCAGAAGTAATGTCTGTTGGGATGCCAAAACGAGCTATCCATACACTGATGAGCGCATGGGCACAAGTGACAGTAGACGTGTTGTGAAGTGGTATCACTTCTGGCCAGCGTGTGCTGCGGTCGATGATGGTAAACAGATGGGTGTATCCCTGGGAAGAAGGGAGAGGTCCGACAATGTCCACGTGTATGTGACTGAACCTTTTCTTTGGTGTTGGGATCTGCTCAAGTGGGGCGTGGACGTGTGTGTGTACTTTGGATCGTTGGCAATCCAAACACTCTCTTACCCATTGTCTAACTTGTTTCTTCAAACCACGCCACACGAACTTCTGAGACACAAGTCGTGCTGTAGCTCTTGCCCCAGAATGTGAAAGGTTGTGTATGGTGTCAAACACTTGTCGTCGGAAATCTGGCGGCACCACTGGCCGTGGTTTTCCTGTGGAGATGTCACACAGCAGTTGAGGGCCTGTTGGTTCCACAGCTGTATGAACCAAACTGAGATTTGTGATGGCTGTGCAATAGGCCTGAATTTCCTCACTTGCAGCCTGAGAAGTAGCCATTGCTGAGTAGTCCACGCCTACCGACACATTGGAGATAGAGCGTGAAAGGCAGTCAGCGGCGACATTGTCTCTACCTGAAATATGCCTGATGTCTGTTGTGAACTGAGAGATGAAGGCCAGTTGTCTTTGTTGGCGACCAGACCAGGGCTCTGTGACTTTTGACATCGAGAAAGTCAGGGGTTTGTGGTCAGTGAAAACGCAGAATGATCGACCCTCAAGCAGGAACCGGAAATGACGAATGGAGAGATAGATGCCGAGCAGTTCTCTGTCAAAAGCGCTGTACTTCCTCTCAGCGGGACCCTTTCGCCGTTTGAGGTGGGGGAAAACCCTCAATTGCTTTGACCTTGGAAGGAAGAGGCGTAGACCCTAATGGAGTGATGTGGTGACCTAAGAAGTCAATCTCCGAGACTCCAAAAACACATTTCTCCAGTCTTACCACCAGACCAGCGTCACACAATCTTCCACAAACAGCGTGAAGATCTTCCAAATGTTGGGCCTCCGAATCGCTAGCGACCAGGATGTCGTCTATGTAGTTGAAAGCACATTTGAGGTCTTGGAGCAGAGAGTCCACCAAGCGCTGAAATGCTTGTGCAGCATTCTTGAGACCAAACGGCATGCGCAGAAATTCATACAGGCCGAATGGAGTGATGATTGCCGTCTTTTCGATGTCCTCTGGGGCCATGGGTATCTGATGGTATCCACGAATGAGGTCGATCTTGGAGAAGATAGTTTTCCCTTTCAGCCCGGATGAGAAATCCTGGATGTGAGGAACGGGGTACCGGTCTGCTATCGTCCTGTCGTTGAGGCGACGAAAATCCCCGCATGGTCTCCACTCTCCACTAGCTTTAGGAACCATGTGCAAAGGTGATGCCCACGGGCTGCTAGATCGTCGAATCACTCCCATATCCTCCATTTTCTTAAATTCTTCTTTCGCCGTGGCTAGCTTGTCGGGTGCCAGACGACGTGCCTTAGCATGGATAGGGGGGCCAGTAGTAGGCACATGATGATGGACGCCATGCTTCACCTCTGAAGATGAAAAGGTGGGTTGGAGGATTTGTGGAAACTCAGAAAGTACTTTCCTGAACCTGTTGCTCTGCGGAGCAATAGGAGCGAGCTCTTGTATCGATGCATACGCAACTTGATGGATGCTGCAAGGGTAGATGGCCAACGAGTCAGCCTTGATGAGCTGCTGGCCACGTATATCAACAAGTATGTTGTGTCGGCGAAGGAAGTCTGCGCCGAGTAATGGCCGTTTCACATCCGCTACCACGAATCTTGCCGTGAAAACTCTATCCCTGGTCCTAATTGGTATGATACGCGTACCATAGGTTGCAATGTTAGAGCCATTAGCAGCGAGGAGTGGAGGTCCGCAGGTACCGGTGCGTTTGTCCAACAGTGTTGCAGGAATGGCTGATACCTGTGCACCCGTGTAAACCAAGAAGCGACGTCCTGTGATGTTGTCGACTATAACCAGTTGTGGAGAGCCCGGGCCAGCAGAAGTTTGAGAGACGGGTGTCACTACTGCTGACCCTGCCTGGCGTTTCCCTGGTTCCTGTTGGAAGTTGAAGAGGAACGAGGTTTGGGGGCAGGATGTGTGCACGGTTGGATGCACTTGCGTGCCTGTACTCCAAAACGATTGTGGTACCAGCACACTGACGAGCTTTGACCACCGCTAGATCTAAGTCTAGGTGCAGAGGGTGATGGCTGTGTTGCAGCGATGTTTACCTCTAGCACTGCGTTGGAGTTTGGAATGACGGACAGGTACAGTCGGTCCGCTTCCTGTGCCAGTAGCCTGTAGTCAGCAGTGTGTGACGCTGCCAGGGGTGTTCTCACATGTTCAGGCAGTTGTTGTAAGAACAGGTGTTTGAATAGGAAACATGGGCTATGGGGCCCAAGAAGAGCCAGCATAGAGTCCATTAGTTCCGATGGTTTGCGGTCACCAAGTCCCTGAATGTTAAGAAGGAGGTGGGCTCTTTCTGATTCAGATTTGCCAAAAGCAGATAAAAGGAAAGCCTTAATAGCCTCATACTTGCGTTCTTGCGGTGGGGAAACGAGCACAGATAGAGCCCGTGTTGCTGTTTGACTGTCGAGACTGGCCACCACGTGGTAATACTTTTGTGTCATCCACGGTGACGTTACGGATGGCAAACTGCGCCTCCGCTTGAGCGAACCACGCTTCTGGGTTGGTGGTCCAAAATGTTGGCAGTTTCAGAGAAACAGCCAACACTGCTTTGTGTTCTTCCATGGTGGAAACTCTTGGAATTTCGTTCCAAGTTCGGGGTCACCAATGTAGACGTAGGACTTAGATAAAGCTAAGACAGCCTACCTGTCTCTTGAGTTGACCTTGTAGTCTATCAACACATCGCCCCTCACTACCGTTATATCGTCACTTCCTGTCCCTCTCCATCGAGAGTGGTTTCCCTTGTGAGGTCAATGCGATCGTACTCCGTAGTGTTTATGTTTCGCATTACCCCACACATGCAAAAATACAGATGTTACATAGCAATAAACATTGTTATTTTTTAAAAATACATGCTTGAAGTAAACAACTTTTAATTATAGCCATCATCTTCCTTATCTCAATTGCCACCTTCCTGCCAAATTTAAGGCCTGAAGAGTGTATAGTTTGGTCAGTTAGTCATGCCAAAGGTTGCAAGTTGCTGAAATATATAATAGATAAAGGTAGATCTGCGTATTCCTTCTTCTTCTTCTTCTTTTTCTTCTTCTTCGTGTCAGATTGTTTATATCAGGAGACCGGTAGGCTTTATGAAGGACGTTGTGCTCCTGAGATCCTCTGCTGTCCCGTATAGCTTAGTTTGTAGTGCCGCACATTGGGGCCAGCTGTCTTCCCTCTGTTGTCTAATAGGGAGCATTGTTGGAGGACGTGTTCTGCATTCTCTGGGTTATTTCCACACGGGCATGTCTCAGTTTCCCCAACCCTGAATTTTTTTGGGTAAAGATGCCGCCGGAGTCTGTTATGTCCAGTGCTTAGCCTAAAGATTACAGTTTGCTCCTTTCGGCTCAGCAAGTGTATCGCATCATCTGTTACATAGCTGGAGTGACTTTGTTTCCACTTGGATTTCAAGGCTGCCTTAATGTGACTTTTGGCCTCTGAGAATGTTATATTTAAAGATATTCCAAAAAAAAAAGCTGTTGATAGGGGTCCGTAGTATTTTACACGGTAAGTTGTAGATGAGCAGTGAACACAACTCAGTATTTTCTTTATTCGGCTCTGCAATTATACTACGGTCCCCTAACAACAAGCTCCATAGAATTGACACTGATCGAATTCCTAGAACGATTAGAAACACTGAAAAAAGTAAACCCTTGGGACGAGATGGTCTAGAGGCAAGGTGCTCGCCTTTCATGCCAAGGGTACCAGGTTCGAATCCCGCTCGCTGCAGGCGTGTTTGAATTTTTGGGTTTTTCTCATATTTTCCGGTCCCTGATCCTATGGTAGGTAGGATCGAGCATTTAGTCTTCTCGGATAAGGACAAAAAACTCGGAGGGCAAGTGTGCACGTTGCGCACGCTAAAGATACGTTGGCAGTTGGAAATCGTGAAGAGCAGACTGTAAAGGCCGCTGCCCGGGCAGAATTCTAAAAAACGAATCCCTATCACAACAAGAAAAATAAAACAAAGAAAAGTGAGGTGTAAATGCCAAGGGCAGCGAAACCTCCTAAAATAAAGAGCTCAAACACAGAAGTAAAACCTTGGGAGGAAATATAGAAAACAACAACAACATTAAACAATATGATGGAGCATTAAAACTAAAAAACTTGGACAAAAATAAGCATACCAAAACAAGAGGAACACGAAAATCAGGTTTATTATTAGATAACGAATCAGCAGGAAAACAAAGGCATAGTACTCTTTCAAACTATTTTGCTCTTGCGAATGATATCATCCTCAAGTCGTCCACACCCCTTCATCATCTCACCAATAATAATTTATAAACAGAAGTTTCCTATTCTGTTATTCTTCTTCTACCTCTTCTTCTCGATATTATTATTATGAATGTTGCATTATAATTGTCAACTTGTTGCTATTATTGTTAAAAGCAACTTCAATGGGCATATTATCAAGCAACTGAACGTAGAACAATTTTTTCCTCATAAGCAAAATAAAACAGCAGAGTAGACAGTAATTCAATTGCTCAATTTCCCATCGAAATGATATGCGGCAAGCTCCCCGGATACCTGCGTCGCAAAATGGTTCATCATGACACAGAAAAACGCAGGACCCTCCCTTTGATAACATTGCGCATACGCCTCTGGTGTCTGCTTTTCACTCTCAGGATGCCAAAGCAGTTTTTCAGCTTTTGGAGACGGCACTTTAGAGGGCAAGAAGACTTTACCTCCGGGCGCATGTTTTA
Source organism: Onchidella celtica (assembly GCA_963931925.1). NCBI lineage: Eukaryota > Metazoa > Mollusca > Gastropoda > Systellommatophora > Onchidiidae > Onchidella > Onchidella celtica. Next base: position 58,600,610 of record OZ007570.1, on the reverse strand, counting down.
CATTTTATCGATTGGTTCCTCGTGTCTACTTGTCGCTGGCACAGAATTGCGGCCCCCAAGAGAGTGTAAGCCGGGCAACGAATAAACCACTTGCCTCTTTGTCCTGGAAATGTGTCCCAGTTATATGGCTCTTGGAAATAAACGCTACTTTCATGCCTCATTTTGTTTCTTTCGGTTTTTGGTTCACACTCTTTTGTACACTATTATATTATGGTAATATCTACAAAGATTCTCTGGTTTTATGGTTAATTTCATTGACCTTTTAGTGATGGATTACTGGGCAATACCAATACACAGAAAATGTGACTGACTCAGTAATGGCCTCGGCGATAATATGACTTACAAATTAAGACCCATAAGTTGTATTGCTTGTCTGACAGACAAATTAAGCGTCCCCCGGATATAGCTACTCATTGCTCCATCCATTTGTATCTATTTATATGTCTACTCACTGAATCACTCATTGCAATACTTTGTTACTCATCCCTCGCCCATTCACCCATTGGTGTAACTTATCGCACATAACGAAGACTGAAACTCATGGGAGATCCAGACTACAGAAGATCTTCAGAATAAAAGAGTCCCCGTCAAACAAGTGTAGCGATCGTTGACTTCCTTATACTCCATTTGGGGAGGGGTGGGGGGTGGTAACGGGCCACACCCTGGTCATGGAGCTGAGTCATAGAGTAACCAACAGCTCAGACCTACCAATCCCATAATATTATGACGTCACCAAAAAGTGTGCGCCTTTTGTTTTGCTCCACGAGTGGTCTTTACTAAGGACGCAGGCTGATATTCCATCTATTTTCATCTAGAACAGATCACTCCTACTCTTGTTTTAAAACATCCTTGTCAAACGCAGATCTTGATTATTTTTTTTACAACTCTGCAATGAGTGTATTTAGCTCATGATATAAACATCACAGGGTGTCTTTAGTCGGTTGTGAACTCCCTAACGCAGTTTCTCAACCTTTTTTGTCCCACGCCCCACTTCGATTGTCCAAAGAAAAAAATGCCCCACCATGTTCAGACAAAGTTAGTATACTGCCCGGATGCCCCATTTTGAACTTCCACGCCCCACCCAAACATTGCCATGCCCCACCTTGCCCCAACACTGCCCTAACTTCAGATAAAACAAAATGGCGCCCCAAGCTTTGCCGGGGAATCCCCAAAGTTCCATTGGCAGGTCTGGGTATTTTTTAGTCTTCGATTTGAATATTCTCCTGCAGTCTCCGGGTGGCATAATAGAATGGCCATTCACTAAATAATATACAGGGTGTCACAGAGGTCGCTCACCATCCTGCAATAACAACTGAGTGCCAAGAGATCACCCCTGAAACCCTAAGGAGTGTGAAAGACAGTATGATGAAGAGAATTGATGCGTGTTTTATTGCAGAGGGTGCTCAATTTGAGCATTTGTTATGATTATTGTCGATAAAGGTGTTTATGAAATCAACAAAGATGTCTTTTTAAAACCAGTACACCCTGTACAACTTAGATACCAAGCAACGCACACGTTGGCGTGTTACCAGACACAGTTCCCAATTGTATTCCCAAATAAATAATCCCCCAAAAGCTCGAGTGATGAATGGTGATTTTATTGACTCAAGTCTGTTCCTCAGCGTTCCACGTTAATATTTCTCCCCACTGCCAAAATGCCAGAGATATAAATGATCTATCTTGTCATCTCTTCATCATCATCATCATCGTCACTACCACCACCAACGTCGTCGTCATCATCGTCAAGATCACCATCATCATCACCGTCAACATCCTCATCAACATCATCCTCACCACTACCACCAGCATCATCGTCACCATCTTCGTCATCGACATCATCGCCATCACTACAACATCGTGCTCATTATCATCATCGCCATCACAACTGACTCAGTCTTACCAGACATTTAAAATGTCTTGTGGCATGAAATAAATTTTCTAACACAGATTCATCTCTTTCAAAACGAGTCATGCCTTGTCAAGGTAAAAATTAGTACAAAATACTGGATAGGGTATGTCATTACTGTCATCATCATTGCCATCATCTTCTGAGTTCGGGGGGGGGGGGGGGATATGAAATATAAGATTGATGAGCTGAGGCAAATGTATGAAACGCGTCATGGCAGAGATCTGTAACGCAAATATGCAATTAATTTTTTATTATTAGTCATTATGGTAGCCTAGCAATTTTTGTTAGTTCTTCGTGGGCGGTTCTGGCTGGTCAGCATGGAGGGGTTTTATAGGAGGGGCAGGGTGAGAATATTAGGCGCGTTGTTGAAAAAAAAAAAAACGATGGAAAGGGAGTTGCAAGTATCTATCTATCTATCTATCTATCTATCTATCTATCTATCTATCTATCTATCTATCTATCTATCTATCTATCTATCTATCTATCTATCTATCTATCTATCTATCTATCTATCTATTTATCTATCTATCTATCTATCTATCTATCTATCTATCTATCTATCTATCTATCTATCTATCTATCTATCTATCTATCTATCTATCTATCTATCTATCTATCTATCTATCTATCTATCTATCTATCTATCTATCTATCTATCTATCTATCTATCTATCTATCTATCTATCTATCTATCTATCTATCTATCTATCTAGTTGTATGTCTGACTGTCTGTCTGTCTTTCGTCTCTTTTCTGGTTGTCTTAGCGTAATCTAACCACCCATTCTATAATATTATATATTTGGAATCGCTGGATTACTCCATTTGTCTATACCATGTCTCAGAATGACTTTCGCAACAATATTTCATTCATCTGTCGCTCTGAGCAAACACCCACTCAAACGCTTCACCCTTGAGACCAGAAAACCGAGGTAGTCATTAAATTTGAGACCGCACCGAAGCTGTGGTGAAACATGGACGTGGTGTCATATAATTTGTTACCGATACCAGGGTTGACCGACTATCGTTATGTACACTCAGCAGGTTAATAATTTACACCTCTAGGAAATTAATTAGAAGCGTTTGTCGATACCGTCACCTTTTGAACTTTGGTTTCGTAATTTCATGACAGCGATAATAGATGAGAAATGTCAGTAATTTTTTTGTTCAATAAGAACGAGAATGATACCCTTTTGAACCTGAGTTTGAGAGTACATATTTGGTGGAAAACACTGTAGGTATACAATAGTGCGACTCAGAGTGAACGAAATAAATGGTCACCTTAGAGCAAGAGTGATCCGTCCCACATTTGCTATGTTTTGAGAAAATGGGGGCTGAACTCTTCGCTACTGAAGCTTTGAATGTCTTGTAAATGCAAACAATTCATGCTAAAAATATCCATCAACCAAGAAATTTTAGCAGGATCGAGTCAATGTCTATTTATGGAACTATTTATTTGGGAAACAGCAGAAATGCTCTACGGTGACCAAATATTAGTTAATGTGGAATAACTTGTCGCACATAAAATGAAATTTGCCCTGTAAAGCAGTTGCCTAAAACAAAACAAAAATAAAACAGACATTTTATAATTTGGCCCAAACCATAATGATTGCCGTTTTACAGAAAAACGCCGTATGCGACAATCTAGGTCAGAATCAATTGTGTTCTTTCCATCTGCGTTATAATTTTGGACAACCAATGATTTCCTTCCCTGGTGACAAACTCAAAAAACCAACAAAAAAAAAATTAATTAAAAAATAGAGAGTGAAAAATCTGCCATTTTGTGAAGACATTAATTTGAGGAGAATGAGAGACCGAAATAGAAAAAGACAAAAAAGAAAAAGGAAGAAAATGAAAGCGAAAAAGGTCGCACTAGGCTAAGCTCAAAGGGTTGGAAGGGGTATCATACTAAGCCCGGAACGATACAGCCAGCTGCTGGCAGACTAGAAGTGCGCACCATAATTTCCTATAGTTTCTAAGTCAATCCGGGAAGACCCTATCATACTAAGCCCGGTCAAACACAGTCAGCTTCTGGCATTATTTCTTGGGTGTACATTTTGCTGACGGCAGCTGGTTGTGTCGTTCCGGGCTTAGCTTGATACCCCCTTGGTAAGTAACGAGGAAGACTTCTTTCTTGTGACTGACCATGTGTGTAAATTTCTTGCAGTCTTTTCTAATATAAAATTCTGTTACATATAGCCACCCCCCCCACACCCACACACACATGAGTGATAAGCAGGCCTGGCCGGACTGACCGTCTTCAGAAGGCAGAGATGGTTTTATCTGAACTTTGAGAACCGGACCCTAGAGAATTCTCAGGGATGGCTTGATACTGACAGTGAGAGAGAGATCTTCCGACCGTCCATGGACGGCTAGTTGCAGCAACTGGTGTGTGAGTCGGGGATAGGGAGACGGAAAGGATTGCATGGCCATGGGGTTAAAAGGCCCTCTAACACCATATCATATTATTATTGTGAATCGCACATACACAGATACTGACTGTTCTCATACACTATGTTGGGCTAAGAGGAAAGTTGCCCCCCCCCCCCTAAAAAAAATAATTTAGGGTTAGGGTACGTTAGGGTTAGGGTATTATTATGTATTTTGTGGGGAAGCGCATATCCGTACAACGCACATAATTTGATGACGTAGAACACACACCGGATACTATATTACTGACCTTGTTAATTTGCATAATTTTTAAAAAATATGAATCGGCTTAGTAGCAAAACAATCCGACTTCTGCTCGGAGATTGCGTGATCTGCGCTAATAAAATAATACTTGAGTGTACGTCGATCACCAATGGCTACCCCAACCCCTTTTCACCTGGTTAGTCAATCTGACTACCGCCCATTGATACAAACTGACTAGACCCTCACACCTCCAGATCCATCTGACTATTCCATGTGTTGTCACTTTAAATTCGTGAACACCATATCAAGTTTTGTTTCGGCAAACCTTCACCAGTCGCGCTTTTGGTAAAAATGTTGTACGGATATGCACTGTCCATATCCATATAACATGTTGTGCGGATATGCACTGTCCATATCCATATAACATGTTGTGCGGATATACACTTCCATTTTGCGGAGCCCTGAGGGTATGGACTGACACAAGCAAACGTTACAAACTGTACATGTATGTAAAAAAAAAAAATTACCATGCGGTAGCATTATGAAGTGAGAGATCAGTGTTCGCAGTTTGTAGGAACTGTAAGTTTGCTGTGCAGCTGCCGCATATCATCCCTTTAGAATGACAAGGTCTTAAGTCCCTTCCATCAACTTTTTAGAAATTGATGAAGTTTCATGTGCTCAAGGCTTTTGATGATACGTACGTTTTTCTTGTCAGTAATACTTACAAATTATACACCGAATCCGCTTGGTACTTAGACACACAGTGGAGAAGGCCTGTAAAAGTAGTGTGTAGTGAGCAACTTAGTTCAGCCCAAAAGTGGAGATAGACCCTTGTCAAGGGGACAATAATTATAATTAGGCCTATTTGAATCTAATGGTAAATTGCCTCCAGTAGGACTGCCGAGCAGAACCCGGTCGAACGTACTAAGAGCTTAAAAAGAAATGAAAAATCTGCCTCTTTGGGAGGATATTTGTGAAGAATGAGCGATGGGGGGAAAAAAGGCAGGAAAGTTAACGCCTTATTACGTATAAGTGTACTGCTGTGTCGGTTATGCAAGTTCCTTTTCTTGATTTCTTCAAACTTCGTGTTAGTTAGTTTTTTTCTTGATGAATAGCGAGAGAGAGAGAGAGAGAGAGAGAGAGAGAGAGAGAGAGAGAGAGAGAGAGAGAGAGAGAGAGAGAGAGAGAGAGACGGGCAGATAGGCAGAGGAACAGAGACACACAAGCACCGAGGGTGGGGGAATGAGGGAGACCACATACACACAGACAGACACGGAGACAGAGATATAGTGGAAGAAAAAAGTGGCAGAGAGAGAGAGAGAGAGAGAGAGAGAAACATACATACTCACAACAAACAGAAAGACAGATAAACACACACACAGAGACTGGAAACAGACAAACAGAAAGATAGAAAGACATACACACAGAGAGAGGGACACCCGCACAGAGAAACACTGTGCATGTCACAAGCTGCCTCTGAGATAACCATCTCTCACTCCTGTTTCATTTCCTCCTGACAATGTTCCCTATTGTACAATAATCAGTTTCTCATCCACGGAAAATATCCAGTGAGCTGGCGCCTTTCTCTCCCCCCCCCCCCCACCTCTCGCTTTCTCTCTCTCTCTCTCTTTTTCTATCTCTCTCCTCTCTTTTTTTTTCTCTCTCTCTTTTTCTATCTCTCTCTCTTTCTCCCCCCTTCTCTCCCTCTTTTCTCCTTCTCCTTCTCTCCCTTCTCTGTTTTCCCTTTCTCTTTTTTTTGCTCTCTCCTTTTTTGGTCTCGTATATCCCCCTCTTCTCCTGCGCCCTGTCTCCATTCATTCTCATTCCCACTCCCCCCCCCCCCACTATTCTCTGACAACCATATCGAATGTACAGATAACTGTGATACGCCAGTGCCTAGCCTACCTTCCTTACAGTTGTTGATAAACACATTTCTTGCACCTTTCATATTAAACTAGAGGTGTTTTTCTCTCACCAAAACAAAAAAAAAAAAAGGTGGCACACAAAGACAAACAAACTCATTAGTCTGTAAACATTGGCTATATCGTGGCATAAGGCATAAAGATAAAATGGGGAAAAAAAAAAAGAAAAGCGAGAAGGTTGCATGTTACAAAGGCCAGCAAAGGAAAGAAACGGTAGACTACATCACAAAAGAATTAGAAACGGGCACAAGGCCTGTGTCATCTTGTAGACCTATTGTGTCAAATACAACACGCTTTGATATTTTTGGGGAAAGTGGGGAGTGGGTCTTGATGCAATACACAATGTCATGTAAGAACGAAATTAATTGCTCGTTATCGTAGATTATTTCAAAAAGTGACAACACGATATGCATATTCCAGATTATACTGCAATTTTGATGTCCAAGATCGATAGTAGAGTTTTCTGCAGTGTTGTATCAATAGTATTAATAGTAAGTTGAAGAATCCGACCAAGGTGCTCATGCCTATTAGGCCGTAATGTTTTTTTCTCCTAATTTTCAATCGATTTTGTTTAATTTTTGAAAGCCTGAAGAAAGTCCTCAGTGACCCAAATTTAGCTCCGTTAATTTTATTTTCATTCATAACTTATTTTTAATCTAGGAATTCATTCAACGTTCTTGTTATTTGATGTTAGCGCAAGACCAGACACAACTTCTTTTTGTTTGGTTGTTGCTGTAACCCTGTAACTTAATAAATTCATTGAACGGTGTTTTCTATCCAACCGTCCATTTTGACGGCCAGAAGGTACGCGGGTTAAATTTCTCACAGGTTCCTCCCTTCACATCTGATACGCTGCAGACGTGCCCTCTGTCATCACGGCGGCCGGAAGATGTATCCCAGACTGCTATTTTTACTTCCGTTAACGAACAGGAAGGCGTGGTACCAAATCTCCACAATTTTAACGTTAATGCTGATATCATGGCAAAAAAAAGAATAGCTTGCACTTTCATATTTTTATTTCTCTACAAAGCTGCATTTGAAACAGAATCTTAAATAATAACACAATTCTCTTTTTCTTCAAAGAAACGAGGCGGCTTGTGATTCAGAACATGTAACATGCAACTGACGGAGTTAGTATTAGAAGGGGTCTAAATGCCATTAGCACTTAGATCCCTTGTAAATCTAACTCCCTTTAAACTAATTGAAGGGGTTAGAATTACAAGGGATTTAAGTTCTGACGGCATTTAGATCCCTTCTAATTCTAACCCCCTCAATTATGAATGGCCACTCTCGCAGTAGTGGTACAGCACGTAGCACAACTCCTCTAGCAATAATTCTATAAAACTTCAAAAAAAACAAACAAAAACCAAAGCATGTAATACGAATCATTGCTCTGTGCAATAAAAGTGAGAGCGATTTAAAACCAACAAAGAAGTGAAATAATATATTTAAGCATCCACAACTGGAAGGCAGTCCTTGCTGTTCAGCAAAAGAGAGAGAGAGAGAGAGAGAGAGAGAGAGAGAGAGAGAGAGAGAGAGAGAGAGAGAGAGAGAGAGAGAGAGAGAGAGAGAGAGAGAGAGAGAGAGACTGTGTGTCAGGATCACCTCCCAAAGTTTTATAGTCGCAGATAAAACTGAGATGAGGATGCAATACTTGCTCCTATTCTCATGCCTCAGCGGAAGTAAAATGCTCAGTAACATAGCGAGCATTGCCTTTAAAGTCACAAATAAATCTCAGAATCCAACCAAATAATTTACAATACAGATATCTTAGTTTTCCATGGCCAAGATATCTTTTTTTAAATTCCTTATCCTGAAGTTAATTTTCATTTTTCTGCTTTCTTCTTTTAGGTTCCAAGTTACATGTACCAGTTACATCATCCTCTCCTTCCATGTCGATAGATTTTTAGACAAAAAAGATGAAAAACTGAGGTGCGCCGCATCTGCATTGCATGTGGATGAATATTTTAGCATGGCTTAAGAAGGCTCTTTTGTTGCAGTGCTTTGGGTTTGTAAAGGGAAAGTTAGGGAAATAGAGAGAAAGAGAGAGAGAGAGAGATAGATAGAGAGAAAGAATGAGAGAGGAGCGAGAGAAAGGGAGGGAGGGGTGAGACAGACAGACAGACAGAGCGAGAGAGAGAGAGACAGAGAGATAGTTAAAGAGAGAGAGAGAGAGAGAGATGGAGAGGGCGAGTAAGAGACGGGGGAGGGGCCCAGTACACACACAGAGTAAGAGAGAGAGGGAGAGAGAGAGAAAACACCCACACACCCACATACAGAGAGTAGAGAGAGAGAAAGAAAGAGAGACAGGGAAAGGAGGAGAGAGAAGGGGGCGAGTAAGAGAGAGAGAGAGAGAAAAAACACACACACCCACATACACAGAGTAGGAGAGAGTGAAAGAAAGAAAGTGAGAGAGAGAGAGAGAGAGAGAGAAAAAACACACACACCCACATACACAGAGTAGGAGAGAGTGAAAGAAAGAAAGAAAGAGAGAGAGAGAGAGAGAGAGAGAGAGAAAACACACACACCCACATACACAGAGTAGGAGAGAGTGAAAGAAAGAAAGAGAGAGAGAGAGAGAGAGAGAGAGAAAAAACACACACACCCACATACACAGAGTAGGAGAGAGTGAAAGAAAGAAAGAGAGAGAGAGAGAGAGAAAACACACACACCCACATACACAGAGTAGGAGAGAGTGAAAGAAAGAAAGAAAGAAAGAGAGAGAGAGAGAGAGAGAGAGAGAGAGAGAGAGAAAAAACACACACACCCACATCCACAGAGTAGGAGAGAGTGAAAGAAAGAAAGAGAGAGAGAGAGAGAGAGAGAGAGAAAAAAAACACACACACCCACCCACATACACGGAGAGAATGAAAGAAAGAAAGAAAGAGAGAGAGAGAGAGAGAGAGAGAGAGAGAGAGAGAGAGAGAAAGAGAGAAACTGTATGTCAGGGTCACCGTGAAAACCCAAGGTTTCACCCCTGTCATCAGTTACATTCTAAGAAATGCTCTTCACAGCATCGATCTCAAGGAAAACCTACTCAAGGACTTCACGTCCCGTTACTCAATCACAAAAACACGTATCCCATTCCACAACAGATGAAGACACAATGAAGAACCGTTATTATCTATCACATAAAACAATTTCAGTTGTTGGCTACTTCATTTTTCCTTTCCAACTTGCCGCCCGGAGCCATAAATCACATGTCAAACAAAACCTTGCCATCCCCAGGAAACCCAAAACAAAAACAGAATAGAACAAAAACGAAAATACCAAAACCAAACAAGATTTCACTTGCAGCTTTCTTATATTTTCTCCGCGGAAACACAACAATCAGCATGACACGCGTAACTTTAGATCTTACGTCACCGCCAACCAATCAGAGGTCGACATTTGAGTTACGAGAGGGGTTTCTCATTTTTTTAAACCTGATATTCAATTTTCTGTCTCTCCCCTCCCCCCCCCCCCCCCCAAAAAAAACCCTCCCAACCATCCCCTCTTTTTTGCCCTCATTTCTCAACCAATTATTTTCGTTTTCATCTTCATTTACTTCACTGTCCTAGATCAACGAGTTCCTTCTCTCTCCCCCCCACCCCTTCCCCAACCGGCCTCAACCGCCAGTTATTTATTCATCCATGTATGCTCCCTTTTGCTGCCATCCTCTTTCTCTCTCTCGATCACTGTTTGTTTTCCCCACTGCCCCGCTCTCTCTCTCTCTCTATCTCTCCTTCCTACCCCCCCCCCCCAGTCATTAATTCATCCATGTATGCTCCCTATGGTTGCCCTCCTCTTTCTCTCTCTCTCTCTCTCTCTCCCTCCCTCTCAATGTTTTGCATGTCTCCCCATCTGCTCCCCACCCCCTCTCTCTCTCTTTCTCTCCTTCCTACCCGACCCCCCAATAATCATTAATTTATCCACGTATGCTCCCTATGGTTGCCCTCCTCTTTCTCTCTCTCTCTCTCTCTCTCCCTCCCTCTCAATGTTTTGCATGTCTCCCCATCTGCTCCCCCACCCCTCTCTCTCTCTTTCTCTCTCCCCTCCTGCCCCTCATACAGTCATTAATTTATCCTCCACGAATGCTCTCTATTGGCTGCCCTCCTCATCTCTCTCTCTCTCTCTCTCTTACACACACTGTTTGTTTGTATGTCTTCCACTATACTCCTTTCCCTCTCTCCCCCCGCCCCCTCATACAGTCATTAATTTATCCATAATTATAATTATGCCCTCTTCTGATGACGTCCTTTGGTTTCTCGGGGGCCTCAGCCGAACGCTGTTGGCAACCTATTCTTTATTGTTGTTCCTCATCGCTCCTCGTTGTCCGTCGTTGATGCCCTCTTCTGGCTCTCACTCACTGCTGTTGTATGTCCCCACCCATCCCTCCTACTCCACACTCTCTTTTTCTCTCTCTCTCTCGCTCGTCCTCCCCCCACCCCATCTTTCCTGTCTTCACTCCTCAGGCCCTCTGATGTTCACCTCGCCCTCTCCATTCTCAATTTGAGTTTCCGCATTTTTCAACATTCATTCTATTTTTTTTTTTTTTAAGTTCGCCTCCACCGTCTCATAATATACACACGGTTTTGCTTACCTTTCATAATTAACACAAGTTTTCTCCGCAGCGGTAGTTGTCTTGTCTTCAGTTTTTCATTCTCTCTATCTCTCTCTTTTTTTTTTTCATTCTTCTTTCTCTCTTCTTTTTCATTCTTCTTTCTTCTTTTTTTCTTTCTTTCTTTCTTTCTTTCCTCCCTCCTTTCTTCTTTCACCTTTCATTTCTTTCTCTCTTTCATTCTCCGTATCTTTCTTTGATCTCTTTCGTTCTATTCGTTCTTTTTTTTCATTCTTTCTCCTTTCCCTTCCCACTTGTTACTAAATACAATTTTAGAAGCATTGTCGCGCCCCCCCCCCCACTAACCCTACCCTTTATTTACCGTGAGCCTTATTATACCACACTGGCCTCCAGCTACAACGTTAAAGTCTCTTTGATACCAGGTGGTGCAATTTTGTCATTCTTGCCTTTATTCAAACCATTCTTCCTCTCATTTCTCTGTCTTTCTCCCTGTCTCCCAGATTCAGTAAAAGTCCACTGTACAAGCTGGCATACAAACAATTCGCCTCCCATAGAATGACAAGGATCAAACTCCCTTCCGTCAGCTTTTGAGAAATCGAGGATCGAAGTTTTATGAAGTTTCATGTGATCATAGCTTTTGGAGCAAACGATTTTTTTTTCGTTTTGGTAATACTTTCAAATTACACAGCGAATCTGCTTGATACTTTGACACCAAATGGAGATGGCCTGTAGACGTAGTGTGTAGTGTGGAACTCAGTTCAGCCAAAAAGTGGAGATAAGACCTTATCATTCTAAGGGGATGAATTATTATGTCCACCGGCCGGACACGGACATTCTGCTCACTTGCAAATACCACCCCCACCCCCTCGTCCCGAAAAAGAAAATCTAATCACTTGATATTCCTGACATACATTTCTGACCGCCGGGGTCCAGTTTCTCCATTCAGCCCAATACTCCCCACCCCTACCTAGTCTGTCCTCCCAACAACAACACCCCACCCGCGACTCCAACCCACCCCAGAGCTCCTCCGTTTACGAGCATCCTGCCCCAGGACTCATCTTCACGACCCCTCACCCCCCCCCCCCACAAACACACACCGCGCACCCCTCATTTCGTGTGCTCATTCCATGCAGTGCATTGCCCCCTTGTACGAAAACTCAAGTCCGGCATGAGATGCATTTCTTGTCCCGTGTCCGCTGTAAGCATTCCAATCCACTGCCACGAGGGGTTCTTAGACTCTGTAAAACCTGTCCCTTCCTCCATTCGTGTCTCGTGGCTTTATTCCCTTCGACAACAATTCAACCATTTTATTAAAAACAGCAACAACAACGACAACAACAAAACAAAAACTAACTAGACCTAACATTGACTGGGCCATCCGGGTTAGTGGAATTTAGCAATGTCAATGGAAATACGTGATGCCTTTTTGTTTTGTTTTGTTTTTTACACATCTGTCCTCTTTAATTTTAATTATAACTCTTGGATGTGTATTAATTGAAACTGCATCAATAAATATTCAAATTAAAAAAAAAATAATTATAAAACGTAATTTGAAAACACACATACACACACACACACACACACACTCTCTCTCTCTCTCTCCCTCCTTTTCTCTGCCGTCTATCTCTCTCTTTCTTTAAATTCAACTTCGACAAATTACCAGAGGTATTGATAATTCTTCATCTATAAAATTATTAAACATATAAACTTGGAAGTAACCAAAAACAAAAAAAGAAACAACTAACCCCGACAGGTTGTCCTTTTTCATTTGAACATCAAAGACAGAAAAGCAACAACAAAAAAAAAAAACTGTGTCAGGCAATGTTTCATAAGGACGAGTTCCAAATTAAGAACCAGCAGATTTCTCAGAGATGGCGCACAAGGTCTTGGCACTTAGACAAGCCTTGATTTAGGAATGTAACATAGATATGTTATACATGTCATAATTCGCACATGCTGAAAGCGAATCTTCTACAAAGAACTGGGCAGGTAAAAAAAACAAAAAACAAAAACGTCGGTATGGACTTTGTTTTTTTTGGAAAGGAAAGCACATGAGAGAACTTGAATGGTTCTGCTAGAGAACTTCATGGCGTCGTTCTGTATTATTTCTTACACGAGACGTTGACATAACGTCAAAGACCGCTTTCCCAATGCTGAAAGCTTGACATCTGGCAACGTGATACAACTACAAAGTAACAAAAAAAATATGCATTACCTAATTTTGACATTGTAAGTCGGGATTAGAAATTCCATTTTTAAAAAAACAAACAAATGTTATTAGAAATGTCAGTGAAAGCCTCATACAGGTGTGAGACATAAGGAAGAATAATTCTGTATGGAAAAAATGATAAACAGCACAATATTATAATCGGCGATTTAAAAAAAAATAAATTCTATTTATGGAACAACAATGACTTTAACACTCAGTGTATGTACTTCAAAGCAATCTGCATTTCAACAGTCGAGGGTCGTCTAAAAGGTCTTTGAAAAGCGTAAATGACGGAAGGGGTAGGGGTGGGGGGAGGAGGAGGTGGTTGTTAAAAAAAACACCCGCCAAATTCAAGTTGAGTCTGAATTTGAGTTGGGTTTAACGGTGCGTCGAGACAAATTTGAGAAAACATACTTCACAGATGGTCCCTAAAGTATTTTTTATTCCAAGAAATTTGTTAACACAATACACAGAACCCCAGCCTTGGTCTCCGGTGTATGAAATTTGAATGTGCTCTGGGCAAAGCTCAGCGTATTTGATTTGCCAGACGAGATGAAATGTAGAACAGAGCTGTCCTTCTGACGCGGTGTTTACGTTCTGCTATACATGCCGCGTTTCTGAAAGGGGGAGATTAGAGAGAAAACAGGTGCCGGTCTTGAAAATGGCACACCCCGGGTGCTGGAATTGAAATTTCCAAAGTTTCAGACAGGTAGTTTAGGGAGTCAGTAGGTTAAGAAATGCATGAAGGATTTCAAGGCGCCGCCGCTGGCAATGATTTCTTTGCAGTTGCTAAACACAAAAAAGTTCTCTCTCTCTCTCTCTCCCTCCCTTACTCCCCGCCCCTTCTCTCTCTCACCCACTCACTCTCTTTCTCTTTCTACCTCTCCCCCCCCCATCATTCTCTGGCTCTTTCTTTCTCTCTCTCTAGCTCTGTCTGTCTCTCTTTCCTCTCCTCTCTTCGCCCACCATTCTTTAATTCTCTCTCTCTCTCTCCCTTACTCCCCTTCTCTCTCTCACCAAATCACTCTCTTTCTCTTTCTACCTCTTCCCCCCCCCCCATTCATTCTCTGGCTCTTTCTTTCTCTCTCTCTAGCTCTGTCTATCTCTCTTTCCTCTCTTCTCTTCTTCTTCCCTCTCCCACCATTGTTTAATTCTCTCTCTCTCTCTCTCCCCCTGCTCCTCTTACTACCATTCCCCCTCTCTGTCTCTTGCTACCCCTCTCTCTCTTCCTCTTTCTCTTACTGCTTCTCCCTCTGAAGTTCTTTTTGTCTATCTCACTCTCTCCGTCTTTCTCTCCCTCCCCTTCTCTCTCACCCTCCCTCTCCCTCTCATAATTATTTTCCCCTCAAGTTTCCCTCTGCAAACACGTGGCACTTCACTGAATGAAAAGCTTTGTTCCCCCACAGGTGCGGGTATGTGTGTGTGTGTGTGTGTGGGGGGGGGGGAGGAAAATTTTAGTTACCTACAACTTAAACATTTTTTTATCCCTTACTGATGCTCACACTCAGTGACGTCAGATCACATCTTTCGTGTCTTGAATCAAAGAAACAGCGAACATTAATAGTTTTATCATCATTTTGATAAACCACGCACGTTATCAAATTACAAGATCTTTGTATGGCAGCTGTGAGCAATGCATTTTTACACTATTATCTCTTTGAGCAGTTACAGGTACAAAAGGTCTGCATGATGATAAAAAAGCAATATGCCTTAGAAAGGTATCATACTCACCCCGGAGCGGCACAGACAGCTGATGGCAGACAAGAAGTGGCCACCATAATTTCCTATAATTATTATTTTCTTACTAAATCCGGGGAGACCTTGTCATATTAAGCCCCCAGATGGAGTCAACCTCTGCCATCACTTCTTGAGTGTACCAAAGACTTTGTGATATACTGTGTAATGTGTACTATAAGCTTTTTTGGGGTGTGCATTGTGCTGGCAGCAACTGGCTGTGACTTTCCGGGGCTTAGTATGATACCTCCCTTAGAAATGCAGATTCATGTACGGTCAGTGCTCTATAATCTGATTCAAACCTCTCTATCTCAGCGTGTCCTATTCGCATGTTCAGTGTTATCTATCAAACTTGACAGATGTTAGCATTTTCTCTCTGAGCATACATCAGTTCACGTTTAGACTGCTCATAGACTGTGAAGTTGTTACGCGATGAATGATGACCATGATTTGGTTACGCGCAGTTACATGACATTTATCACTTGAATAATTCATGACAGCCACAGACACGAACTATCACAGACAGGAGTTTTAACGGGACCTTCCATAATACGGATTTATTCACTCCCACTCGCTTACTTATTCACTCACTCTCACTGACCCATTCACTCACTCTTTCACTCGTTCACTCACTCACTCACTCACTCACTCACTCACTCACTCACTCACTCACTCACTCACTCACTCACTCACTCACTCACTCACTCACTCACTCACTCACTCATGCATTCACATCTTCACTCACTGACTCACTCAATCAATCAATCACTCACTCGCTCACTCACTCATTCACTCACTCACCCATTCACTCACTCACTCACTCATGCATTCACATCTTCACTCACTGACTCACTCAAGCAATCAATCACTTACTCGCTCACTCACTCATTCACTCACTCACCCATTCACTCACTCACTCATGCATTCACATCTTCACTCACTCATGCATTCACATCCTCACTCACTCACTCATGCATTCACTTCCTCATTCATTCACTCACTCACTCACCCTTATAGTTTGCGGACATCATGACCGAATCATAAAAACATTACCATAATCTTCTAAAATTCTGACCGAAACCTTGTTCAAAACATAAACTATTTGTAGTAATTCTATGGAAACTATTTGACATCAATGATTCAGCAGTATCAAGTACCAAGTGCCATTCTCTGAGCTCTGGTGTTGAATCCGGCATGGTTAGTGACATTAAGAATAACATTACCAAAAACTAATGTTCCTGGACTACGAGGGACTTAATATTTTCATAAGGACCTAACATTTATTCCTTATTTATTATTCAGTTAATACGGAAAATGTCCACACACAGAAAGTAGGCCAACGCAGTTAATACACCGTGGTTAGAGTGCTTGACCCCTTTTCGAAAGGTTTCAAGTTCGAATCTCGCAGGATGTTTGGGAAAAGAGGGACTGGGGTCTAGCTTAACAAATCTCGCTGTATCTCCAAGGCGTCCACATATCGGTGGTCTAGCGGGGGACGCACGTCTCGACTTTGATATATACATTGGTGTGCTGATAAGGGATTTGTCCCACACCTTCCCTCACCAAAGTGATCACAATAGTTATAGAATATAGACCGAATCAATAAAATTAAGAAGGTTCTATTCAGGTCATGTAGCCAAAATATTTTTGTCAGCAATCTATGGCCAATTTCCGAAAAACAGTACTTGTGGTCATGTCCCAAATGAATAGGTTGTTATTGTGATCGATCAACTAAACCTGATCGTAGCCCTTCAAAAGTGAAATTGAGCTGGTCATGTGGGAAGGTCGAGGGGCAATAGATGGACAAAATGCTCACCTGAATGGCAACCCAAGACAAGAAGAAGAACAAGAGGACGGCCAAGAAGAAGATAGCAAGACGACATAAAAGAGAAAGGAGGAACAACGTGGATGATGAAAACATCAGACAGAAAAGAATGGAAATCAGTGTCGGAGGGTTACGTACGTCCTGTAGTGGACGAACAACACTTCGGTGAAAGGTGAAGAGTGAAGCCTAGCCCTAACCAGAAAGTATAGATGTATAGAGAGGTTTCACTATTGGTCGATTTGCACTGCGAGACAAGGGAGGCTCTGCGAAACCACTGTTAGCATGGAGCGGAAAGTAGGTCGCTGCGGTAAACAGTACCCGTTTGTGCATTTCCACAGGGTGTAAGAACTTACAAACGGCTCTAAATAGTTTCAGTCAGCCCAAAAATATGAACAAACCATAACACACACTATCTTTGGTGAAGACGGTCTCTTTCAATTCTTCAATTTCTTGTTTACCGCAGCGACCTAGTTTCGCGATTTGGCGGAAGTGAGATCTCTCTATACATCTATACTCTCTGCCCTAACCTTAACTCTAACCGTCATGCTTTCCTTTAAAAAAAAACATGTGCAAACGAAACCCAGTTTGGCTTTAAGGCGCGAAGTCACTCCGGCAAAAACGAAACAAAAAACATCGTCTACGAACTCTCTGTGCCCGCTTGATAACAGATTATTTTCAGCTTGTTGTGCGTGCAATGTTCACGTTTTTCTCCGGTTGTCGGTATCATTTTCGGAGTTTTTGTAAACAATAATAACCTTCCGTGTGCTGGCAAACCGGCTAATCAGGCAAATACCGAAGATTTTCGAGACGGTTTCGCGGTGTTGAAGTTGAACGAGTATTTTTGTTTGTTTTGTGTGTCAATGTGCATAGTGTGTTTTGTGGTTGTTTCTGGTTGTAAATTCTGTTGCCACTCTAACCTTGGGTTTTCATGAGTACGGAAATGGAAACAGGAACCGAAACGTCAAAAAACCCTCCAAGTAACGAAACAAAAAGAATGTTTTCATATGTACCCAAATGCCGTTTCCGTACACGTGTGTTTAGCTCTTTATTTGAGGAGTTTCGCTGCCCTTGGCATTTACACTTCCCCTTTTCTTCTTTTAGTTTTCTTGCTGTGGTCGGGATGAGTTTTTTGTAGTTTTTTTTTTTTAGAATTTTTACCCGGGCCGCGGCCTTGAACAGCCTGCTCTTCACGATTTCCAACCTCCAAGGTATCTTTAGCCTGCCCAACGTGCACACGGGCCCTCCGAATTTTTCGTCCTCATCCCAGAAGACTAGGTGTTCCATCCTACCTACCTTAGGATCAGAGACATGAAAATATGAGAAAAATCCCAAAATTCCAACATGCCTGCACCGACCGGGATTTGAACCCGGTACCTTCGGCATGAGAGGCGAGCACCTTGCCTCTAGATCACCTTGTCCCCCTGTTTCCGTACACATGGAAAGGCTCTTTCTTTTTATTACTTGATGTTTGATGGATTTTTTGACGTTTCCATTTCCGGACGCGGCCTATAAAATACAGGCCTTCGCAAGTAAGACTAATATCCCAGCTGGCAACACTATGGACATGCGGCATGTCGGATTGACCTCAGGTTTGCTCACAGAAATGACGTCGTTCCTTACGCTGTTCCGCAGGTTACGACATCGCCCCGACGCCGGTTTGGTGTGGGGAGTTCTCCCCTCCCCCCCCCTACGATAATCCAACCAATCCAGTACAAATCTACGTCGGATTGACGTAGAAATGCTGCCAAGTATAGACGAAATATTCTAAAAACCACAGAAAAACTGGGGGGGGGGGGGTCGTGGCAAAGGCCTAAAGCAAAGTAAAAAATTCTGTCTTCCCTGTTTAGTTTGCGTTGCATTGTATCGTTTGGGTAGTATGTCTCACGCGAGGCTTTGCTACACACAACGTTTTCTTTTTGCCAATTTTTGACTTGGCGAGTATAGAGCTCCTGTTTTTTAGAATGAGCGGAATCAAAATGGATTTTCTGTTGGATTTATTTCAAATTTTGCACGACTCATAATTATTTCACACTAAACCTAATGGACCTGGCTTTTTTTATTTGTTAGACTTTAGCCGCATTGTAAGGATTTTAATAATAATAATAATAATAATAATAATAATAATCACGGAGAGCATTTATATAGCGCCTAATCCAAACAAGTTCGCTCTATGCGCTTTTACAGAAAGTCTTGCTCTCTCGATTTGCATCTCTCCCTCTCTGTCTCTTCCTTTCTCTCTCTCCTCTCTCTCTCTCTCTCACTCTCTCTACCTCTCTTTATCTCAGAGCAAATTGTAATGCAGCCCGTTAGGCGCAGTTCACACCTCACAACTGTATTTTCTTTGTGTTTTCTTCTTTTTGGGGGGGGGGGTGGGGGGGGTGGGGGGGGGATTTCAGGGGGAATGCACACTACATACATATTGTAAAACTACAGAGGCTTTTTAATTTTTTGTTTTTCCCACATTGCGCATTATAATTTCTACTCAAAGTTTTCATTGAAGCGGGTAGTCCCATCAGTAATGTTGCCGAGTCAGTGGACCCAAAAACACGCTAAATGATGCATCAAAAGAGAAAGAAACAAGTCGCTGGTTTGTTTTGTGGAAGGCTGGAGGTAAAGTCATGAATATGGGGGAAAAACAGGCTTTAAAAGGTTCAAAACCAGTCTTTAGTACATGACATGTGTGTAAGTGGTTGTGTGGGGGGAGATTGAGAAAGACAGAGATAGAAAGGGAGAGGGGGGGGGGGAGTGAGTCAGAGATAGCCAGATAGACAGGCAAACAGAGAGAGACAGAAAGACACGGAGAGACAGAGAGAAACAAAGAGAAAGACAGAGAGAAGAAAAGAGAGAGAGAGAGAGAGAGGGGGAGGGGGAGAGGGAGAGACAAAGAGAGAGAGAGAAGAAAGGACAAGAGAGAGACAGTAGGAGAGAGAGAAGAAAGGACAAGGAGATATATATATACAGACAGAGAGGAGATAGAGAGAGAGGGGGGCGGGGAGAGAGAAAGAGTAGCGATTCACTCCAATAGTTAAAACAAACCGGAAATAAATCTAGTGTATTGTAAGCGTTTAACTCCCAGCTAATTAAGAAAAGTTGCATTAACGAAAGTTGTGTGCTCGCAGCTGTTACATTAATTATCACCTCTCTCCTGCCATTTCTAATAAATCCTGGCAGAATATTCCGAAAAGTTAGATAAGATAAATTGTGCATGAAATTTTCTCTCACCTATCTTTGTAATGGATTCACACGGAATAGGCACCAGAAAGAGGGGGAGAGAGAGAGAACGAGAGAGAGAGAGAGAAAGAGAGAGAGAGAGAAAAAGAGAGAGAGAGAGAGAAAGAGAGAGAGAGAAAGAGAGAGAGAGAGAGAAAGAGACAGACAGACAGGCAGAGAGAGAGAGAGGGGGGGAGGGAGGGCGAGAGACAGAGAGACAGAAAGAGACAGAGAGAAAGGCAGAGGCAGAGAGAGAGAAAGAGAGAGCAAAAAGAAACTACCAAACAAGAAAAAATGAACTACGAAATTCATGATGCTGTTGGCAAAAAAAAAAAAACAACCCCAAAAAATAAAACCGAGAAATTTATTAAAATGGCAATAGAAATAAATCTATTTTAACAGAACCGATATTACCAATTATCAGTATGAAATGAAAATAAACAACCAAGTAATTGTAATAAATGACAGACCGAATAAATGAGACAGATGCGAAACATACACAACAGATACACACATATACAAGAAAAAACCCCACGACAGGCTGGGATGATAAAATGAACTCTAGGAGTAAAAAAAAAGTCCAACGTCATTGAAACATATGTGAGTGTGCATGAGAAAACCAGGCTTAAGACGGCAACATGAGATTTTGAGTTCTGTACACATAATAAAAGACAAGACATTTCTGATAAATCGAAGTCAGTGACCCCCCTAAAACAAGATTTTGAGAAAACGGCATTTCATCCTATAAGTGGCAATAGCTAATTAACCAAGTAACATTGGAGCGATTGATGTTAGGAGACCGTAGTCTAATAACTAAGCCGTTATAGAGATCATAGTGAGTAGTGTTCACTGCTCATCTACAGTTTACCCTGTAACATGCCACGGTCCCCTAGAAACAGCCAAGTCGGAAGTTTTTAGATCTTGTTAGGAGACCGTAGTCTAATTACAAAGCCATTATAGAGATCATAGTGAGTAGTGTTCACTGCTCATCTACAGTTTACCCTGTAACATGCCACGGTCCCCTAAACAGCAGCCAAGTTGTAAGTTTGTTTCGGACCCATATTTTCATTTCAAAGCCGTTTTTCTCAAAATCAGCTCTGCCGACTTATTGTGGGTTTTCTCATGCACACTCACATAATGATTCATCTTCCCATTCTCTTGGGATTTAATCTTGTCAATTGTGCACAAGAACTTGTGTAATCAACATCCTTTTAAAATGAGAATTTTAAAGAAAGATAGGTTAGCCTTGCAAAGAATAGAAGGCAGAGAGAGAGAAAGTATGGGGAGAGGGTGTGTGTGAGAGAGAAAGAGATTGGAGAGTTGAGAGGAAGAAAAAGAGAGAACAGAGAGAGAAAGAGATAGAGAGAGAGAGAGGAGAGTGAGGTGAAGAAAGAGCGAGAACAGACAGGAAGAGGGAAGAGAGACAGAGTAAAAGAGTGTGAGAAAGAGAGAGGAGGAGAGACGAGGTGACTATTTATGTCAAGTGGAAAACGAAAATAAATGTCAGTTTAAACAGATCTAGAAAACGAAGGTATGCTTCTCTCCTTGACAAACATGAAAACTCACGCGCTCACTATAATAATATTTTCTATGTGGGCCTCACACGTATTTATGGCTGAAATTTAAAAAACATTAAGCACAGTTCCACCGAGAAACGAAATAACAGATAACACAGAGAGTAAGGCCCGGCGAGGACTAACCCATTTAGATCGACTCAGCTAGTTGCCTGGTGACGTAACAACATTGCGTTTTCAATCAGACCTCGCACAGCAGCCAACTGGTCGATTCTTAGTGAAATTCTGTGTCGTGACATCACCATCCAATTAATCGGCTAGTGGACGACGGGCCTAAGGCACAAAGGAAGAATGAGAGAGAGGGGGTGGGGGGGGGGGGGGAGAGAGAAAAAGTGAAAGAGAGATAGAATGAAAGAGAGAGTCAGAGGAGAGACGAAAGAGGGAGGGGGAGGGAGGAGTAGAGGGGCAGAGAGAAGGGAATACTGCGTATTCATAATTTACGCCTTCCTTATTCTTCCCCTATTGTATGATGTCACCAATGTCGTAAGCGGTCGGGAAGAAAAAGTACAGAGCAGATACGGTGAGTCAGGGAGTGAGTGACAAACGCAGCCCAAGCTAGGTGTGGCAAGATAAATCCAGCGTGAGTGACTACACCCAGGTCGGATACCCAACTGACCACGTCATTTTGTCCTCACTAGCAAGTCATCGATTGTCTACATCAGTGGTTCTCAGGCCGGGGTAAGTTTCTCAATTATGAGAAATCGCTGAAGAGTTTACGAAATTCCTATTACAACAGTACAAAAAATGATATATCCATACCAATCTGAACCCTAAAAGCGCACAATTTCGTGACTTTTACACATTGTGCCAAACACAAAAATGCTCTAGGACGCCAAAATTGAAGTTTTTCAAATTTTACCAAAAATTAAAACATTTTGATATTATTTAGCAGCACATGCCCTTAAGAAAAACAACTGCAACAAGAAAGAACTGAAGGCAGACGAAACATTGATACAGGCCTATTCTGAGAGAATTTTTTAATTGTATTTGTACCAACTAGTGTAAGGACCTGTTCAAAGAACACGCACAATCAGCACACAGATTATGTAGCTCTAGGAAGAAAACCACTCACAGCTGGCACAGTAACACCCGCATGGCCTGTACCGTGCATAAGGCAGACGGCACAGAAAATCAAGCCTTCAAACTTTGAAACGCAACCGGAAGTTTAAAGTGGAAACAAAACAAAGGCAGGAGGGAGGCCATCATTGTTGAGGAGAAAGCATTATTCGATATTTTTAGGCCTATTTTCATTTATTACAAATTTACGATACTTCGTTTTCATGTCAAAAGAATAGACATAGTAGCAAAAAGAACTATCTTTCACATGTAATTTTTACAGATCTGGCCGTTTCTTCCTCGCAGCAGTGATTTTTTTCCTTGCTGTTTTTTTTTAGATAGATTCGGACTTAAATATCTGAATAGCAGGCCTTAATGCATGGGCACACTGGCCAGTTGTCCACAGGCTCCATGCACGCAAATCTGAGTACTTGCGTAGGGGGCGAACCGCAGCCCACTGCTTAGTCCATTGACCCATAAGGATGTTAAGACGGCCCTGAATATCTCATTGTTACCTTAGGGTAGCCACACAAAGGCCACCGATTTCGGTCACCGAGCCACTAGGCGCTTTAGGTGAGAAGAATTGCACTATATAATTTCAACAACTGCACACAGAGCCCGCCTAGATTCGGTCCGTTTATGTAGTGCAATTCTCCTCACCTAAAGCGCCTAGTGGCTCGGTGACCGAATTCGGTGGCCTTTGTGTGGCTACCCTTACTCAATTACCGCGTTGCCAATACAGTAGTCTAATTCACAGCAGAAAAACTCTAGGAAAACCGAAATATAAAACAATTTAACACAACATACAAAAATTCTATCTTTCGTGTATTTGTATAACTGATTAATGTGTTTCATAACTGCCTACCTACCTCAAGCTCCCGATCCCCTGTATTTTCGGAATATTTCGGTATATTTCCGTATCCTGAACAAAACAAGATGAGCGTAAATTTACCTTTGAAAAGTTGCCACAGGTAAACGGGACGAAAAGAAAAAAAAAAAGTTGGAAACCGCTGACCTACATAAAACGAAACAAACTATTCCCTACCGCTTGCTACAGGCCGTCTCGTATTGACCTCCTTCCCGAAGAAAATGCGTAATTTGTTCGTTACGTGTTAACACGAGAAATTGTATTCATTTCTTGCGTTAACAGCAGTCAACGTATTTACTTTAGTTTACGCATTGATTATGCATACGGCCACTGGATACGCAGGACATCTCAAGGCCATTCAACTTCTAAAGAAACAAAAACGACATAAAACACACCTCAGCAGATCGCAAAGACGATACCGCCTACTCTTGAATAAATATTTACATTCAGCTCTCTCCATAATTATTTCCTTCGTATCTTTCTTTGAAGTGCGGAATACATGCAATATATTTGTTGAATTTTTTATTTGCTTCATTCAGCTTTGTAACATATGATATCCCAGCCGGAAAATAGATGGCATGTTTATATAGATGTTAAAAGCTGTAAATATATTCTTTTATCATCGTTATCACTATACAACTTTTTTGTCCCAAGTGCATAGTCTATACTCAAGATATGCCGCGCTCTGATTAAATCCAGTTAAATCCAACTTTTCTACTTTTGTTATTTTATCTGTTGAAGTTGTTGTTGCTGTTGTTGTTGTTGTTGTTGTACTTTGACTTTGTTGTGATAGTGGTGTTATTCAGATTAGTCAGGAGCTGAGAAAGTAGGTCACAAAGATAAATAGATTACGTGACTTGACTGCGACTAGTCTCCAGGTAGGAACTGTGTCATTATGCTCTTGCTGCGCGCCTTAATTCTCCAGCAAAAGTGCTTATGCACCATTTGAGCATAATTAGACTAACGTTCATGGTACACTCACACTGAAAAACATGAAAACAGGGCACCACCCCCCCCCCCCCGCCCCCTATTTTTTTTTTTACATTTCAGTTATGATGCCGTCAGCTGTTTAAATAAGGAGAGAGAGAGAGAGAGAGGGAGAGAGAGAGAGAGAGATTTTTTTCTTATAAAATACAACTTTTACATAGCCAATGACGGAACAGGCGAGTGAGAGATATAAATATCAGCTGTTCCTTAGGTCAGATGGTGTTTCAAAAGTACTAACTGGTTAAAAGTGGACATCTTAATATTCTGTTACATATAAATATAAGAAAAAGTACTTTATAGGGAATGGGATTGAATGACACAGTTACTATATTTAAATTTACTTCATGTGACATTGGAACTGTTCAACTCGGCGGCGGTTAAGAACAGTTATGGACTTTGTACACACTTTTCATGTGCAGTAATGTTGATATTTTGTTTGTACCTTGAATCGCCCTTACAAAGTCAATAACAACTGTGCTTAACCACCGCGTTGAACCGTTCGAATGTCCCATGGCGTCATCGGTAAATTTAAATATAGTAACTGTGTCATTAAATCCCGTTCCCTATGGCGACAAGAATGAAAATATTAAGAAACGGATCCCTCTGAAATTTGGCATGAAGAAGTGAAATATGGTTGCCGATTACACAGGTTACTTTAAGAGCCTACAGTTGGGGGCGACTGAGTTATAATCTGCAAACTGCGCAAATATTTGAATTCTTAACTGGAGTAAGGGCTTAGGCAAAATATTACAAACGGGACACCACCTTTAAATTCTCATTGTGTTTGGAAAGAAAGTGTGACAAAATGCTAACTCGTTAAAGTGAATAGGTGGCTAAAATAACAATGAAGTTGGTTAATTACGTCTCAGAATATACTGTCTTCTTTGTCTGCATATAAGCTATTTGGTCAACAAAGAAGTTTTAAGGGCATTGAAAATGTTCATGAACTGATTAGCGTTTTAGCGTGGCTGGGTGCAACTGGGTCAGTCCAGGTGCATGTTTGTATGCGAGAAGACGCGGAATCTGAATTTGATGTGCGTAATTTCAAATTGTCCTTGGTCTTTTTCCCTGCCCCGGGCGCTGCAGACTGGATGAAGAAAGATAACACACTCGGGTCGAGCCAAGAACTGTTTGTTTACAGCATTACGATGAGAGAGAAAAGGAGAGATGTCTTCCACAAATAAATATTGAAACAGGTGCGTTCGTACGCTCATATGCTTCCTAGTGCAAAAAAAAAAACCAACAAAAAAAGCGCCCCCAAAAAACAAGACCTGTAGAAACGGAATACAGTGCTTTCAAATAATCTTACATTCACTCACATAAAATGTTTATGTACGTGCCTGTATAATAATAAGACATGGCGTATTACGTAGACGTGAATTGCACACACACGTAATAAACCATTTCGGAGTTTACGACATTTATTGGTGCACATGATAAACACTCACGCAAACACATACACGCGCGGACACACACACACACATAGAAAGAGAGAGAGAAATGAGTAGATATCTTGAAGTTTTCGCTTTAATTTCTGGAAAACAGAGAGAGAGAGAGAGAGAGAGAGAGAGTGAGAGAAAGAGGGAGAGAGAGAGAGAGAGAGAGAGAGCTGTGGCGAAAGAGAGATTAAACAGACTGATAAAGAAAGAAAGGGAGAGAGACAGAGACAGAAAGTGAGAATAAGAGAAAGAGAGAGAGTCATCTTTCAGTTTTCTCCTTGATTTCTGGAAAACACAAAGACAGAGAGAGAGAGACAGAAGAGAGAGAAAGAGAAGAGAGAGAGAGAGAGAGAGGACAGAGAGAGAGAGAGGAGAGAGAGAGAGTGAGAGAGAGAGAGAGAGAGAGAGAGAGAAAGAGAGAGAGAGGAGACAAGTAGCTAGAAATCTTTGAGTTTTAGCCTTAATTTCTGGGAAACAAAATCCATTAGCGTGCGAGCGACTCTGTGTGAACTGACTGTCAGATGTAAAACAAAACTTGGTGTGGGCGTGGTGTCGGCTTTCAGATGAAGCTTTTGGACACGCTGTTTGATAAAGTACATCTGGTTTTAAACGGAGAGAGAGAGAGAGAGAGAGAGACAGAGAGACAGAGAGAGAGAGAGACACAGAGAGAGACAGAGAGAGAGAGAGAAGGTTGAGGAGAGAGAAAGAGGAGGAAGACAGAAAGAGAAAGAGAATAGCAGAGAGAGAGAGAGGAGAAAGAGAGAAAAGGAAGAGAGAAAGAAAGGAAGAGAACAAGAGGAGAGAGAGAGAAGAGAAAGAGAGATAG